>CM055833.1:23553249-24153249 GCA_029582265.1 Zoroaster sp. YZ-2022 | reverse complement strand
GGGGGGCTTCATCCCCCCAAATATTTCCCTTGGCCCCCCCCCCCAATATTCCCCATAGTACATGGATTTGTAGTTATGAGGACACATGAAATGCCGATCCAGATTCACCAATCACATCTTAGCCCCCCTCCCCCCGAATTAATGTCTCTAGAACCGCGCCTGCTGTGTTGTTTCTGGTCTAAAACTGTAAATTAATTTTGTCTATTTTCTTACAAATGTGAGCATTGCATGTACGTGATACCTACTTGATATATGGAGGCACGGTGACATTTTATTTTGAAGGGGTTGTACACCATTGGTTATGTTGGCAAAACTGCTTCTACGAGTACGGTGTATTAAGCCTATTTTCTTTGAATTACAATATGCATCAAACAACTTGCCAAACTCGGCTTATTGCGCAATGTCATTAACGAGAAAAAAACAAAACTAATAGCAAGTGGGCTTACGTTTTGACCCAAGCAGAATTTTTTTTTTTTTTTTTTAAACTGTAGGCCTAATGAGAAAATAGTGAAAATGCAAACAGACTGTTCTTATGCATGTTAATATTGAATTAAGGAAAGGATACTCCAACGGATAAACTTATTGGCAATAACTTTAACATGACAGCACGTTAGAGATTGGTACAATCAAAAGCTTTACACATAGTTAGTTTTACCTCAACATTTGACCATTTGGTTATTTTTCCTCTCTTTTTAAGTATCAATTATACACATTAAATGTGAGGGAAGGGAGCTTTATAAATGTATCACCCATGTTTTCACTATTTTACAGGTAATCCCGACGAAGGAAAACCAGAACATTGAAATGAGATATTTCATGAAATAATGGTCAGGAACTAATCAAATGGATTGATGACGGCAACCACCATAACACTCATACCAAAACATAATTATCGTTAATCATGTCAACTTATTTGACATGATATAACTTAAAAGTATACTTAATTGCAAAGTGAATGATGATGCAATATTAGATTTGATTTATCTGTACCCAAAGTGTTTTAAGTTGGAGCGAACAAAGGCAAATTGACTGAGGCTGTATTTGAACCTGCGACCTCCGAATTGCCGGGTCAGTGTTCTACCTGCTGAACTATCCAGTCCCCCTATAGTTTTGCAGCGTCCCGAACCAAAATAATACTTTGCTGTCTGTTCGTTTTGTGCTGTCGTTTGGTAAACAAATTGTGAATTGGTTATTATACTTTCCTTAACTCACTTTCTGTATAAACCTAAATAGCTTGATTATAATCGAGTGCCAATGCCCCTAGCCCCCCCCCCCCTCCACACACACATACACACTTCTATTTACAACGTCTTAAGCTTCCACGGTTCATTTAAAGGTTGTTTGCGGTTAGAACAATGTAGAAATTCTCTTTTGAGTAGTAAATAGTTCTGAAAAGAACCGGTTGGTTACAACTCGACGTTTCGATCAGTATGCTATGATCGTCTTCAAGTCTTTACTTATCCTTTTCACCATGCAAAGCTACAAGTCTTACTTCCGTGGCTCATTTTGTAATATGGAAATCATTCTCCCGTGTTTTCACGCCTCAAGTCTTTAAATTTCCCCAATATTTGTTTTGTACATTATTTATGTATTTATATAGATATGTTCCTGAAGCCTAGATAGTGATACTATTGACAATCACATCAGTGCTTCATTTTGTTTATTATTGTACATAGACATCAGACGTAAGCCAAAGGTTACGAACGAATGCTGTCAACTTATATTGTTATTAATTTCCTTGTGCATTCTGAAAGATTTTGAAGGGAGAAATAAAGGAATGGATGTAAATTTATCATTTTGATTGCTAAAGAAAAACATAAATGACTTTTGATATGATGCGTTATGTTTGTATAACAGGCATGCTAAAGGAACACAAAGGACCCCTTTGTATTTTGCTGAGGACATATGATGTGTTAAGTTTGTATAACAGGCGTGCTAAAGGAACACAAAGGACCCATTTGTATTTTGGTGAGGAAGCATTTACAAGATCAGTGACGACATCCCCCCACCCCCCCCCCACCCCCAGAAAGGCAGTGCCATATTAAAGGATAGACTTGGTGGAGGATCTGAAAGAGAAAACTAAATTCCTTGGAAGCTCTGAAGTGTATATGCTGAAATGAAATCTAAGATAAACCAATCGACACTAGCGGGGGGGGGGGGGCAGGGTGAATGACCTCACTTATTTGTCATAATGAATTACCCGTTAAATGTGTGAATCAGTACATCATAACTTTGTTCCTTCATGAAGCCATCAATACACGAGGCGAAGTCGATATTCCGACATCACATTTGTCCGACAAAACTTGAATCAGTGGAAACTGAAGGGGCGATCACTATTTTCGATAGCTCTTTATTTCAACAAGCCATTTGTCCACCATCCCATTTGTCGACACCTTATAATTCAATTCTGTGACACTGTGACAACAGGCAAGCTTTCCTAATCAGAACATTTGGCCATCAGATCTTTACACCACTTTAACTGATACTATTAACTAAATAATAAGAATAGGTTGATGACATTCTTGCGGCGGGTGATAAACAATTGATTTAATTTGCCCGACACCGACGTGTGTATAGCACTGTATAAATAATAAGAGAAAACGGATTGCGTACACAAAATGTAATTTTGAAATGAACAACGAAAAATGACCAGCGTGGGGACTTGAACCAGCAACCTCCGAAGTTTTAATGTGCGGCAGTGACGATTTTAAGTCTGAGGGTTGTAAATTTGATTTTAAATATTAAAAAAAAAATAATAATAACATAATTACCATACTAATGCATAATACGCCAACATTTGTTACCCCTAAACTGAATCCCAACAGAGGTGAGGGTGCGCGATTCACACGTTGACTTATTGTCTGTGAAGCCTGGGCGCTGGGGGTAAATTCTCCCAAAAATCTCTTTTGTCCCCTCCCCCACTCTCCTAACTACGCCGCTTTAAAATACATATACAAAATCCTTTTTGGGAGTCGTAACACCTTTTGGGGGTACAACCACCCCCCTCCCCAGAAGAACTGCTCCTCAACTGTTTATATTTATTCAAATTGATTGTAGGTTGATTTTAGTAGCAATTAATTAAACATTACACTGCACATATTTTTACAGACAAATTCTAACCACAAAGAATCGAAATAGCGAAGTGTCGACATTTTAAATATTCTAAAATCGACGTGAATCGACGTAATTTGAATTAGTAGATCCCATCCCTAATATGTGTCAAGAAATGGCATCATCATCATCTATTTTACAGTTGTGTGCTCTCTGATCTGGAACTATCACGGTTCACTTGTTTCAACCATTCTCATGAAACATCCGTACGCCACAGCGTTACTTAGGTAGCGCATTCTTAGTGATTTAGTTTGCATTTGCGCAACCACAGGCTCTTTTTTAATAGTTTTTTGGTTATCTAATACCGTCTGTGATGTTTTTTGAAATGCCTGAAATAATAAATATTTAAATAAAAACTAGTATTCGAGTCTGAAGACCCGGTGTCGATTCCGAGTCCGGGTATCGAGTCAGTCATAAAGGT
Organism: Zoroaster sp. YZ-2022; assembly: GCA_029582265.1. Lineage (NCBI taxonomy): Eukaryota > Metazoa > Echinodermata > Asteroidea > Forcipulatida > Zoroasteridae > Zoroaster > Zoroaster sp. YZ-2022. The sequence continues at coordinate 24,149,717 of CM055833.1, read as the reverse complement.
CGAGTCCGGAACTCGAGTCAGTCAGGAAGGTCGAATCCGGATCTCGAAACAGTCACGAAGGTCGAGTCCGGATCTCGAGTCAGTCACCAAGGTCGAGTCCGGATCTCGAGTCAGTCACGAAGGTCGAGTCCGGATCTCGAAACAGTCACGAAGGTCGAGTCCAGATCTCGAGTCAGTCACGAAGGTCGAATCCGGATCTCGAAACAGTCACGAAGGTCGAGTCCGGATCTCGAGTCAGTCACCAAGGTCGAGTCCGGATCTCGAGTCAGTCACGAAGGTCGAGTCCGGATCTCGAAACAGTCACGAAGGTCGAGTCCAGATCTCGAGTCAGTCACGAAGGTCTAGTCCGGATCTCGAAACAGTCACGAAGGTCGAGTCCGGATCTCGAGTCTGGATCTCGAGTCAGTCACGAAGGTCGAGTCCGGAGCTTTAGGTGTGGATGACTTTAGTCCATGAGAAGTGGCTTTGGCTAGACTGCTGAGAGAAAGCCTTCACCTGGATTCCGCTGCCTCCCTTGCAGCTACTCAAAGTCAAATATTAGAAATCATCTGGAATTTCTCCACCCCCTTTGTTAAGCCCTCACCTTGATTGGCCTTTTTATGGCATTTTGATGGGTGACCTTCATAATTTTTTTTAAATAATAATAATTATGATTATGATTACGACGATGACAAAAACGAAAACTACTATGGCGTCGCTGGCGACGACGGTGAAGATAACAACGATGATGATGATGATTATCATCATCATCATCATCATCATCATCATCATCATCATCATCATCATCATCATCGTCATCGTCATCATGTTGGTGATGAAGATGAACAAGATGACAAATGGCTGCAGTGGGGACGGCATTTTTGATGACAAAGGCGGTGATAACGATCGAGTTGTTGACAATAACGGTGAAGAGAATGGCACAATGACGACGACGATGCTGGTTTGTTGCAAAAACTATGGTGTTAAAAACTACACCGACGTTGTTCCATATTGGGCAATTTGCCCAATAAAAAAACACTGTGGAAGAATGCTGATTGACACCAATGCACTGGTGTTATTTCAACACCCTAGTTTTTGCTGGGTTGTGGCAATAACAATGAAGAAGTGAAATACTGACGATGGTGACGCTGATCATTATGAAGATCACGGTAAGAATAAAGATGGCGATGACGGTACCAGTGATGGTGACTGTGGAGATGAACATGACAGTGATGATGATGATGATGATGACGACAATGACCACGACCCTGGAAACTACAACAAAGATAAGGATGGCAACGATGACACGAGTGAGCAGGAATGGATTACGATGGATGAATTATGAAGATTATGTGGAGGAAAAATGGAGGAAAAATAACATGAGTGAAGCGAGGGTAGGGCCTATAGATAATTATTAACAATGTTATGATGTAATATATAGTATGTTTACTTTATAACTGATGAAAAGAATTTATCGCCAAGTACCCCCTGTGCCCCCTGTGCCCCCTGTACCCCCTGTACCCCCTGTACCCCCTGTGCCCCCTTTATTTTGAAATTGTGCCCCTCACCTCTTGCCCAGGTGTGTGTCGTTCAACCTACTCATTGCAGGTAGATATTCTTTTCGTCATAATTCGACATACTTTTTTTTCCCAAAAAATGATTTATACAACCATTTGAAGTGTTACCAAAAACATAATGTAGGCATGATATTATAAATAAAACAAATCTGAAGATGTTGTTTGTTCGAAACAGTATTTAAATTGGTTGTTTCATATTATTTTTGTTTTGACTAATCAGCGTTGTGGAAAAATCACGTTTCCCACCAGGGTCTAGTAGTGAGAATGAGGTACACCCTGGGGACGAGGTTGGGACTCTAACTGAATACCCTACCCTAACTGAATGAGTCCCATGCTAGAGCTCTCAAACATTGTTTTCACTGACACCATGTCCACAGTAGTTAGACTTAACCCCTGGGAAACCCATATAGTGAGATACCCCCAAAGAACAGTGGCGCACCCAAGGGGGCCCGCTGATGTTTTGTTTTTTTTAAAGAAGGAGCCAGGAAAGAGAGCAAAATCTGAGCCCAAGTCTTGTCTACAGAGGAGTTCGGCAAGGAGTATAGGGCAGTGGTACAAGGGATGGGGACTCAGGAGACTCAAGCTCCCCTCCAAAAGTTTTCCATTTATTCCACTCACTATTATATTTTACGGCGTTGCGTATGCATGTGCATGTAAGCTTGAAGGGCCACCAGTATATATAACAAGCATTTTTACACATTCTCCCCCCCCCCCTGCCATGGTGCACCCTGATCAGGGAGCAGCTTTACTTAATTTTATTTTCATTTTCTGTTGTCCGTTTCTCTTGTTGAGGTCGTTGACTGTCGTTGAGGTTACTCGTAAAATTTAAACACGCCCGCATTATAATCAACTCCTTTCCAGTTTGTACACAATGGCCCAGGATTGGGTTTTAATTTACAAAGATTATGTGACACTCTTTTAGCAAACACCGATTGGATAATATTGGGATTTGGTTTTGCCGCCAAATTCGTGTTTGAAAAAATTTAGCTCCGCCGGAATGATCACAAACTTTACGTCCACGCAATGAAAGTATTTAACTATAGAAATCTTGCAGACGAAACAAGCTCAAGTTCTTTACATCAAGAGGAGGAAATTATATGGAAGGTAAAACCCTACGAGTCCGAATCATGCCATAATGTCTTCTTTTTATGACTAGAAACCACCAGGAAACATTTAACATGTGCTGTAGGTTCACTGACGAGCACGACTAGGGACATGGCTGCAGCCGCGCCAGCGGTTATGGTTTGGGTCAGCCATGTCTCTCCCCATTATTGGATTTCAAATAAAAATATTTTGAGCCCCCCCCCCCCGCAATCAAATCCTGGGTGCGCCACTGCCAAAGAAGACACCATGAGTATACAATTTTAGTGGGGGGGGGGGGGGTTCACGGTGACAAAATGACAAAGTCGATTAGAAGCAAGACAATTTAAAAGATGATTGTTCAGCCGGTACACACCTTTAGTAAATGTTTGTCAATGCAACCACTATGTGTACAAAACCAAGCAGTGAAATGTTGCAGCTTATTTCGTTGTATCATTAACGAGAAAATTGTGACAATGCATTATGAATCATTCGTATTCATTCCAACGTCGAATGTCTGTCTGACAGTTATTCAATTTTGAATTTAATTAAAACAAATTTTAACTAAAGTTAAAGCACTTTAGGCATAAATATTATTTCAAGAGATGTTTGATATACCAATTAAGTTTTATGTAAAAATGTGGTCTTTTAAGGTTTTTCGAGGTCACAAATAGCGTGTATTGATTTTAAAATAAATAAATGGGTCTTATGTGTGTACATTATTGTAAGATTTTTAAAAATGTTTTATAAATGTCTTTCATTGCTTGAACAAAGGAAGAACTTAGCGATACACAAACAAAAGAATCCAACAAACAAATTAATAAACCAGTGAGAAACAATAGTAGATATTTGAACAAACCGAACTCTGAATATAAATCTAACCCTTCAGTGTCCCCCCCCCCCCTTACAAACGAATCATCTTTTATCTTTCTTTGAGATACAAAAGAGATGTCATACAAACTATACTGGAATTAATATTAAATCAATTACATTTAACATAGGAAAAAGGCTGCACCCTCTTTTCTTCAAAACCAATTAATGTCACTATAAATATTAAAATCAGAAAGAGAAATATTTTAATATATTGTAATTAATATTTCTTTTGAGCTTTGAGCACTCATAATTATATATTAAGTATTGCTCAGATTCGAAATAAGTTATTTTTCATTTGGATAAAAACCTGTGCACATTTGCGAACCCTCACAGCAGGCCATGCACTCGTTATTCTATTCACCTCTCTATTTATAGATAGAGAAGTGGGTATTCTATATCTGATAGACTTGTTTTTTTTGTAAGTATCCTCATTTTAAAGCTATTGGCGGTAATTAGCCGTTCATCCAGTATGCAGATTGAACCATTAGTCAGTGGCGCACCCAAGGGGGGGGGCCTTGGGGGGCTCGAGCCCCCCCCCCCCCCAAGGGCCCGCTGATGTTTTATTTTTTTTTAAAGAAGGAGCCAGGAAAGAGAGCAAAATCTGAGCCCAAGTCTTGTCTACAGAGGAGTTCGGCAAGGAGTATAGGGCAGTGGTACAAGGGATGGGGACTCAGGAGACTCAAGCTCCCCTCCAAAAGTTTCCATTTATTCCACTCACTATTATATTTTACGGCGTTGCGTATGCATGTGCATGTAAGCTTGAAGGGCCACCAGTATATATAACAAGCATTTTTACACATTCTCCCCCCCCCCTGCCATGGTGCACCCTGATCAGGGAGCAGCTTTACTTAATTTTATTTTCATTTTCTGTTGTCCGTTTCTCTTGTTGAGGTCGTTGACTGTCGTTGAGGTTACTTGTAAAATTTAAACACGCCCGCATTATAATCAACTCCTTTCCAGTTTGTACACAATGGCCCATGATTGGGTTTTAATTTACAAAGATTATGTGACACTCTTTTAGCAAACACCGATTGGATAATATTGGGATTTGGTTTTGCCGCCAAATTCGTGTTTGAAAAATTTAGCTCCGCCCGGAATGATCACAAACTTTACGTCCACGCAATGAAAGTATTTAACTATAGAAATCTTGCAGACGAAACAAGCTCAAGTTCTTTACATCAAGAGGAGGAAATTATATGGAAGGTAAAACCCTACGAGTCCGAATCATGCCATAATGTCTTCTTTTTATGACTAGAAACCACCAGGAAACATTTAACATGTGCTGTAGGTTCACTGACGAGCACGACTAGGGACATGGCTGCAGCCGCGCAAGCGGTTATGGTTTGGGTCAGCCATGTCTCTCCCCCATATTGGATTTCAAATAAAAATATTTTGAGCCCCCCCCCCCGCCCCCAATCAAATCCTGGGTGCGCCACTGCCATTAGTTGGTTGGCTTAGTGTGTGCTTAATTATAAACACGAACCGTTCGGTCAATTTGGACTTAATTGACAACTCTTTGAATGATTAATCATTAACAGATGACCGAACGGAATCATGTTTCCCTATAAGTAACCAAAACAACGTGTCAATTCAATCGCAACCATCGGAAACAGGGGGAAATCTTGTCTGAATCAGAACAATAACTTGATGGGACATGCCTTTTACTTTGTTCGAGGATGGCTGTATCATTGGTTTAATGTTGGCAAAACTACTTCCATGACTACGCTTGCTTATGTGTCTTTGAATTAAGATGTACATTGAATAGCCAACTTGAGAAAGTTTCAGCTGATTGAGTTGACTCATTATCTACAAAAACAAAATACATTAACATCTTTTGTATTCATTCTAATGAAGAATTAAGGAAATAATTAGGTGACAAATTAGATGACAAAGTCGATTGGGGGCAAGACAGTATCAGAGATGATTGTTCAGCCAGTACACACCTTTAGTAAAATGTAAATACAACCAATAATATGTGTACAAAACCAACTTGAGAAAGTTGTAGCTTTAATATTGCGTTCACTCATTATCTACAAAAAATATTAAATACATTCAGATCTTTTGTATTCATTCTAATGAAGAGTTAAGGAAATAATTATTGGCAATAATTACACTTTTCTCAAATAGTGATAGAACTCTAAACAATATAATTTCTAAGGAAGATTGGTACCATCATCAGCTTCACACCAAGGAAGTAATCAATCAAAATTGGCAATTACTTTTCCCCTTTTTTATACAAATTATATATTGTATGACTCGACCTTATATATTATATTGTACAAAAAGGGTTTGTAAGATGGTAAAAACAAACTCGAAACATCATCAGTATATAATGTTTTCAATGGTTAATTGGGATTTAAACTGTATGCAAAATAAATCCCCTGACATTTGCAGAGATTTGTGAATGTCCGTAAATATCTGATCGGTGAAGATGAACTACCATTGTTCAAACGTTGGCATTTTACAATGAGAAATACGTGGGTTAAGATTGTACTCCCCAGTACATTGCAACCCTCCCGCACTAATGCATTTTCGTTCCCCATTAACAGCATAACGATTTTCTCTGATGATTTAAAACCACCCAAATAGAATCCTCGTTTTGGACAGTTGAAAGCTTATTCAAGAAATGGTAATCAACACATTTAGGAATGGATGAATTTGTTTATAGAGAAGTATTATTCTGGTAGACCCGCGGCCATCTTTGTCAGAATCCCTGTATATTCTAGTATGATTATAGCGCTGATTATCAATACGAAAAAGGAGCCGGCCTATTTTTACATCCAGCCTGTATTTGGTCACGCAGGTGTAAATGTATTAATAAAAACAAGATGTTTGCACGGTAATACAAATATAAGCTAGGATTATATATATTTAAGGGCCATTTAATTCACTGCTTCCATAGTCCACAGCAAGCATAGTATTCACGAAGGGGGCATTTCGTGAGTGCACAGAATGGGTTAAGATACACGCAACGGACTGTTGGGATTTGGTGTGATTCAAGAGTGGATTCTCCTATACACATCTCGAGCAGGAACGATTTCCTTAATCCTGCTGCCATCTTTGTCAGATGCCATGAACGCAATGACAATTATAACGCAGTTTCTCTGGGCCAGTCTTTTTTCCTTCCAGCCTCGGTATGGTTACGTGGCTTTGTATGGAAGAAGAACAAGATGGAGGCATATACTTCAATAATGTAAAACAATCAAAAACCTACAAACAAAACATCGAACTGTGGATGAAATGCTCGTTTGCTTTCTGCAATTTTTTCGTTTAAAAATAATTTAGGAACATCGAGATTTCATGAAGTGATTTTCATTATCAATATTGCCAAATAAATATCAATTAAAATCTAAGATTATAGTCGTAGCCACACTCGCAGTTCCATAAAATGTCAATTGATTATCGATTCACAGAGACCGGACATCTTTTAGACAGCCCAGCCCACTTCCATCACCCTTAGCTCAAGTCAACCACAACAACAACCAAACTACCCTTCCCGCCGCGTACATTTTCATTTAAGGGTTAAATGCTGTTGATTTGTTTGTGGCGCCAACAGATGCGAAAAGCTGACTATATATTCTATCAGCTCGCGCGCCTTGTGGAGCGTTAAACGAATGCTTTGCCGCTCAATTTCTCAGCAAAGCCTTTTGCTTCCATACACATCAATAAATAATGCAAGAAATCACCGCTTAAGTGTCTCCAGTCAGCAGACATGACCGGTTCGCTCCTATTTTCAGCGTGGATGCGCAACATCTGAGATTTGTCAGAGTTTAATTGATTTTCTTTATCACTTTCTGTGAATCGCCCCTTGTGGTTGAGTTGCACTCGACACCTATCTCTCTTACTGATGTGCGAAGAACCCTCGAACGGGCACAGATGTACGGTTACAGCGCATTCAGCACATGGCGCATGTTGCACATGTACAACGGGATACGGATCCCGCCTTTATTATCACCACGAGAGATGTCAAAGGTCAATTCGTCACATATAAACACACCCTGTGATTCGCTCTTTTCAGTCAAGCATGTGTTGGTTCGTTTATGAAACAGGTGTGGTGAATGTTCATTGGAAGAAAGTTTTACTGAAATGTCAAAGTTCCTGTACTGGTGTTTCTACGATGTATTTTCAGGTTACAGCTCAGAAATATCCATCTCATTTTTAGAGTAATGCTATTTTTATTTAAAGAGAATAATCACCGAATAGCTGTGCGGGTTGATTCTAAATCGACGTTTACATGAAGAGAAATTTACCGCCAGATTATTAACATCATTGAAAATGGGGCTCGCAATCATGCTCAGGAAAAGGAGAACAAAAAACTTTTGTTGTGGCACTAGCTTACGATTTTTAATTACGAAACTATCAAGGGTTTAGCCCCAGCAATCATGATGTTAGCAAATAACAGCTCGTGCATTGGGAGATAAACCCCTAACTTTGTAATGACAATTTCATTCCCGTTTCTAATCACATTTGCAATCGTTAAGTACCAAGGCGGAAGGTCGATTTGGAGAACCTGGACAAAGTAAAAGCCATCCACCAGCCCCGTTTTTATTTCATCAGATGCATTGCTTGCTAAAGCCGGCTCGGATATTACTTGGTAATATAAAGCCGGCTCACCTGATTGGCTGTTGATCGAAGCGGCAAAGTCATGTTCTAATTAATATTTGTGGGTTCGCTGTTAGCCTGAGTTGGCGAGGTGTCAAAAGCGCATCACACGGTTATTAGCTGTATTAGATGTGAGCATGGCTCAATCGGTGCATGTGCTCAGTAACTTGGTTGTCATTGTATAAGGTATTCGCGAGAGGCCTTTTTTTCTAATTCACTGCTAACCAGAAAGAGGCAAGGCTCGGATGGCGCGACGATTGGGACATATGTCACCGATAAATCTGGTTCGGATTCATCCAATGGAGATTAGCCGTCAAACTGCGCTATTGTCCCCTTTAAAGCCTCATAAAACTTATGGAGCGTATACTTAGGAATATCATGGGCCCATTATTTATTCAAAGACCATGCAGAGAGTGGAGTAGGGAAGACATTTCGGTGCAATTGAAAGAGAATTTTAGACTGCCTCCCAAATGAAGCATATGTGGCTCGTTCGTCCATATGCCACGCTTTTGTAGGGCAGAATTCTCGGCGGACGGAAGGAGAGGAAAGCGAGCGCGCCCGGCTAGCAGCACCTGACAAAGGCCCAATTTTTGCCCACTTCTGTTCACCGCCTTTTCGCCGTTCCACACGCACTATCACGCTTGAAAAGTAAACGAAGACGCCGCCCAGTGAGCCATGCCACTACCGACTGTCACTTGATCAAAGCTCTACTAATGATCGGCCACACATGAGTCTAATTCGCTGTTAATTGGTTGGAGAAGGCGGCCTCGTAGTGCGTGCTGCAGGTGCGGCTACCACTCAATATCATTCAATTGTACATACAAACCTAATTCAGGCTCTGTTACTATATGTGTTTACCCCTAAATACAATGGATTTTACGTTCTAGATGCAGCTGCAGCTATAAATTATTGGATCCAGCAGGCCTTGATAAGGACAGTATCGTACTGACACGCACGACCTACCCACCGCGTCCCGCCAAAGTGGCACCCTGCGCCTTCCCGCCTCGCCCTTCCCATTGGTCCTGCAAACTCCAACCATCGCTCCTTTCTCGAGAAAAATAACCAACAGCTTGCGAAGCTACAGATAAGGTACCGCTAAGCGCTGGCAGTTTGCCTTGGGTGCGTTAGAAGGGCTAGTGACGGCGTCGGGCTGCACGTGTGCCGGCAGTGTCTCGGCTTGACATGATGCCGAGCTCCTGCCCTCTTTGTCTTCGCCTGCTGGCCCGCTCCCAACTCCGAATTGTGGCTCAAAAGTACTCCTAAGTATTGATTAGGATAAAATGAAGCCCGGTGAGCAGTGATCGCAGACTTACTTTAATTTTTTGGCTCCCGATGACAACCATCACCCCCACGCCTTTGTTCATGGCAATACTTCGCTCCCCGACACCCATTGTTGGCGCCTGTCTTCTCATCGCCTCGCACTCAAGCGGATTATTAATCTAATTTCAACACTTTTTCGCAATATAATTACTTTTTACTAAATTTCGTGTTACTTGAAGCATAGCCTGAAGGTTTAGGGACAAATGCAGCTCGGTTCTTGTCCAGGGTAACAATGATATTGGTGGGTTGTGCGGACAACTCGCCGAGTGTAGCCGCAACCTGCTTCCCTGCTCGCCCAGATAATACAGACAGAGAACTGCAAAAAACGTTGCCGTTTTGGCTTCAAATAAAATGAGAAATATAGCTTTGTTTCTGTCCAGAAAGGTTGTCTTTCGACTGCCTGTGACAGAAAGCAATGTATGGGTTGTTTTACGCAAGATGGCAGATGGTTCGTTCACCCTAGCGATGGGTGAACTTCAAGCAATCACACCCGCTCGTGCCGAACAGCATTTTCGCTCACCATAATTCGGCACAATTATTTTGGACCGGTATAAAAGTAATTTTAAAAGCTCACTCGAAAAGTGAAGAGCCGCATTCATGTCCAAGATATTGGACGGAGGAAACTGTTTACTTTGCGAAGTTCATATATGTAATTTTGAGTTAATTAGAATATGAATGGTTTTTAACAGGTATTCCTGGGCAAGTGTCCAACACGTGGTCATGAATCGGCGCGCCGGAGACCATCCACGTGGCAAGAGGCGAGTCTCGGTTGAAACTCGCCATTCCCATCATCCATACACTTGCTTTGTGATGCACATTGCATGAAAATGTCTTTGTAATCTTAACCGGCTTTTAGCAGAGTCTTTTCTTCTAGGAACAGGCAGCCGGTCATGCTGAATCGAGCGGGGATGTGTCTGCTGCCCCAGAGCCGTCTTTACTAACTCCTCCCTGCCAGGCAGACACCGTCAGCTCCTCGGCAAAATAACCACTTTCTCCCGTACTTTTGAGAAAGAAAAAAATCAGATTTGTTTTATTTGAGCACGCTTGTAAAATCACTGGCTACTTAAGGCAATAGAACACTCCAGCAGGTGTAATGCACTTGTTAAGGGGTTAAATCTATGTGGTTTTTGAGACAGGTGTCGGCAGCACGCGATGTATGATGCGTTGGACCGGAGCCTGCAGTTAATATACAATGACGAGCTGATCTGAAAGATTGAAATCTGAAATATCGATGAAGAAAATGAGAAATAATTCACTCAGAATTATTATTTTAAGTTGGTGTGTTACTTGTGGAGACGCTGGCGGTTGATTACAGACGTCTTAACCCCGCCTCGTACCGATCAACCTGCTCCCATGCCTCAATGGGACAGCTGGCCCCTCGCGGGGTCGTCTCTGATTAACGCAAGCAAATTAAAATCTTACAATGAATAATTTATTTCTGTATAATCCTTAATTTGAATCTCTACTTGAGGCTGAGATCAAAATTAATGCAATGAAATGATTTCTAACACCGCCACTGCGCCAACTCGTAGTGGTACAGATGGCGCGCCTTAGGTGGGCGGGTCACCCAACCCGGAAGAGAGCCCGCTGTACAGCCAATACAGCCAACACCACAATAAGCCGCAATACACTGATTAAGAAGACCAAATGAAACATTTTGGCACAGTTGTCACGAAAATATTTGAGCGCGATTTCGAGAGACGGCAGAAAAACTGTCCAGACCCGTGCCAAAAACCGGCATTTTGACGTTCATATATCGCGCGCCCGGACAATGCGTAAGTGCCGACATTGTACGTACACAATGAAAGGAGCGCCATCTAGCGTTGAAAAGATCGTGCAGCTGTGTGTAGATACCGGCAAAACAATGAACAACGTTAGCAAGTAGGGATTTGAACGAAGCTTTTCTCTGGCAGCAGTGGTGTCTGGCAAAGCAGAGGCTAAGGTGTTCGTTCTTGGGGTCAGTATATAGGTCAAACTATTAATCCTAAAAGAATAAACATAGGATTTACGTAATTAGCATATTATACCCCTATGAAATACATTAAAATTGAGGTTTTTGAAGCGTTTTGGCAAGAAAAATTGTTTAAAATTTAGATTTTTGGTCGAATTTCTTCGGATTTTTTTCCCTGTCACAATGAGAGAATATGTTATCCTCCTTGTAGCTTTCAAGAACTTATATTTGGCGTCCTTAGCAACATTCAGTTGACCTACAAAGGTCATTAGATGGTCAAGGTATGCTCTTGACTGTAAATTTTTAGAAAAACTAGACAAAATTGCATCTGTTTTTGCTCCAACAAATTCGAAAATTACATTTGTTGCAAGTGCGCCGAGCGTGCGTCAATGTTGTTTATTCTTGTTTTTTGTGGGTAATTTTCCTACCTGCCAAACGCACAATTCTACCTTCAACTTACATCCCTTTAATTGGTCATACTGTGTATTGTTTTAGTTATAATGTTCCTCGTATTTCAAGCGTTTTCTATATTAAATAAACCTCTACTTTCATTTTTCATCTAAAAGTTTTGAAATATAACAAAATTGTGTGCAATTTTGAAAATGTGCAGTTCGTACAACGACGCTTTATTGAACACCATGCATGAACCGAACATTTACATAGATTCGGATAATAATAAGTAAATAGCTTCATTCATCGTAGACGTTTATAGGATAGTCATGCAGGATTTTCTTTATGAATGTTTTTTCCAGATTATTGTCGGGGGAAAACAAATTAACATTTTAAAAAATAAATTCAGAACAGTTTCAAGAGCAATTTTTTTTTAAACGTTACGTTGTAGCTGGTTAGTTTAACATAAGCCCATGTGTTCATCAGTGTTATACACATTTCTTTAATCATCAAGATAAGTCATGTATTGACGCTATTTTTGAGATTTTTGTTTGTCAAAAAATGTAATTAATTTTTCGTTCAAGGAATAAATCAAACAGTTGCGCAAAATGTCAAAAATATTTGTGTAATAATCAAATGTCTCTTACTCCCCTTAAAAGCAAACCAAAATCAAAAGAATAATAATATAATAATATTAGAAAATATTGTAACAGGGCATAATAATTACAGATGATGAGAACTAGTGCATATTAAAACTCGTATAAATTATTCATAATCATTTTTGATTTGACATCCACACGTTCCTATCTTCCTAATCACATCAGGTCGGCCAGATGCTTTTATGCGACTTTTATTAGTATCATTCTGTCCTGTCGTACATTCTGCGGGGGCCATTTATGCCCATTCGCATAGCATCACTGACCCCCCCCCCCCCCCATCATCCCTTCTTCTGAAAGCCGTGAGGGACCCCAACTTGCCCCACGGCCCAAGAAGTAATTAATAATCATATACCTCCGATTAAATTGAAGCGAAATGGAAATGAATTAGCCCAAGCTTAATCCACTATGGGATTAATTAAAGCTGGTCGCAAGCCATAAATCTTTTTTATCGCATTTTGATCGGTGTTATTACTATAATTGTTTGCGGGTTTTCTCCCCCGATAACATCTTTATCACTGTCAGATTTCAACACACTAATTAAAGATCATTTGATACACATTTTCATGGGAATATTTGAGCTTTCTTTTAAATTTTTAAAAAGCATGAAAAACTCGTTTATATTTAATGCAAGGAAAAGAAACAAATATTAGAACTGCATTTAATTTTATTTCTGTAGGTTAATTGCGTGGTCACTTTGAAGGCCCATCATTTTCTCAGATCACAACCGATAGCAAAGACCAATATTACTTCTTTTATCTGCTTTGATACTCATAATACAATGAACCACCCGAAACCAAAATATAATTCCCCAAAAGGAAACACATATTAAGTCTTTGTTAAGCATTATTGTTATTAAAATTTGATAGGGATTTTATTTTTTGTATTTTTCGGATAGTGGCCTACTGCTTTTCTCAGGGTGATTTAAGTCTATTCTGAAAGCTATATTCGACTAGAAGCTACTGCTTTTCAATAAAGACTACAAATCTCTCAAAAGGCACGTTTTCAAATATCATGAAATTGTGAGTTCTGTTCTTCCGATCACGAACACACACACACACTATGTTCGCCCAGCACAATGCGAGTACGCATGCAGTGTGTAGCATACACATACCACAGTCACAGTACTATTCAATGTGCACTCAAGCTGACAATGGTTCGGTCAGTGAACCGGGATCAGCAGCGCCCTCATTCGTTTGATTTATAATAGGACGTGGGCGTTTTAAGGTGAAAAACGACGGTATCTAGAAAGACTCTTTTTGTTAGACGATGTTTACCAGAAGCTTAACAAATTTAGCACATCAAAATCGCAGTCTAGATATGAACAATGAGTACAAATATACTTTTTCAAGTTCCATGTATGTCCTTGTCAACCTCTTTTCAAAAGCATGCTTCAATTCCCATAACTCCCTCTAGATACCGTTTTAAAAATGTCCTTCATGCAGGGCATTGTATATCGTGACATAAACAAATTGTTACATTTTGTGTGACGAAGTAAATGGTAGTAGTAAATGCATGGTAGTAAATGCAAACTCGATTTCATTATTATTTCATTATTTTTGTAGTTTTTATCCAACTCTTATCAGTTCAGTGATTTCACCTGTTTTGGTCTACACGGCCGGCCGCGTACGTTTAATGGACCGTTCAAAATCATTATGAAAGGTTTCGCCACAGAAACGTACAAATTCACACCCCCTCAAAATGAAGATTCTTTATTTCGCACAGTATATCTAGAATAGAGTTTTAAAAGTACGACAATAAAATACAAATCTGAGTTTGCGATTAACCGCGATCCAGCAATGTGACCAGCAGTGAACTCGTATGGGTGAACTGACCAGTGAGGTGTCAACAGGCTCTGTGGCGATGATCGCTTGTACCATACATAATGGAGATCCTTACTCTTCGCTTATAATTATTTAGAATGCCGAGTTGACAGCTGCAATGCTTGAGCATGTCTTAAACCACGTTATTAAATTGTTGTACGTTGTACAACAACAACAACAACAACAACAACAACAACAACAAAATAAATCAATACAAATCGTGTCCATTCTTTTTATGCATTATACAGAGATGTGAACATTTTCATTTCAGTTTGCGCATAATATTGAGACACATTCTAAAATGAACATCTGATAAAGATAATAAGTGCAAAACGTCTTTTCCAGATAATTATACAGAACATGTCTATTTCGTGGTTATCCGTCACCCAGTACGAATCTGGGGTGTATGCTACTGAGAAAGGAATATTAATCATCAACTTAATGCTCAAAATAAGAAGGGCCAGTTTAACGATTTATATTACTAATGAATACAAACGCCCTCTCTCGTTAAGAATGGTTTTCTGGTGTTTTTTTTCTCATTGTGCCCTGATAATTACTGTACTGATAGTCTTTACGATTTCCGTAGCAGCGTCTCAATGATGTCATAATTATAATGTGTATTGCGTCATCTTTCAACCCATGGGGAAATGTGTCAGTGGTATTTTACAAACATTGACAAATCATTGACTATTAGTTGCTTAGAAATGTGATTTATGATTAGGCCTATTGTGTATTGTTTGGCTTTGTTCGTGGCAATTTCTAAGGTTCTGTCGAACTTTCGACGTGTACTCTGGTTTTGTGACTCTGTTTATAATACTTGATTGTAATTTTAATTTGATTTTTGACACTTTTAATGGAATTCCAAGAATCATTCCTAGCGAAAGGGCAATCACCGTGACGCGTGGTTGTCCATTGGCAGCTGGGCCGTGACTGGTTGGACGTCCGTGTTGCCTCAGTTTCTGAGGAGGTTGGCGACAGCCTTGTAATCAAATGAGGCATGTAGGGGAAAGACATTCCCGGGAAAAAGAGCTGCAGCACCTGGGATGAAACCATAATATTGTTACCCCGCTTCTGTGTGACCAGAACGAAAATAATATTATACTGGGCAGACATAGCTGCAAATATCATTGCAGTAAGTTGTGGAAGTTCTAAAGTTATGTCCACCATCAATGTTTCTAACACTATCAAAGAAGCCACAGAAAAACCGGTGAAAGCCCAGTCAGATTCCCTGACCGCAAGGCGATGAGCATGTTTAAATTCTCAATAACTAAAAGGGGCCAGCCTGTTTTTCTTCAAGCCTCGGTTTTGGGTCTCGTGGACTTGAATGGAAGAAAAGTCTGGTGTAGGATTAATGAGACTTTGCATGGTGAAGATAGATATTGTAGAGCTCTTTCGGGTACACTATGTATTTCTTGGAATAAGTGGTGGCTCTGAGAAGAGCCGGTTGGTTTGTTCTCAACGTTTCGACTTGTCTACTCTAGCCGGCCGGACGCGTAACCAGGAGAAAAGTCTGCCGAGGGATAAAGGTCCATTGTCTGCACGCTGATGCTGTCCAGTGAAACCAATACAAATGGTCCGTAAATACAACATGAGGAGTCGAAGGTAAAAGTGATATAATCATTTGATGAGTATTTTACGGGTTGATTCCCCCGCGCGCTCATGTGTCACGACCAAGGACGTTCTCGTTTATTGCACCGTCAACTTTGCGTACTTAGTACGTGGGAATGGGACCGTGTGAGTTGTCTCCAGACAGGGACTCGTGGCCTCCACTAAGGCTGACCGCGCATAACTAAAAGAGGGGGTACACCATCATTGGACCAAAATAGAAGGACAAATTCAACATGTAATGACAAAGACGATCTGTATAATCAAAGAATTCAAGTGAATATGTATATTATGAGGGGGCATCCCCACTATGGATTCAACCAAAGGACCACTAAGCCAGCCTCGTGCCCAGGGTCTTCCTCGTTCTCACAACTAGACCCTGACGGGAAAAGAGATTTCAACAATGCGGATTGCTTACTACAATGGAGCCCATGTTATATTCTTTTTAACACGTCAATTGTTTTGGTGATTCATTCTATTAAAAAGGATTGCCGAATTATGACCAAAAAAAATTTCTACAGACTGTACCTGCAATGCGTATATGATTTGAGAGTTCAGTGGCCTAGTCCCGGCCTCCCTTACTGCATCACACCCTATTCTGAAACGGTGTATCAGACTAGAACCCAAAACCCATCGGCTGCATACAATATTGTAATTGTCTGTATTCAAGGGCGTGCGAACTGTGGGATCGAGGCGTACTGAAACTGCCCTGGGAACGAAGTTGCTACTAAGCGTCCAAATCTTGCGAATTCACGTTCGTATGTCGTACGAACGCCTGAGTGGATATCCCCTTTGAGTAGTCTAGCTATACTGGTTTGCCTTACACGCATCCAATTGATCGGGTGATTGTAGGGTTAATTATTCATTTCGTATTTCAGTCATTTATTTGAAATAGTTCAATATTGCACCAAACCTCATCGGTGATGTGTAACGAGTTGCCAATGTCGACGAGTATTGTATTATGTATTGGCCTAAGCTTTATCCAACTTCCATTATTTCCACAGGGTTTCAAATTAATTTCCCATACCTGACGCCTTCCTCATTGGAATTATTTTATGAGGTAACCAGCCGTGACGTTTTGTCACATACTATTATAAATGTTACCATGTAAACTTCGCGCCACAGTCCATTAAAAAGGCCAGTTTTCCCACGGAGGCCCCTTTGTGTAGCTCGCATCATTTAAAATGTTATAGGTTTTGCACATCCAACCGAGTTATTATCGTGTGGGGATGGTTGATTTATTTCTCCTTCGACCGGTATTGTCAAAAATGGAAATGTTCAGTGTTCATGGCATACTAGATGTCGTTGGTCCGGAACTATAAATTGTTGAGATGGACTGGTAGAAATGCATAATTTTGATGCAGTTAATTAAAACCCTAACTCCCTAGGCCCATTTGCTTACACATAACCTGAATCCTCCAAAATCCTTCAGTAGTAAAGCAAGCACATGACATGTATGCGCACACGTGTTTCTAATCTGTGATACATGTACATGGCCAGGGACCCTCCCTGCATGCATGGAGCAATAAACAGTGTCCACTGACCCAAGCACTGACTTTGCAATCACTACATGGATGTACATGTACCATGGAAAGGCAAGTATGCCTAATAACCTCAATCCTTCAACATCCTTCACTTTGGCAAAGAGGATTTTGGAGGATTTGGGAAGGTAAACAGTAGCGTGACATAATATACGTCTGGGATTAAGACCACCGATCTTTGAAAGTAACGCTATAGCGAACATTTTGTTAATGGCGAACATGACCAGTCCTCCCATTTCTTGAATAGGTATTGCAACTAGTAACTGTAAGTAATGTTAGCAATAAAAGCCAGTACATCTTTCTTAAAGGGGCAATATCGTCACGATCAACATAACAGGGCATGGAATCGGAGTACTAGTTTTAGCTTAACCCAGTGAATGAAAATAATAGCCCACATGATAAGGTCACACCATTGCTGCTGCATAAATGAGCCAGTAATCATCAGTCACTGTGTTAATCTTAAACTATAGGACACCGATTTCATGCCCTGTTGAAAGTCTGCTCTGATCGTGATGATATTGTCCCTTTAATATGTGTACATACACTGACCGAAACAGAGGTTATAGTCGTTAATTCCAAATGGCTGTCTTTATGAATAATTATGTATGCATGACGTGTACGGTCATGCATACATAATTATTCATAAAGCTGAGAAGGAAGATATATGTGTCACTGGTATCCACACCTAAATACGAAGACAGGCGTACATTATGGGGCACCAGGGGCCAATTTCATAGAGCTGCTTAGCAGAGAATTTCGCTAAGCAAATATTGTTGCTAAGCAACATAAAACAGACTACCAGCCAAAATGCTTACCTTTTGTATGAAAGTTTGGCTGGTACCCAAAGAAAACTGCTAAGCAAATTTTTCTGATAAGCAGTTCTATGAAATTGGGCCCAGGTAGGTAATATTGAAGAGCACCTGAATAAAACTTGCGCGTAAACTTGGCACCGCACGGGGGGTGGGGGGGGGGGGTCATATATACGTCGGCGTGGTCTGCACTTTACTGTGATAGATTGGGTAGGACTTAGAGGGTAGGCATAGGCCTATAGACCTTTATCACGGCACAGTCATTTTGTTTTTCTTCAATACAAAACCATGTAACCAAACCGAGGCTGGAAGGGAAAATAGTCTGGTTTCTATTCATGCATTGAGAGTTGGCCTTATAATCTTACTTGCGTATACAAGGAACCTGACCAAGATGACCGCGGCATGATAAACGTCTGTAATCAGGGCCGTAGTGTTAGAAACAAGTGGGGTGTGGGGGTGTGACACACCCATTATCGATTTTCGGTAAATACACCACCAAATAAAGCCATCAAACAGGTTTGTAGTTTTTGTGCCCGAGGTGATTTAATTTCAGGGGAATAATTTCTATCATCTACCCCCCCCCCCCCCCGTTCGGCGATTTTTCGGGGGGGGGGACTGTTCACGCCTACCCTCCCTCAAATTACCTCATGCCTACCCCTCCAAACTTTTCACGACTACCCCCTCGTCCAGCAATTTTGAAGGTGTTAATGTTTTAACATCAGTCGGCAAAATGGCTTCTACACCCCCCCCCCCCCGTTATGCTTTCGCTACAGTCCTGCCTATAGCATGCACTCGCAACCGAGCATTTGGAGAACGACGCAATTTGATTTTCCCCAATTAAATCCTGCATATTTGTTACATTAGCGACCCTGAAAACGGTTTGCAATAATACATTATGAGAAACATTAATACTTTACGCCAAAGCCAACACGAAAATCTACGCACCACTGCAAACTGGTTTTGTAAAATGGGCCTGTAATGTGGTTTTTGCGGTTTAAGAAAATAAACGAATATTTTGTCCACTGAATATTGTTTGATTATCCTCAATACACCTAGCAAACCCGAGGGTATACGTACTAGTATGGTTCATTACTCTCGCTTGATTACCGTCGATTAAGAAAAAAGAATAGTGTTTGTGGTTTTTTCTAAAAGCCTGGCGCGTGCATACTTGGATACACCCACAATGTAAAACAAATAAGGAAGAAAGATTTTGTAAACAAAAGGCTAAAATTGTTTTCGATTTCTAATTTGTTTGTAAACATCAAATGACTGCGCAGTTCACAAGAAGTACACGTTATTGTATTGCGTTTCTCTCACGAATCAGGTCGACCGTGTGGGTCACGTGTACACGTTCATGAATCTTAATCATGACATCTGTTATATTGTGTCGCGTAGTTACATGGATACGCCAGAGACTGAGGGAGAGAGGAGTGAAGGAACCACTCATAATTGTGTGAAGGGTATACGGTTGGTGCGTGCACACGGTGCACTGATAAACATCAGCGACAATCTCATGAGGAAATCTACTCCGAAAAGCCATCAAATCATATAGAACGACGACTCATTATCACGCATGAGGACCACGACCTTCACCGCACTGTTCATCCGAGTCATTGGCCGTGGTGGACCGGCGAGACGAGTGACCGCTCCCCGCACACCACAACCTGCAATAATTATCGTAACATCGATCTGAGTCGGTATACACAGTGGAGTTTCCGGCACAAGTCCAGGCCACTTGTCCGACAATTAAATGATTACATTTTCATTGGGCCTTGTTCTGAGATTTACAGAACAAATTCCATCGGACCTTTCCAAATATGTGTTTTTCCCCCGTGACGTTCCTTTAATAAGTTACCACAAAAATCATTATATGTCGGTCACACGTCATATAGGTACGATGGCAACTAACTTTGCGTCCAGGATGCCTTGCATATAGTGGTAAAGCACTGAAGCGTTGTGTTATAGCGTACTCATTACATGACTTGAATAACACAAGATAATGCCACAAATGTCAACGTGCGAAATTCAATTCTGTTCTTTCATATCTTGCATACAATATTAAGAAAGCCCCCCGGTGTTTAGGCCATTGTACAGTCTACCCCTCCATGCGTGCGCCAGTGTATATAACCACATGCAAATTTGCCTGCCGTCCCACTCTCTACAGAGCTGACTGAATCATGTTCTCATGTTCGTTTTCGTTGTGCGGCTGGTGCAATTTGACTACAGGATAATGATATTTCCCTAATGTTATACGGACGAGGGGAAGAGACACACTCCCCCATGCCTCCCTCCTTACTAATATATGCAATAGACCTTTATCACACAGCAGATATCTTTGTCATCACTGTATACTCTAGCACTGAATTTCAATATGAATAAAAAGAGGCCAGACTATTTTCATTCCAGCCTCGGTTTGGTTACATGGATTTGTATGGGAGAAAACCAAGATGGCTACACCGTTATATCGATCTATAATATACAATAATTAAACAAACAAAACATAAAAGATACATTATATTTTGGACCAAATATCGTAAGTGCGTGTACACTTTTGACGTCAATAAGGAAATAATTGTGAGTTAACAAATCATCAGTGGAAGTTTCTTAATGAAAGGAGGGCTTGCGTTTCCAAGAATATTTCAAGAATGTAATCTCAAATGTGTAATCAAACATTGCATGCATAACGCTCTATGACACATACCTGTCTTTCTGTGTCGTACACAGTGCAAACATAAAGTCTTTGATTTTTCCCAAAATGTGAGAAACTAGATCAGTTTCCATCGTGGATTATGCCTTTAAATCTGCAATAAAGTCGCATCCTTTCCGAATGCCACTTCCCAGGTATAGCATTGTAACGTAAAGGGGCAATATCGTCACGATCCGAGCAGACTTTCAACAGGGCATGGAATTAGTGTCCCAGTTTAAGATGAACACAGTGTCTGAAAATAACTGGCTCGTTTATGCAGCGGTAATATGACCTCATCATGTGGGATATTATTTTCAGTCACTGAGTTAATCTAAAACTGTCACTCCAATTCCATGCCCTGTTGATCGTGACGATGCTGCCCCTTTAGGTGTGATCTCTGGCTACATGACATATTTGACTTCTGACTGGCACCTCCAAAACAAAGATAACGATAAATAGAAGATCACCACCATAAAGGACTAGAGATGGCTCAGTTGGTAGAGCACCGGAACACTAATCCGAAGGTGCAAGTTCGAGTCCCGTTTCAGTCAATATTTGTCAGAATATTTTTGATGGATATAATATTATGTTGATACAAAGTTTCATAGGAAAAGGGTTTAACAGTGTTATGAGGCTGTCCTATAATTTGTTTTTTATTTGACCTGCACTGTAAAAAGAAACCATGTAAATTTACAGCAAAATGCAGGCAACTCTATTTATTTGTTTGCATATATTATTTGTGGTAAAACAAACAAAAATGGAAACGTAGTGCAGTTTCATTATTAAGCGTTTA
This sequence comes from Zoroaster sp. YZ-2022, assembly GCA_029582265.1. Taxonomy (NCBI): domain Eukaryota; kingdom Metazoa; phylum Echinodermata; class Asteroidea; order Forcipulatida; family Zoroasteridae; genus Zoroaster; species Zoroaster sp. YZ-2022. The sequence continues at coordinate 24,128,032 of CM055833.1, read as the reverse complement.
CAGAAATTGTGTAAATCAGTTTAACACACTTGTTATGTAAAAAGTGTAACACAGCAAATTGTTGGAAATAGAGTTGCCTGCATTTTGCTGTAAATTTACATGTTTTTTTTACAGTGTTTTTTATTTTATTTGAACTCATTCATGGTGGGTGACTGGACTAAACTGCCGAGTATAAACATCTAGGTTTTATTCACCACATTATCCGCCACTGCTTCTGAAGTCCCACAAAACTTCTTACGGGAGAAAACGAGCGGTAAGGCTGTAAACATGTAGAATAACTTATAATTATAAGGCAGTTACAATAATGGCATTATTATATGCTTACAGAGCCGTTCTGAACATATTGTAAAACTAATAAAATATATTTTAAGTTAAATGTAGGCTTTTAAGGGCACGTCTCAATTATGTCACTTTTGACATTTTACACTATTTATTTGCCAATATTTTTATTTTATGGGGAAAAAAATCCATTTGAAATGCTTGCCCATCATATAACTTGAGACGCCCTCAACGGCAACGGATTTAATACCACTCTTGAAATGTTCTTAACTCATCCACAAAACCTAAGCGATGATGCAGAATTGTTGGTGTGTGTCACGAATTCTTGGTCAAAGGACGAGAAATCCCCAGATTGTGTTTCTTTGAGGGAGTAAAAACCCGCTCTTTTTGTTCCCGAAAATGGAACAAAATGCAGGGGCCTTAGGGAACAGAGGTCAAATTTCAGTGTTTCCTATTCGTAGCGGACAAAGCCGGCTCTAACCTTACGAGCTCATTCATGTCGTAGGGTTCACATAGGGCACCTTATTGGCAAATCATATTGGCTTCCTCTGTCGGCAGTGCGCTCATAACTTGATATTTCTGTTGGAGGCACCGAATACAAACAAAGTCGCAGACAAAAGGCAAACGATATTTTAAACACGAGAATAGAATCTAGTGTTCGGTTGATTGTATTATCATTTCCTACTTCAGCTCCATTAGTTGTATCTGCCACTTCAATTAAAGAAGTTGTATGAATCAATCTTAATCCGCTTATAAATTATACTTTATAAATGTTAGTAATTTCAATGTCAGTTACAGCAGAAGTGAACATTTAAAATTGTAGAGGGTAAAACAGACTTCATATCTGCCACTTCAATTAAAGAAGTTGTATGAATCAATCTTAATCCGCTTATAAATTATACTTTATAAATGTCAGTAATTTCAATATCAGTTACAGCAGAAGTGAACATTTAAAATTGTAGAGGGTAAAACAGACTTCATATTGCCCCTGTCCGGTTGGTTTGAACTCCTAGAATCGACTTTGTTCCTATTTTGAATATTGTCATGTTCATTATGTGTGTTGTATGTCCATCACTGTTAAGAGCTACGTATGCGTAGATGGGTGTAATTTATTACCATAGACTCTAACGACATTAAGCCGCACAACCACTCATTAAAAAACAATGTTACTGTGAAATGTTCTGGTTATGAATTGCCGTGTATATTAAACTTTCTAATTGACTTTTAGTCGTCTAGTATCGGTGGTAATAATGACATTTTGCATCATTAATCATTGTAGAATGGGTGTTTTCAAGTAGTCTGCTCTCAACCACTAAATTATTGTTTGCTGGTGGAAACCGAAATATGCCGCCATTGTTGTCATGTCATTATCAAGAAGTTTTGTACGCCCCCAACGACACTTATAGGCCTGTACTTGTTGTCCTGTTGGTCTTTAGTCAAACATAAAAATGACTAACAACTGCGGAATGTGTGAGCTTGCTTTTGAACCGAAATAAAATGATTAATTGGCCTGTAAATGTATTAGTTTGACAGAATTGTATTACAATTTTGTTTAGTGTTTCGTAATCTTATCAGGGTGATTGTTGGTGTTCAGTATTGCCTCAATTGACACGATGTTTATTTACTTAACCCAAATATGATGCGATGTGAGAGCCGGCCCGGGTCTGTCTTGTTTGAGAGCGTTGGCAGTTAGGTCTGTACCAATTGTACATGAAACAAAAGGAAAATAATTATGGAGAACATCGGGCTGTTTACTCCCCCACTCCCTCCCCAGAAAGCGGTGACATGGCCCCCGTCTCCCACTGATTGATGTCCATGCCTGTAAGACCACTGATGTACAATCCAGACGATAAACCCAATGAATCTCCAGGGATATTGTTCCAGAGTCTCCAAAAAAGAGTATCACTCGTCAAAATCGGAGCACACCACAAACGCAAGGTACACACGCATGGTAATAAAAAAAAGAGCAAAGAGAAGTTCGTAATGTTTAATTAACCTAGCCATCGTGAACATCTTAAATTCAAGTCCTTTATGGTCAGGATTCGCCATCACCCATTTGACTTCATTGTCGCAGTGTCCCTCTTAAAAGTTACCTCCCGAACTCACCAAAGTCAATGACCCTACTTAACAATGGTACCAAAAATAAACCCCGATAACAGAGCATTGGGGTTAGTCTGTGAGACAATCTTATATCGTAAGCTGGTAATATCTTCTTTGATTCCATCACCACTTTCTGGGGAAAAGTGAAACTTTAGTGTGCCTTTTTGACGTCCGCTATTTGAAAAGCCAACTAGAGACGCGTGCCTTATTTTGTTTAGTTTCCCTTCCTCTAGTAAAATATAAATGTTCCGATGAAAAAAAAAACATTGCCGTGAAAATAGCGAACAACACGGGCGACTTATCTTGAATATCTGTGAACAACAGTAATTAACTGCATTTGCGTATCCAGGAGCATGGGGAATGTTCCCTCTCTTTCGCCATGCACATAGGATTTTTCTGTGTCCCCCTCTTTTTAGCAGTGCTCCCCTTGTGTGGCCCCACCCCCTTTTTCGCGACTCATTATACCTAAAAACATTTTCCTCGATTCGAAACATGACATGACTGTGTTATGAGTTGTACTGTATGTTCAAGGGAGACAGCTGTGGAAAGACATGTTGACTCATCGGCTTGTTTATTCCTCTGAAATAAGTTCAAGTTGTCAGCTGTTTCCCACTAACTGTGCACTCCTTAATAAAGGGTAACATTCTGTTTTCTTTCATGTGAATTAATTTCTTTAAACATAAGGCTATTCTAAGATATGACAAATTAAAAGTTCACGTACCCTTCTAGCCTCTACTGTGAAATAATTTTATACGAACCGGAATTACCCCTAAAAATTTCCACAACCCACCCTCTCTTTCTCGAAATTATTTCCTGCTTAAGCTGACCAGTAGCTTGTTTGACGCTACACGCCAATTACAAAGAACTTCCACTTTTGTCTCGAACAACTGTGAAGTTTACCAAAATACTTGAAAGAAGCGCCACCTATTGAGGGGGGTTTAACTTCCTGATCTCCATCGGTTGGTGGCGCTTGTTATCATTCTGAAGTTTCACTGGCGCTTCGTGCGCTGTAGCTACCTAATACACGTGCATCTACACTTGGGTTGTCAGAACTAGACTGAGACATCAAATTCAGATGCTTAGCCCCGGGCATCCACCCTCATTTCCCCCCACGGGGTAGCCGTCTATGCATCTGTTGACTTTTTCACGTTGATCCATTTTCACTGTCCAATTCAATTTTTGTAAACGTCTTAAAAACATTTCTGAATTATTATTTCCGACTTGATATGAATGATGATGGCTGTTTGGATAAGGAAGAGCTAGCATCAAACTGGTACCTCGCCTTCGCTTGTTGTTTCAGCTGTCACTTTTGAAGTTTAACAGCCTTCAAGTGGGCCAGTCGCTGAACGGTTACCATCACCATCGACGGGAATGTGGAATTTGGTGCATATGCCACAGTTTGGCGCCGAAAATGCACCATGCTGTCAGCGAGGGAAATCAACGTGAGAAAAATTGTCAAATTGCGCTAAAATCACGTTCCAATAATATTTCTTTTGTATCTTTTTTGACCTCAGTCCCTCCTAGAGATTATGATGTTTTAGTTTCGACGGCGTTATGAGCGCTTCATTGATTTCTAATCAAGGAAATGTTCGTATATTCTCTGATTGCTGGGCAAATATTTACAGAGGGTGAGACTTTAATACGAACGGCATTCTCATAATCCCTAGAAAATGGGGGGCGTTAAATCACCAAAAGTAAGAAAACAGCAAAAGTCTCTAAGGCAATTAGTTGATTGATTCATCGACCATTGAAAACTAACCACTGAGAAATCGGCAATAAGGTACCTTCAATATGACACATTTGAGTACAAAATAGTACACCAACCTCAACTTTTACGAATGGGACAACTGCATGCGAATGAGGGCGCTGTTCCAATAAGACAGTTGAGATTTTGCACCAGGCCTATACTATCGCAGAATATAACAGGCCTAATTATTATTTTGGATAGCGATATAATTGTGGCGCTCCGTGTGTGTTTGTAGTTCACTGTGCCCAGTGTCGTATCCAAAGGCGCTGATACTTGTCGATTTTGGAAGCTCATTGAAAGCATTGTCTTGACAACCCTGAAGTCTTGTGTGTACATTACAACAATTTGACACAAAAGGGTAGATTCTAAATGTTGGCTTTTAATTTTGTTTTAAATATCATTTACTGAAAAGAAATCACACATTGTGTACGGTCTGAGAGTTAGTGAATGAACTCATTGGCGAACGCAACAGTTTGCTCACGTCACCACGGTCAAAAAACGGAAGATAATGCAAATTTTCGGACAAGTTACAAGAGCAACATGCACTCTGACACACCACAATACCGCAGACTGCAGTGCAGGGCAGTGCACGTACGCACTCTGACACACCACAATACCGCAGACTGCAGTGCAGGGCAGTGCACGTACGCACTCTGACACACCACAATACCGCAGACTGCAGTGCAGGGCAGTGCACGTACGCACTCTGACACACCACAATACCGCAGACTGCAGTGCAGGGCAGTGCACGTATGCACTCTGACACACCACAATACTGCAGACTGCAGTGCAGGGCAGTGCACGTATGCACTCTGACACATCACAATACTGCAGACTGCAGTGCAGGGCAGTGCACGTATGCACTCTGACACATCACAATACTGCAGACTGCAGTGCAGGGCAGTGGCGCACCCAAGGGGGGGCTTGGGGGGGCTCGAGCCCCCCCCCCCCAGGGCCCGCTGATGTTTTATTTATTTTTTAAAGAAGGAGCCAGGAAAGAGAGCAAAATCTGAGCCCAAGTCTTGTCTACAGAGGAGTTCGGCAAGGAGTATAGGGCAGTGGTACAAGGGATGGGGACTCAGGAGACTCAAGCTCCCCTCCAAAAGTTTTCCATTTATTCCACTCACTATTATATTTTACGGCGTTGCGTATGCATGTGCATGTAAGCTTGAAGGGCCACCAGTATATATAACAAGCATTTTACACATTCTCCCCCCCCCCCCTGCCATGGTGCACCCTGATCAGGGAGCAGCTTTACTTAATTTTATTTTCATTTTCTGTTGTCCGTTTCTCTTGTTGAGGTTACTCGTAAAATTTAAACACGCCCGCATTATAATCAACTCCTTTCCAGTTTGTACACAATGGCCCAGGATTGGGTTTTAATTTACAAAGATTATGTGACACTCTTTTAGCAAACACCGATTGGATAATATTGGGATTTGGTTTTGCCGCCAAATTCGTGTTTGAAAAAATTTAGCTCCGCCCGGAATGATCACAAACTTTACGTCCACGCAATGAAAGTATTTAACTATAGAAATCTTGCAGACGAAACAAGCTCAAGTTCTTTACATCAAGAGGAGGAAATTATATGGAAGGTAAAACCCTACGAGTCCGAATCATGCCATAATGTCTTCTTTTTATGACTAGAAACCACCAGGAAACATTTAACATGTGCCGTAGGTTCACTGACGAGCACGACTAGGGACATGGCTGCAGCCGCGCCAGCGGTTATGGTTTGGGTCAGCCATGTCTCTCCCCATTATTGGATTTCAAATAAAAATATTTTGAGCCCCCCCCCCCCCCCAAATCAAATCCTGGGTGCGCCACTGGTGCAGGGCAGTGCACGTATACACTCTGACCATGGAGCTATAAAACGGACCGTTTTATAGCTCCATGCTCTGACACACCACAATACTGCAGACTGCAGTGCAGGGCATAGACTTGATTTCAAGTCTGAGATCGCGGTTATTTTTGTCTGCATCAGCCACGCAAAACGCCGTTTACCCCTATTGGCTATCACATGCACAGCCCTAACTCGCGATCTCAGACTTGACTCTCTTGTGTTTGTGGGATATTCATGTATTCATAGCTAAAATTTACATAATAATACGGATGCTAGAGAGATGGCCAATCAGGAGGCCACAAAAACCTTGTAGGCCGCGTCTAGTATTACTAACGTAACAGGTTACACTCGCTTAAAATTCTTTCTGTAATATTCATTCGATATTAAATTTGTATAGTGCTTGGTACGTAAATAGTATTTGAAATGATAGGTAAATTTAATGAGATCTTAGAGTTGTAAAAAAGCACAAAATAAAATACATAATTCCTTCTCTACAAAAAACGTCTTACCTACAGTTTATATGGAATCGTTGAGTACATCTCCTCCAACTGCATGTAGAAGGTTTAGTTTGAATATTCATGTTATGGAAGGCTTTCCGACCAATCAGATTGTTCCGTCCACTTTTGGACTAATTCGCAATAGGGTGTGTACAAACCGACGAACAACATTCCCAAGTCTGTGATCGAAGGTTAATGTCGGAGGTTAATAGTACAAGAGGGAGCTATTTAATGCAATACTTCAGAGCCGTATTGGCTTCAGGCAGACGAAAAACCACGATCACAGACTTGGAACCAAGTCTATGCAGGGCAGTGCACGTATGCACTCTGACACACCACAATACTGCAGACTGCAGTGCAGGGCAGTGCACGTATGCAAGTGGAAGAAAATCAAGGACTGGTCAGGCTTGAACATGAATTACATGACAAAACTGACCAAGTTTTGACATGTGTGGCGTGAAATTGTCTCAAACAAGACGCCCTAATGTCAAAAAGTCACCCTAATGGCCTGTTGGCTAAAGGATGTGATGATGATGGTGATGATGGTGATGATGGTGATGATGATGATGGTGGTGATGATGATGATGGTGGTGGTGATGATGGCGGCGGTGGCGGCTGTGGCGGTATGGCGGTGATGGCGGTGATAATGATGGTGATGATGGCAATGATGGTGATTGTGATGATGACAATTCACACATAGAAAATAGTTTACAAATGGAATCACTCTTGGGTGGATCAAGGGGGACAAAAAGGGGAAATACAAAACGTATGGTAGATCTGCAAGCATGGCGTTCAAAAAGGGTCACATGCCCCGATCCGCGACAGCTAGTGTTTTGTCTGTGCCTCAATACACTGAATACCACAGATCGAATGTTTCCATCACTGTCTATTTGATCTACGTATTTTTTATGTAAGATATCCAAGAGAGGCTTACCTAAGTTGATTCCCATTCCTCTTCAGTGTCTGATGTGTGCCGAATATCAGCCATTATACCGAGGCGCCAGCGGATCCAGGGTGGCTGACGACGGGGGTTGGTGGAGCGGGGTGGGGGCACGGTAAACAGTAGACTTGATTTCAAGTCTGAGATCGCGGTTATTTTTTGTCTACCAGCACATCAGCCACGCAAAACGCCGTTTACCCCTACTGGCTATCACAGCCCTAACTCGCGATCGAAGGTTAATGTCGGAGGTTAATACACAAGAGGGCGCTATTTAATGCGATACTGTATTGGCTTCAGGCAGACAAAAAACCACGATCACAGACTTGGAAACAAGTCTAGGTAAACAGAGACACACTGCCAAAGGTTGAATTCCTTCATAACAATTGGGGGCGGTTGGGAGCCGGACCCATTAGAAGTTTATTGTGCTGTGGTATTTTTAGAAGAAAGAAATAGGTGTAAATAGGCTAATGGCGGTGTCTGTCATCGCGTGAACCTCCAGCAGCCTACTTAAGCAGCAGCATTTCCCAGAGTCCGGCATTCTCCTGAGGACGATCAGAGCATATTGATCGAAACGTCGAGTTGTAAACTCCAGTTCTTTTCAGAACTAACTACTACTCAATAGAGAATTTCACATGATGTCACCGCAATTATTCTTACTTACATGTCTGTCTTAGAAAAACAATGGCTTATGTAATCATTTGCGTTCTGAATGCGTATAGTTAGTAAACCCAATAACAATTTGTTGGTTATTGTATTTGTGTGCTATTTGCTATTGGTAGGTAGGTGAGTTTGTAGGGGGAAATACATTAGACGTAAATACATTAATGGAGGTGTCTGCCATAGAAAAACATTGGAATTATGTAATAATTTGTAACCTCTGAATAAGTATTTTTAGGGGGACGAAAAACATCAGGGTCGTTTTCCCCCGGGTATCGCAACCAACGCAAAGGGCCCGCACACAAACTTACTGTTAATTTTCATACATCGTGATATAAAGGGACACTTTGCTAACCCCTTAACTCTCCGTACTGGCCAATACAGCTATGATTCATGTCATTATATTTTGTCTAATGGACACACCCACACAATTTTTGGCATGTTCCCCTTTTTCGGCCATTCTTGATCCACTTTAGGATTGAAACAAAAATCGAATGTATGGGGTGGAATGATGATGCCCTACACGTTTTCTGACAATTAGTTGCAATATTCTGAAATAAGGGTACTAAAACGTTCCTATTTTTCAATCATTAACGACGATATGGCAGGACCAAACTAATGTACAAACTATGGCAACAGGTGATTAAAAGCCGTTGGACAAAATTGCAGTGGATTTTGTAGGGCGCCCTCAGCGGTGTCTATATTGGATCAGATTATTTATTTTTGACTACCACCACCAGAGGGCGGACTTCTGTCTGTGTCGTATTTTTCATCACGATTGAATTAGGTATTTAGGCAGGCTGGACCATCGTAAAAAAAAAACTAAATGTGGGATTTTTTTTCGATAGAATTCGTGAGTATTACCAATAATTGGATAAACTTGTTGATTTGTGACAATGATTTAAGATTCTTTATAATGTTACTTCGAGTATGAGCTTTCTTGAAAAAAAACCCACAAACACACACAAACAAAACAAAACAACTTAAGTAATAGGATGCTCTTTCGCTACCATCGTACCAATCAAAAAAAGGCTGTTTATTAAAATGTTGCCGTTTCCGTGGCAATAATAATGGACTTTATCATACTCTAAATAATTTAGGTTGTTCTGTGGCTACGACAATAGTTTCCATTCATCAGAATGCGATTGGCTGTCTACCTCCACTTTTTGGTGACCGAGTTAGTTTTTTGTTATAGTGAATATTGCATAGCGCCCTCAACTCACCAACCCAGGCCGGGCGCTAATTTTACAAAATAGCCTATTTACAATATTTGTTAAGCAGATAACATGCTTTTTAAGTACATCAAATTAAAAAAAAAATCGATTGTGTGAAATAAAATATTTGTATACTCTTTGTGTCTGCGGTTAGAAAAACCAACAGTACATTAACACGGGCAGATTGTTAATTTTGTTTGATTAAATCCCCAACACTGGAGGGCGCATTTGCATTTTATTTGTTCAACTACTATTAACACTGTTCCAGTCATTGATCTCTATTATACTGTCAGTATAATAGAGATCAGTGGTTCCAGTATGAGTATGCGTCAGCACGTTTGAGTGGAGCCAATCATGCATGAAAGACCGTGGACCATTTTTGACTGAACAATCAAACACTTAGCCAAAAAAATCTTTCATTTGCGTTATAACAACATCAACAAATTTTAATGCGATTTTGATTAATGTGGAGAAAAATAATGCTGGTAGATCATTTATCAGATCATCATAGTCAGTCGAATTTACGGGTGTGGCTACTTATCATGGCTTATGCTAATGGATTGTATAGCTGTAATACCTTGCAAAATGTATATAGTTATGTAGCGTGTGAATGCTCATTATTTTATTTTTTTTGCTTGTTTGTTCGTTTGTTTGTCTGTTTGTTTGCTTGCGCGCACGCGTGCTCTCCCCCCTTCGCTCGCTCCCATCCCCCTCCCCCGCTTGATTGCTCACTTGTTCGCTTGCGCGCTCACTCGCTTGCTTGCTTTGTTTTCTTTTTTCTTTTTTTTTATGTATTTTTTCATGAGGAGGTGGAACCGGGAGAAGGTCTGTAGGCGTATTTCAAAGCAAGTTCTTTTTAGTGTTTCATCACCCGGGATAGTACAAACCTAATTATGTGCATATTGTTTACTTAATTCTCACTCTGTTCGGTCATCAAAATAAATCAAATTTCTAGAAAATTTAGAAAATTCTGGGAACATTTTAGGGGGAATATTTTGAAGGTGTTGGGAAATTTTGGGAAACTTTGGTAAATATTTGGCCAATTGATCCAATGAACCATTCCCTTGTCAAAAAGAGTAAATAAATCCCCGTCCCCTGGCAGTTACGCTCTGTAAATTACACACATTGTTGGTAAATCCAAGTGAGTTTTCCAAGACTTTTTTGGGGGGTTTTCATCCTGATGATGAACTGATCGAGCAAATAGTAGGTATGTGTCTCATCAGAAACGTGACAAACAAAAAAAACACAGAGGCGACTTGATGAAGTCTTGGCAATGGCGTCCGGACATAAGCTTCACACCCCCAAGCGGTAGCCCACAATCGTTCAGTCTCGAATTATACAAACCAAACACACAGATCAATGGCAGCAACTCATAAAGATTTGTCATCAGTCATTACTAGTCACGGTTCCCCTTGTTCCTTCTTAATCCCGAGAAGTTAATGTGTAATGTGAGGCAGTTTGCTTAACATCGAATATTATTTGATTAACGGATGGCGAAAAATGTCCCGAGGGGTACGGTTTTAATACAGGGGGAGACTTGAGCGATCATCAAGCCATTAAAGAAAGAGCCGATGTGCGTTTTAGGCCGGGAATAATTAGTGGGACTAAAATTCTTTTGTGTTTGTGTGCCGAGCCGACGCTAACCTGTCTTCCAGGAATTACAGTTTTGTTCACTTTATGCAAATATGGGTGTGACGTCACAGCTGAATCTTTATTGATGAGGGCTCGTTTCCAAGAGTTGACATAAATGTTACCAAATCATACGTATAGGGGTGGTATATGATTTTTATTTGCTTATTGTCAGTCCTATGTGACTAGACACAAAATTACATTTCAGTATTATTCAGAAACAAGGGTCCAAAAGCACTTAACTGACAATGTAATCTACCGCACTTATCGAAAGTCAATGTTTATTAGTTTCGAAAAGCTTATATAATAAAAACTCAGTATAATGTCGAGTTCTAAAACAAAATTAATTCACACAGACCGGTCAATGTAGTCTTCAGTATTGCGCAATTTGCCAGATCACCAGTTTTTCAAGGTTATTGAAGTTCATTACAATGTAATAATAATGGACCTTTTTAAAAATGTAACGAACGTAACCAAATCTTGCTGGGGTTAGCTAAAGATGTAAACAAGTAATGCTATCTGAGCGTTACACTTGAACAATATTATTTACAATCTGTTGTTACCGTCCCTTTTCCACAATACGCATGCGTCCCCATCTTGATCATTGGACCTCACGAAGACCGTCCATCAACTGCGTACGGCTTTCATTATTGGCTGTGAGGTTATCTAACTCCTCCTGCTTCGTTCCGGCATCCAATCGTGACGGGAGATGCGACGAGGCGCCTCGGCGAGCCAGGGAGGACCTTTGCTCCCGGGCTGTAGCTCGTGACAGAGCTGTCGGTGAGCCTCAAAGGATGCTGGTAAAATATTTATCCGATCTGAGAGCGATACTGACTCTTCATTGAGTTGTCGTGAATTTGGAGAGGCCGGTGCCTTTAATGGGCACACACAGGTCAGCCAATGTTTGGCAAGACCCGGCAGTTGCAGATAACAACCTGCGATGCTCAGCTGACGTAGTCGAGCATTCGACCTCATACAATCATTTCAATCACTTTAGAAATGAGCAGTTTTCCCCACTCCACCCCCCCCCCCTCATTTTCATCTTAGCCTGAATATTACGTCGCATTTTTACACACACGAACCTCTTTCTGTCTCGTCTGATGTGGACTCAGATTGGAACATGCTAATATCGAATGTGTGTTATCTAAACACGCCTTGATACAATAAATAATGGAAGGAGGATGCCGAGGCATTTGCGGTTACCAAACCTTAAGTGTTAACAATCCTGTGACACTATAGGGACAAGATAACGGTTAACTCCAGTTAACCAGACAAATAAAGGTTACTACGGTTACCCGTGACCTCGCCTCATCCCCCCTGTTCAGATCTTATCTAGATGCGTATACAGTCATCTCATTCTACACGGGTTGCACCACAGGACCCTGTCGAATGATCCGCGGTTGCACACAAACCATAGCTCAAACCGACAACCGTTCCCCCTATGGGTGGCATTTTGAAGTATTTCGGTGTGTACCAATGTTGTGACTGGTTCCCTTATCTGATATGCATCTTGTACCAGATAGCGGGAGCCCTGTGTGCTCTGCGCGCCGACCCGGTGATGCTGCACCGATGCCATCGCCACATTCACCCGTTGCCATGCATATGGGCCCCCGGTACTATGTAACGATACACGGAGGTTCTGTCAATACCGTTTTGCTTCATAGTATTGCACCAACCGACAAGCACAGAACCAGTGTTCTCTTCGTTTGTACACTATGCTAAGGTGATAACCTTTCATGCACCCTATCTTCAGTATCCCATATAAACGTTGTGTCTATTTTAAGTTGCTGCGATACAAATCTATGGATGGGCATTATACCATAAAATTAAACCAGTATTACTGTAGACCTATTAACGAACACACCATCACCACCAATTCAAATATCGTTAGAGCCTGCATGTATTATTGTGTTATTATGTTAATTTATTTCCGATGTTTTTGTAGGGGCGATAATATACTTGATGACACTTAAAGCTGACACGTTATGTTGTAATTGTCCATAAACATGCGCGGCGTGATTAGAAGTCATGCGTCTCAAAGTAGGGACTGCTTTATTGAGGCTACTTCTTATAAACTGTAAAAATGCCAACTGCGTCACGTCCTTACAATCAAACATAGTGTCCTGCTGACGTCATGATGAGAAACATATCTGGATCAAAGTGTTCACTAAATATTATATAAGGGAAATTAGGTAGGCCTATCCTTGACTAATTTTACCATTATACATTTTTAATTGAAAGTGCGACATTGAGTACACTTGCTTTAAGTTCTTTAAATAAAGTATAAAAAACAACAACAACCTGTGAAAGTTTCAGCTGACTGTAAATTTTAAGTCGTTTGAATAAACATTCACAATAATGTTTACATAAAAAACACCAACATGGAGCAAAAGGTTGCTGTCTTCTTCTTTTATTCAAATGAGCTAAATTTGTTTTCAGAAAGAACAATTTTTCAGGGTGATTGACACCATTACCAACATTAACATCATGTTGTAGCATTCGGATAATTTATTCGGTAATTTTGTGACGCCGGGTAATTGCAAATGTTTTTCCTTCAATTTAATAGATGATGATTGCAGTACTGACTCCTAAATGCAGACAATACTTCATTATAACCGGTGTACGAACGCAACATTTACTTTCTAAAAACCACTTATCTGACATAATAGATAGGGCTGGATTTTGGGCGGGAAACTGACGGTACTCAATCTACATGCGACTCTACGGTTTTGGTTTTTGCGTGGCAAAACTCAAATGGCAATGTCTTTATTAGTCAAAATGTTACGCTGCATCAGCTCAAATAACAGCTCCTATATACAGTTAATGACAATTTGTGTTGAAATGATAAAACATTGATAATTTTGTGTATAGGATTATCTTTGCATGTAAAACATATTTCCGGTTGTAGGCCTATAAATTTTGTTTAATAAACAGAAATACAAAATAAGCAACACAATGGGTTAAAGGTATTGTACACGACGGATAACATTGACAAAACTGCTTCTTACGAATAATGATTTCTCTCTTTGACATTTTCATCTTATTACGTTGTGTCATTAACGACAAAATAATGAAAATGCATTACGATTTTTCGTAGTCATTCCAACCTCAGAAAATAATAGTCTTCTAGATAAACTTTTAGTTGTTAATTTCACTTTTCTAAACACTGAATGCACCTCGTTACTCATACAACGAAATAATCTTAAATTTCCACTGGTTGATTTTAGAACCTATCGTTTAATTTGTATACATTACGGAATTGCATTTACAGACATTCTGCCGCAAGTTAGCGTATTCTGGCTGTAAGTACTCATAGATATCGAGAAGATAATCACATTTAAAGATGGCGACAAATGATTGGCGCTACTAAATGGCTGACATTACAGGGTGCAGTCTCAACAACAGCGACCAGATGAAGAAGACTGTAAGATGTGTAATTATGTGATGACTATTTCAAAGTACTTGTGTAAGAGATTAAGGATTTGGCTTAGACCTATTTGTCTTTACTGTATTAATCATTAAACCATTTTAGATGCACGTCTTTCATCTTGAATGTTTACAAAAAAGGGTTACCTGCTTCACGGGCAATGGATTTTGCCAAAATAATTTCATTTCGAAAATTGTGAAAATAATTGAGCAGCAATTATGGATCCAACCCCCTCCCCCATCAAGCCCAATCGGTACTCATCCGGAAAACGTGCGTGTTTTAAAATAACACCAGAGCTCTGCAGAGGTGTCAACTTAATTCTTCCATAGTGTTTATACTGGACAAGTGTCCCCAATATGAACACCACCGGTGTTATTTCAACACCACCGTTTCTTTGCAGTGTATACCAAATTGACAAAGCCTGCCACAAACCGAACACAAATTTAGCCGCACTAACTCATCGATGGCTATAAAATAGACCCAGTCGATATTGTGAATAATTTCCTTATAACAATGATGGGATATTTTAATTAGTATTCTTGTTAAAGGGCAGTACCGTCACGATCGGAGTAGACTTTCAACAGGGCATGGAATCGGTGTCCTAGTTTAAGATGACTAGTGATTAATAATTACTGGCTCATTTGTGCAGCAGCAATGGCAATATGACCTAATAAATAATGTTAATCTATACATAACAGCAAAAGAAACGTCACCCCTAAATTTTGTTAAGTAATTATATTATTAAACATAATAAATATACAATGTTGTGGGATGGTTGGCTGCCAGGTCAACCAAATTTGCCACATTGTGTTCGTGTTACACTCCATACTCATAATATTCTTCATTAAACAAATTATATTAATTATAAAATGAAAATAATAAATATTTTTAGGGGTGACGTTTCTTTTGCTGTTATGTATATAATGCTAATCTAAAACTAGCACTCCAATTCCATGCTCTGTTGATCGTGACGGTATTACCCCTTTAATTCATGAGGATTTTGTTAAAATGCTGCATTTTCGGTCTATACGTAATACAGATGCAGATTGTTTATAATGTCTTGTTGACATTATAAATTAAGTCATGTGATACCCCGATCCTATAATTTTTGGGGGTAATTTCCAATTAATTTAACTGTCAAACAAGCTATCTTAAACTTTGTTTGATTTAACGATTTGTGATAACGCAAATAGCCTATATAACAATAAATATTCTGATTTGGACAGAAGTGGTTAAAACACAAACTTTTAAAATGATTTTCGTCTGAAACTGTGAATGGGTGTTCCTAATTTTCTCAGATCTGCGAGCTCCGATTGACCTGAATGGTTTGTAGACAAAATCCTTGATCTTCGTATGAGCTAAAACAGGGAAAATTCAGTCCAAACGTTACTAAAAAGGCAATTTCATGATTTTGCAACGGTAGCAAATGGAGTTACCATTTCGAAAGAAATCATTTGAAATGTTGTACCATTCACCGGCGTTCAATTATCCGACCAGTAGATGCTGAACAAAAAACGTCGACAACGATTTAATGCTGTCGATGACACGCCACCTTTCATACCTTCTAAAAATGGACTCTTGATCTCATGTCTGGTCTGCCTAATATAGGCCCAGCTCGTACCCCCATTGATACTTTGGACCAATTGTTATCGTTTTATCGCAGTGACCAATCTTATGGCAAAGCCAGCTAGCTTTAATACTCGATACATCGATACCTGCTTCTGTTTATTATTATTATTGTTGTTGTTGTTTTCGACGTCACTAGGTGGCGCCCTATCAGCCCGGTATGACATTTCACCATGCTGTACGTGGACGGATTATGTTGAGACAGATATCCCCCGGCAGTGTTTGTACCGTATCACCTGTAAATGAAGCAACTCAGCCTACGTGCGTCATTGTGATGGTTCACTACGGAGTGTCCAGACTCGGGAACCCCCGGCTCACCGCACCGTCCAGTCCGTAACATCTCGGCTCACCGGCGACTTTGTGCACTTTTCAGTCGCTTGATTGAGGCACAATCATTCTTTACACCAGAGTGTCAAAAAGGCACCATGATGGAAGGCAATAGCCCATCGTTTTACAACTCCCCATTTGGGTTCCACAATGATCAGTTTATCGGCCCACCGATTTCGGCGACTACGGGGAGCCACCGGAGTTATAGCCCGCCACCCCCTCCAGCATGTATCTATGCCGACAAGCCGGGCCCACAAGTAGGGGGTTACGGTGGGGCACCCATGGCCGTAGTGGAATCGAGAATGGACGACGGGTTGCTGCAGTACTCACGTATGACGAATATGAACATGATGACACTAGCCAATATGACACTGCCTCAGGACACGGCCTGCACACAGGCCTGCGGGGCCGGCACCGGTGCTGCTAAGCCTTGTGACGGCCGCGAGGCGATGCAGCAGACCCAGCAGCTCGGTCACACCGTGATGCAGGGCACGACGGCCTTGGCTGCCTGCCGAGGAACGAACCAGAATCACGGGGGAAACCCGGGGCCACATCACCACACACCGACCGCCTCGACGGGCAAGACAAAAGTAGAAGACAGGAACCAGAATTTACCTTTTCCGTGGATGAAAACGACCAAATCACACGCTCATATGTGGAAGGCAAACTGGCCAGGTAAATTGCAACACACATTCATTTCTGGGTTTCCGCTTGGACCTATCCGTCTGTCGTTAACTCTTCCATTTCACAAATTCATAACTGGATATTAATTTATCTTTTTTTTTTTAATCTTATTTTTATTTCATATTTTCATACTCAAAATACAGTATAAATTAACACAAAATGTATATAAAAGAGTGATGGAGTACACACCCAAATCATAATATGCCTATAGGAAATTATAACTCCATATTTTAATGAATTAATTTATGAATGCACGAATACTATAGATTTAGCATCCGTTAGCCTATGTACATTGGTCTCATTGTTGTGTTTAGTGTCTAGTTCGTCAGTAAATGTCATTGTTTTATCAAATTTGAAAAACCAAAATTATCACATATTTACTTCAAACTTAAATGGTTAATGATGGTATCAAACATCCCTTGAAATATTTCTGTCAGAGGTGCTATTTATTTAGTACAGTTAATCAAAATATTCTGAATATGAGTCTTTGCCTTCTATAGACGTAAAATCCACGTTGGAATTAATACGAAATCTGAATGCATTTGAATTTTTATCTCGTTAACAACACTATTATTAATAAGCTGAAGCTTTCACATATTGGCATTGTATGCATAATTATTTCTTGATTCTAATAAAGTATGGATCCGTTTACTGGCATTTTTAAGTGTATACAGGCTTCAAATAGATGTTACAATGTCACCAAATTAGCTTTTTCTTTAATCAAAAGACGGGTTGTAAATTCAACAGAGTAAATATTATACTCGGTATTAAAAAAAAAATTATTAAAAAAACAATTGGAGGCTTTTTAAAAAAATTTTTTTTAAAGATGTCAGGTTTCCAAAACTGCTTACAGATATAAATATTTGATTTTTATTCTGCTTTTTTAATTTTAAAAAACGCTCGTTTTGCCTTAAAACGTTTAATAATTTAGTTTCGTTTAGATTTTAGATAAGTAACCAGTTTTTCATTATTAACAGTGATTCGTGTGTGATTTGTTTTTACACATACTCTCGTATCAGACATAGCGATAGCATTATCTTGTGTATCGGCAGCTTCAGACACAATTAATGTTATAAAGATCTGACGGTAAACGGTCTATCAATTGTGCTTCATTTCAAGAAATTGCCACAAATTTCTGACGATTTCTTATCTTATCCATCCAGCCTGCAGGTGCCGTTATTTTATTTCTTTCCTCAAATCATATCAGGAATACGACACTCATTTTGGAACTTTTCCAAACATGCAACTTGCTTATAGAAAACAACCTTGGACGTGATGGTAAAATACATCCCTTATCCAAACATAGAGAAAGGACGACAAGCTTATTTTGACAATGTTTAAAAAAAAAATGATACTAGCAAAGATTATATTTCGTTGTTTCTTTCTGTTTAATGTTTCTTTTCATATAAATATTTATACCATCACCCGATTTTAAAAATCAAAAATATTCACTCAATTTTAAAAAAACAACCCTTTTACCTCCATGAATAAATTGTGAATTATTGGCTATTGTTTTTTTGCTGAATAATAATTTTTGAATTTAGTATAAAGTGTCTTTTGTGGGTGTAATATAATACAAGTTAATCCTAATAATGCAATATTAATAATGCAAAATTATATAATGCAGTAAAAACATATTGAGTTTCAGTATAACTTTCGTGCAGTAGGACTATGTGCATGTCGGAAACAAGTACATGTGTTTGTTCAAATTGTTATAAAGGTTACTAAACATATTCACTGTGCGTGATCTACACTCAGTATACTTACGATTTTAACCTTTTTTACGATAAAAACGGCTTTCAATCGATACCCATCGGGCCGAAAATATCCTGAGTGAGTTATCTACTATCAATACACTCGTGAAACAGATAGACTATTAAAGGCCTACAGTAATTTGAATGTGAAGATAACTTACATACCAATTTAAAAAAAATAAAATAAATACACGTGGGATATACATTTTACACTGAGTTCATGAACAACTTATTTTTGACAAGATATTTTTATTTATTTATTTATTTATTTATTTTTTACAGAATTTTCATTTTTTGCTGAACAAGTTATTTGAAAGAATACTGCCTGACGCAAATCAAAAAGAGGCACATATATAACTGTCGAAATTATATTCAGTTTCGTATTACGCCTATGTCTTGTAATGTATAGGGGTGCACGTACACATGTTGACAGTTATAATATAAATTTCAAAAACGAAACAATAAGACGTTTTTTATAAGTATATCTCGTTTATTGCATGAAGCATTGGAGTTCTGCCGAACTGTTAACTCAAATAAATTTGAGACAATTTTTCCACAGATTATAAAGAATTTCACATGTTTGCGAATGGGTGTTATCTTTTGTGCATTTTTATAATAATTGTAATTTTTGGTAGATAATTTATGAATTTAGTCATTGTTTGATGTTAGAATTCTCAAACCAACTTTTTGGAGGTACTTTAGGAATTATGCAGTCTGTTGATCCTCCGACGGTAGTTGTTGATAAATGCTTTGCAATGTTCATTTCTGAAGGATCTGAGCTGCGTATATGTGTAGCGGCACACTGAACACAAAGTATTGAAGTTTAGACGCCTTTATGATAACACTTTATGAACACAAACACAAGTCCATTTAACATAAAAAGATGTGTATAAAATAATTAACTCGTGGACGCGTTCATAATGAACATTGTTATTAACAGTGCAATGCAGATTTGTTATTAATATTTAAAAAAAGATCTTTTCGGCAATTAGTAGGGAGGAAAGCATGTAATGCTTAAAGTAACCCCATGAACATTTTTTGCCATGTAAGCTTTCTTTATGAAACTGATTTGTAAATGTGAATAAAACTTGTTTCAAAAATGGGATAAATTTCAATGGTAACCATAGTAACCATAGCTTTCCTATGAACCAGTATAGTCGCCCTTCAAATTTCGCATAGGAAATTAGCAATAAAAAGTAATAACGGGTGATTGATTTCACTTAAAAGGGGTTGCACGCCATTGGTAAAACGTATGTAAATGTATCTAAACTTTATGAAGAATGAAGAGATATGTATATAGAAACCAAAGTTTCAGCTTATTTCGTTGTTTCATGAACAAGAAAACAATGAAAATGCATTCAGATTTGTTTGAATGTAATTGAATGATGTGGAAAATAGATCACGGCAGTGACCATTTCAAATTTCCAATACATTTCATTTCCTCTCCCCCCCCCCCAAAAAAAAAAAAAGGTCAGATTGGATAATTGCTCAGGCTGTTTGGTACCGTCACCAACTAGTAAGTTTGTTAAAGATTATATTTCATTACGGTAGTATTTATAATTGAGTAATTACCAAAAGGTGTGTACTCCCTTTCAAATCTGCAAAGCAGTCAACTGCGCGACGTCTGCCAAACGTTACACAGAAATAAGAAGTCAATTATTATATCTTTTATTTATCGTTAACCTAAGTTGCCATCGATCTTGGCCGATCAATGTTTCCCTTCTGTACAGATGACCCTTTTAAGAAGGGGGGGGGGGGGTACTAGAAGCAATGATTATAATATCCTGTTTCATGGAGCTACTTCAGCAAGACAATAGAAACCAGGAATTATGTAAACCATCAAAGTATCGCTTGAGGGCTACTACAGAAGCTTTTGATAGTTTGCGTAATTCTGTTTCATGTCTTGATTTGTGCCAGGAAATACACTTTAATTTTGTTTTAAATATTTCCCTGCAAAAACTGGGGTGTTAAAATAACAGCATTGGTGTCCTTATTTATTATTCCATGGTTTTCATTGGGGGGGGGGTACCCAATATGAACATCCTGGTTTAGATTTAACACCCTGACTCCAGTTTTATGAAGTGTAAGCGGGTACTGAGGAGAGTTACAAGTAATATGAATTATCAAATGTTTCAACAAACGCGCTGGATCTGTTTTAGAAAAATTATAATTGATCAACTGTAGAACTAAGCGTCATTATGTGACTCATTGAAATCTTGTATCCCGTTTCCTCCCCCAGTGATACCCAAATTATACCACTTTGTAGCAACAAAAGCCCGACTTTGTCGGGAATGCGCTGCATCTGTTTTAGAAAAATATATATATAATTGATCAACTGTAGAACTAAGAGAAGGAAGTCAACAAAATTTTACATACTAACTCAATTTTTGTTTCCAAAATTACTGTACTTTTTCTTTCCCTGTGTCAGCGCCATTTTGTGACTCATTGAAATCTTGCATCCCGTCTCCTCCTCCGGTGATGTCCAAATTATGCCACTTTGTAACAACAAAAGCCTGACTTAGTCGGGAATGTTATAGATCCATCGACAAATCGGCGACAGAGCCCGGCAGCTTTCAGATGGCTTAATACAAAAAAAAATCCTCAAGTGTATTTGTGGAACTAACAATTAGCTTTTATTGTTAGCTGGAACGGAGAGTAGGGGGCTCTTTGAAGGATCCCACACAACACTCATTGGTTAGTGTGTTTTTGCAATTACCAAAAGGAGTGTATACGCAGTGTATACGCATGTATAAGCTCGGACAGTACCGGGGATAAGGGAGCGGTAAGCCGGTGCACTACTCGAGTCCACTGACCGCGTTGGCAAGAGAAGGTCGCGTTGTTTGGACGCGATGTTTGGACTTACAGGACGGGAGTATCTGAATCGGTTTTCTGTGTGTTTAGTCTTCTGCAGCACATCGGTTTTTAACAACAACACAGATTTATTGTAAACATTTATATCAAGATCTATATCAATATTCCACATTTAGTTTCCTTACAGATTATGGCTGTGCTACTGATAAAAATGAGTACAAAATAATTATATAAATAAACAAAAACCTGTGTACAAAATTACACAAATTTGTTTTTGGTATTTTTATGGTTTTGCCAATACACAGACATTTTATTCATGCCTTCAGTACTTACAGAATCACAGACGTTTGTAAACATGTACAATAATTTTGTACGTTATTATCAATTTCATTAAAGGATATTGAAAATATGTTGCGGACACGTTGTGGTTGGAATCGTTTTCGTGTTTTGTTGTTGTTGTTAGTTTCTCCTTCTTAGTGCCCGACTGAATAGAATGCCGTTAAAAGGAAAATCATTTTTATTTAGCCTAGATAAAATGTCAAATGAAGGCCATGACATCCAAATAGAATCACCATTGATCTTGAAAGTAACATGGCCTAGATCAGGGCCTAGTGTCTCTATGGAGGTAGAGTGCAGAAGTGCAGACGATTGTAGAGTCTGGACATTTCATCAGGATACATTTCTTACATTGGTTTTTACTGCTCTTTTTTGTTTGATTGAAGATGTAAAACAAAAAGCTAACATAACACCCACATGAAAGGAGCGTACGCTTATCTGTCTCCAAATGCATTGACGTGGTTAGGACATCGTAGGGGCATGACATGCAAGTGGAAACATCCTCTGGTTTTATCGCAAGCATGCAGCCGGCCGACTTTTCCCGTACAAGGAGTCCCACGGCATAGGCCTATAGTGGTTGGCAAACTCAAAGCCCCCTCTCTCACGGAACAGGTAATGAGGATTGTACGACAAACGAATTGTGTTCCCATCGCTTATGCAACCAGGAGCCGTGCTCAGAAGGCAGCAGCTCCCGGCGATTGCTCGAATCCGTCCCGGGGCAAATTTACTTCCGCGGTCATCCATCACCAGCCCACAAAACTGGGCTTGCCCGTATTCCTCACAAAAAGCACTATGGAATATAAGGCAACTAAAACCTTGATTTTATTATTTTTGTTTTGTTTTGCGTGGAGACAGCCAACTTGAGCTTCGGCCGATTGTCCTCCATCAAAGAAGTGAAATTCCGTAATTGCTTGTTTTCTCATTCATGTTTGACCAGGCGATCTGTCATAGTCCCCGTGGTTGGATATAGCGGAGAGCTAAGGGGGAGAGGATATGTACAATTGTATTCCGTCTTCTCGGATCACATCATTCTTATGGGGCTTTCTTGTTGTCTGCCTCTTGTCGTGTTGTGAGATTTAGTGGAGAGCGATACTGAACACAAGTAGACATGTCGAGTTATAAGCCCAGCCGTATCCAGACTCGTCGACGGTGTCTGGTCTTTTCTCTTATTAAGCAACATTTCATTACTTCTTCTCATTATGAGGTGTCACAGCGTTAATTACATTGCAATACATCACCCCATGTGTCTGTCTTTGCCAGTCTCATTGTAACTGATTTGAACATTTTCAATATTTGTACTGTCGCCGGGAAATGGCCGACAGTGTAAGCCTACCCTTCCATAGGGATCACGTTGATGCAATGTACTATACGCGATTAATTAAAATGTCATCTTTCTTGTACACTCTTTTCTTAAAAGGAACGTATTACATTTGCAATTACACTGATTAAAATTGCTTGGTGGAAAGTTTATAATTAATGCATCCCTTGAAATGTGTGTTCATTGGAGTAAAATCAGCCAAAACCGAATTAAAATCTGTAGGCAAATCAAAATTCCACGAATAATTCAAAATGAGAAATGAACGACTGAGCTTTTCTCAGAAATGGATGGACCAATAATTGTGATGAGAACGTCCTTTTGTTGTTTTCATAACCATTTATTAATTGATATCCATGAAAAATAAATGAATGTACATTACGTCCTAACACCAATAAAAACTTGGTATTTTCGTCCCTCTAGAAGCCTCCCTTGTAGGCCTACTTCGCTCTCGATCCCCCATACAATCTGACTCATTGATTCACATCTTTCTATACCATAGATTTCCACTCCCCTCCATCACCACGTTTGGTTTGACCCCGAAATATTGATCACCTTGCGGTTGAACTTTTCCCCCAATTTCGGGGGGCCTCCGTGTGGTATTTATTATCCCTTATAAAATATCCCAAAATGGTTCTTACCATGTCGTCAATATCATATTACTGCACCATTTTCTGCTCAGTGCTTATTTAGTGATTACACTCCACTTGGGTTATATTTGCATTGGTTTTTATGGGACTTTACAGCAACATATACAATGCATGCACACTGCTGTACATGTATACGGACATATCTTGTTACTGTATTTCCTTTTTATAATAGGTCCGAAGTTTCAGATCATTTTGATAAAAAATGATGTTTTGGTTGTGTATTAATATAATTAAGGTTTTGATACTGTATTCATATCAGATCGCGTGTACTAAAATGCCCGGTTTTTAAACCATTTTCCTCGAGTAGCGTTGAAAGCATTTCCAGGGTGAAACCAGCATGTTTCACTTGAATATTTATGTCAATATGTATTTTAATATTAATTCATACTGAAATTATAAGCATTTAGTTTCACGTTCGCAGGTTATTTGATACCGAATTAGTTTCAGTTACACCATTTGAAGATTATTGTGTTGGATTTCTTGCATTTTACCAGGGGCCAATGTCACAGAGCTGCTTAGCAGATAAAATTGCTTACCAGAAAAAAAATTGCTTAGCGGATTTCTTTGGTTACCCGCCAAACTTTCATACAAAATGTATGTATTTTGGCTGGTAGTCTGTTTTATACTGCTCAGCAAAAATATTTGCTAAGCAAAATTCTCTGCTTAGCGGCAAACATTGAAATGTATCCCTCAACAAAATGTATTCGATTATACAGAAACGAATACACATACAATTTGTCTTGTTCAAATGCAATGTACATAAGATATACGGATTTGTAATTAAAAATTACCAATGTGTTCATTTGTTATATGAAACTAACTTGGTGTAAATGATGTCATTCCTAAAAATAGTTTTGTCTCAGCTGCTTTCACTTGACCTAACGAACGCCCTCTTCACTGATACTTCTGAACATGACGTCATAATTATGACGTCTTCTGTGTTTCTGAAGTTTTTTCTAGATACTGTTCTAACCGGCTCCACTTTTTTTATCTGTACATCTGAAGAAAGAACAAGAATGAATGAAAAAACGAAAGGGTTTGCCTAATATAGTTTGAATTGTAATACTGTCAATCTTACCCTATAAAGATATGCAACAATGTGTTGGGAGTTTCTATTTCAGCAAGCATGTGCCTACACGGACTCCGTACACACTTTTTGGATTTCTGTTTATTATGAATTTTTTTAAACAAATAAAATAACAACAATCTCAATCATGTAAACACAAAAATAATTTCAGATGTATTTATCGCGAATGGTTTAATATTTAAAAGTTTCGAGTTTATTTATTTATTTTAATTTATCACCAATGCGAACAGCAACTTTAAGAAATGATCCATGGTGTCCAAAGAATGTTCACTATTTCGTTGTTGGTACATAACTGAACAACTACATTAATATTATCCACAATTTTTTCCTCTAAAATATGATGCCCAATTCTGTTTCCAGGATATGTGAAAATTTCATTAGATTTGTTTATACACATACGACCTATGTAGAATGCATTTACAGACATTTTTCCAAAAGTGTATAGGGCCTACTGACTTTAATACCAACACGTTGCCTTGCATCTAGGTACCTACCCTGGCACTTGCGATCAGGCGTGAAAATTAAGTAACTTGTTGTCAATAATATTATGCATTCACATTTTGTATGCACATGGTTCGACAGCGATAAACGCATTACTGTTCATGTTATGGTGAACGAGCTTAAGATTTTACCTTACAACTGTATGGAGGTACAGAATGTATATACATTGGTACTCAGTCCAATATTGCTAAGGTATTCCAGTGTAAATTGCAGAGACGCACTACGAAAGGTGGACAATGTGTGGGGAGAAGTATTTCATAATATGTATGCTCATGTTTTTATATTCACACTTTTTGTCGTTTTCTAAAAAAAACAAAAAAACAAAAAAAACGAGCATCTATCTTGATGAAACTTTCACATGTACGTTTTATAATATATTTCTTTAAAAAATAGACGATTGAATGAACGTACGTTGCCAAAATACTAATGTTGTACCTTCCTTTTAAATGAACTACCGGTAACTCGACAAGAAAAACTGAGGTTTGTGTAACTATGGTGTAACAGTGACTGTGTGACCATTGAGCTCTCTATACTGAAGTACATACGCATCCTTTAATTAAATCCGCCTTGCCTCTGCTTCCATAAAATGGATTTACATAGTCATAAAGTTGATTTACATAGGCCTATAGTCATAAAGTTGTATGCTACAAAAGGAAATATTGGTGTTAAGATTAATTAGAAGCCTTTGGGATAGACACAAAGATTTATCCCCAGCTGAACAATCATTTTACATTCTTCAGAAGGGACCCCAAGACTTCCATTGGCGAGTTGCATCAGCAGATTGCCAGCCTGTTGGTAAAACCAATTTCCGTCCGGCCGCGCTTCCGGGCGTTCGCCCGTCGGACACGCCGTCCGCACTTTTTTTGTTTAAGGGAAAGCACAAATATGGTTAATCACCAGATGATCAAAGTAACGATTTTTGTTTTTCTAAAATCTTACTTGGAGTTGATACAAGTATCAATCATCCTGATAAATGATTATGTCTAAAGTGAAAACAGAATGTTGAATTTCAGAAAGTTGCCATGCATCTGACCATTTTTTGAGAACTAGGAATTATATAAAGCATTTTTCAAAACCTGCTACAGTTATTCGTGTTGTTCTCAAAAATGTTAGCACCTATTATAGAAAACTAGAGGGTTTAATGCACATTGCCATATACTCTATAGTGTTGTATAACCTTAAACTTATAGGGACAATATCGTCACAATCAACAGGGCATGGAATCAGAGTGCTAGTTTTAGATTAACTCAGTCACTGAAAAAATACCCCACGTGATAAGGTCACCGTTGCTGCTGCATAAAACAAGCCGGTAATTTTCAGTCATGTGCATTCATCTTAAACTAGGACACCGATTCCATGCCCTGTTGAAAGTCAGCTCTGATTGTGACGATACTGTCCCTTTAAGGTATCCACTTCAAGAATGTGTATGAAGATTTGTATGGTTTTTATGAACACAACAACCTCTAGTCATGATAATATTGCATATGGGTTTCAAACAAGATGTTTAACCGAGGAGAAACTGTGACTACAGTGACTGCAGTTTAGTGACTGAACTTGAATACATTCAGAAGGCTATGTACCAATCCTACAATAATTAACTGGTTTTGATGAACTTTTGTAACATTGATCAGACAAATTGTTAGTTTGATAATAGAGGTCAAAGGTCATGTCACAAAAGTCTGATATTCAAAGTGCTTAAAACCACTTGAGCTTAATCTATGCCAGGCATAATAATAATAATAATAATAATAATAAAGATTTGTAGCGCGCACATATGTTGTTTGGGTGGGTCTGCAAAGCTTGATGCATGTAAATTGTTGTAAGACATGCCATTTTTAAAGAATAATTATGAATAATTATTTGTCAATTTTCAATTTACACATTTATTTTTCAATGTGTATTTTTGTTGCCAACAGAAACCTAATATTAAGAGTTGGTATTATTTGTTTTATTGTTATTATTTTGTCTATTTATTTATTATTTTTGGGTGTATGGGGCTATTGGATATTCTGATACATTATGACTATTTTCACATTAAAATGAGCTGAAATTTCTTATGAATTATGGATAAATTTACAGACATTTTACCAATGGTGTAACATATTTTTCATACCTTTTCGGTATGCGATTCAAATATGTTGGCGTGCTATCGTAGAAGAAAAAAAGGTTTGAAAAAGTATTATTGAAAATAAAATTCCTGAATTAAAAACATGTTGATGATGACTTGAACTATACACGACGCCTGATCTTACAAGCCAGTGCGGCTTGCGGTCTTGATCTGCTATCTACCCTCGGACATGTTTCGCTTTGTTGAATATGTAGCAATACATGCCACCCGATGGCCTCAGGAGGCTCAGGTACAGCTGCTCTCCAGTGCCGCGCGATAAGATTGCTCACACAGTCCCGTGTATTATAAATGTGATTGTGTGTATAGCTTGTCTAACTGATTATGAGAGTATTGTATGAAGTACCAACATGGAGGCCAAAGTCTTCGCCAGATTTGATAAAAAACAAAACCAAGTGCGAAAGTTCAATACCAAACTATATTTGTAGCAAACCCATTATGTTTCGTGTATGCTGTCGGGAAATAACAGAAACGAGTTCGCCCCTGAATCGAGACAAAAAGTACCGTACCCAAATTGCATTACGGCATTTTTCAAGTCACCCACTTGGATTTATATTATGCAGTTCGGTGCACGTGTAACTAGATTTCCTTTTCCTGCTCAAATGGACATTTGAAAGTCAGTTCCCGAGACTTAATACGTGTAAATTTTATAAGCTTTTTGTCAGGCACCAGACCACAGAGAACTACATCCCAGGCCAAACCAATTATGAACTGTAGAATGAGAGTTTAATGAAGTCCCACCATTAAAAAACCCTCAAGGAAAATAGGGACCAAGCAAAGGCCTTCATGACAAACACAAATATGTGAGAAGGATTTGAAGGCTTGCATGGTGGAAAAGCAGTACAGAGGAAGGTTTGTGGTCGCACCATGTTATATCATAAAGTGTTGGTTCTGAGAAGAACCGGTGGTTTGACAACTCGACGTTTCAATCAGTTTTTTGACAGCCCTGCAAAGGATTAGGCTTTATATAAAACTATTGATTTGTCGTTGTCTTCGTCGTCATCATCATTGTCGCTATTGTTGTTGTTGTTTTGCGTCTGATGCTGAAGTTGTTGTTGGTCCTGTTCTTAATGTTTTATACATCTGTCGTCACTGAGGCCTAGTTATTATTGCTATCGGTCATTTGTCGTTTTTTCAACAACTTATAACTAATTTGTGACTCTTTTTCCTTTTATTATTAGCATTTATGTTTTAAACTTGGACTCCAATATTTGACGATTAAATTCCTTCAAGATACGAAGTGCTGAATCCGCACTGTAGAAACATATGAACACGTCTTTGTGTTCTTTTATAAATACTTTTTTTGAAGAAAAAAACACGTGTTTTTGGTGTTCATAAAGTTTTATCTCTTTATAAATTTGTTTTTGTGTCTAAGTTTTAACGCTTTAACGTGTCTAACGCCAAAAGGGGGTTTTAGTGTAAAAGACCACAACGCGTTTTAGCCGTTGAAAAATGAACGCGAAAACGTGTTCATTAAGTGTTATTAGAAAGGCGTTTAAAAATTAACACTTGTTTTGACAGTGCGTACGACAACGATTTTTAAAGTTGTTTTCGCCATCCAAAGCTAGCTGGACATAGACCACCGTTACAGCCCCAAGGTCATATCGCATAATGCGCATAGCTCAACACAAAAAGATTGGAAATTGATTCTCACTTTATGGCTTGCCACGGAATTAAAAGGTTTAGAAATGCCAACTATTGACGGCTTATCAAGCTATTACGTGACCATTGCAAGAGGCGGCATTCATTAGTTTATATTTATGCCATATCACAATTAACACGCCATTCTCGCAACAAAACAACAAGATTCTCAATTATGTCTCCACTCATCATAATAAAAGAGCATTTTCGGTAACGTCGTTGCGTGGCCTGTAATCTGAGGTCGACCTAACATTTGCATTGTCGTTGATTTCAGAAAGAAACGAGAAATAAGTTCCAGTCTTTTGAAATATATTGAATATAGATTGAATTTGTAAACCCTGTAAGCGCACTAAACATTAGAAAGTGATAGACAATATCCAGTGTCCCCCGTGCCAAATAACGTTAAGTGAAGGCAGGTGACCATCTTAGCCGGAGGAAATTTTTGACAAATTTAGTCAGGCGCGTCCTTGTCGATTTTATTTGAAGAATCACTTTTCTGCGAAAGGAGAATGATGCTGAAAATGATGGAATACTTCTAAAATAGAATGTTTAATTGGATTTTCTTAATTAAAATAACAGGAAAAACAGATCACGTGGGGACAATAGAATAAAAGAATTCTTAAAATGTTCTTTTTTCATGTCTTTTTTTTTGCCTGTTTATCTTTGGTTAGCTTCTCTGCATCTCTTCGCTTTTATTGTTTGGGGTTTGTTTTTGTTTTGTTTGTTTACTCGTTTTTATTTGAGTTTTTTGTGCAGATGTGTCTGTGTTTTCGTTTGTTTCTGCGTCGGACAAAATGTTGTCGTTTTTATCATAGCTATCAATTGAATGTTGCAGTTACAAGGGATTGAACGCCATCATAAATATTATTTACGTATCTTGGTTGATCGAAATCTCGAAATATCATATCAGAAACTTTGCTTTTATAGAGTTATCAGAACAGAGAGATAGTAGAAATTGTATTTGTTAAAATGATATTGATAAATCATGAAACAAATGAAGATGTTGTGCAAAATCGAAGTAACTGCATCGTCAAAATTACTGAGAATTTACCTTACCGTTATCTCATTAAAATAATATCTTCGTGCGGTTGAAATACACTTGCAAAACTAGGCCAGAGGGTATGTAGACAAGGAAAAGGTCATACCACTCAAAGAGTGCACAATCTAAAATTCTAAAATGGGAGAGTAGATCATGAATTCCAAAAGGGCTGCGACGCCCCCACTGCCCCCATGCCGACCCCCATGCCGACCCTGGCTCGACCAGATCGAAGTAACAATAAAATACCATCTCACTGACAATGAACTAACCGCTCACTCAAGCCCCCCTCATTCAATCACGGCAAGTAACACATTCACCTAGGTTTTTTTTCAAATTCGTTAAGCAAATAACAACCAAATTGTGAATGGGTCCCGAATTTAGGTGGCCAGTTTTGCGAAGTCAATACCCCCACTACCTGTGCGTTGTTGTCTTGTCCCACGTCGCTTATACCATGGAGGAAGGAAAATATTCCTTCCTCCATGCTTATACAAACAGACGTTGGGGCTAATTTATCCGGGCCATTGTTGTCCTGATCAGAGGGCCTGAATAAGCATGTAACCGATAGCCCGTATCCCTTCCTTCGTTCCCGTTCTTAAAAAAACTGGGCATTCTACCTCTACGGTTGAGTGAACCTTTGGTTAGTTAAGGTGCTATGAGGAGGATGTCTTCGTCACGATAATGGAGGGATGTGGTGTATGTGTTTCTCTATGGTGGGATCGATAATCCTATTCTGCCAACACATGAAGCCACCTCCGTTGCATGTAATTGGTTTACAGTATACTTTGGTTACGGTTGCTAGCATGTTGAAGACACTATACTATTAATAGATATGTCAGAGATAGGACAGATAAAACCTAGGTCTACATTCTGAAGAAAGCTGCTCCGCGTTTTGAGAAAACAACAAAACAATGTTTACATGTTTTTTCCCCTGTTTTTATGTTTGACCTAAGATGAAAGCACTTCAGACGAAATCGTTTGTAGGATACGTGTACCATCTTTAAAGTTTTTCGACAAAATTCGTTAATTTTATAATCTAATAATTACCAATGTTTTACCTTTCCTTTAATAATGGATTGATTTAATCTACTTATCATAAAAGACACACATTTGTTTAACTGTATGGGCCAAGGCTAATACAATATTGACAACAAACATAATTTAGCAGTGGTTTATAATTGGTTGACATCGAAGACTGAGATTCAACATAAAAATTAGACTAATTGCGGTGACACCATGTGAAATTCTCAATTGAGTAGTAATTAGTTCTGAAAATAACTGGAGGTTATAACCTCCAGTTCTTTTCAGAACTAATTACTACTCAATTGAGAATTTCACATGGTGTCACCACAATTCGTATTAGTTATCCTCTTCACCATGCAAAGATACAAGTTTTACCTATAAAAATTAGAAATAAACTCTTATCCTTACCAGTAAGTACTTTGTGATGTCATTAATTTTGTCAACGGTTGT
This sequence comes from Zoroaster sp. YZ-2022, assembly GCA_029582265.1. NCBI lineage: Eukaryota > Metazoa > Echinodermata > Asteroidea > Forcipulatida > Zoroasteridae > Zoroaster > Zoroaster sp. YZ-2022. The sequence goes on along the minus strand of CM055833.1, from coordinate 24,096,333 downwards.
GATTCGTTTTCGCGTGTATTGGGGTCGTCCATTTTGTCTCCAAACCCGATGATACACTCATAGCACTTGGACTTCAGTTTTCAAATCAGTCTTGGGTAAAATCGGGCAGCTCGTTCCATCCTTCATTGTCGTCAATGTCTGGATTTTTATATTTTAACATAATTTTGAACTCCGTTCTTATGCCATTGACGTTGTGTTGCCTGTATACTATGCCTGATGAAGCCGTAACATTTATGTGCTATGCGAAATAATACCCACACTAACAGTATGTGCAATAATGTGCATTACATTATTCCTATGATAACAATGGCTAATTGGCTTGCTGGGGAGTCAAGTAAAAGTCAATCGGCAAAGATCGATCTGTTAATTGTTTGGCTGTTCCGAAATTGCACTTCAGAAGAGCGTTTTGGAAACTTCGGAAATATCTAAAATATTCACGGCCTGCATGAAATTGATTCCCCTTGCGATTCATATTTTAAGAATGTATAACTTTATATCTGTTTGTAGACTTTAGAAAGAATTTGTTTCATTTTGCAAATTCGTCCGTCGGAATTAATTGTCTAAATTAAATATAAAATGATTTATATTCATTATTATTGAAGATTCACTCGAATTATTTGTTTCATTTTGAAACTCATCATATCTCTGCATTATAGAAACACAATTTTTTTTTTTTTTCATGTTCTAAGTGTCCAAGGTTAGGACTGTAAATTAGGACCTATTTATAAACTGAAGGAATGAGGGAATTTCAAAAGTAACATGGCCGCCTCCATGGTTAGACTCCGCTTCGGATCTTCAGACTGTAAAACTAACAAGCACACGCACACACAATGAATTCCATTATACATCAAAGGATCCCCGCCCGGTCTGGGACACGGTCTAATTCTGTAATCAAATTGCAGTTGAGGCATCAGAAGTTTGGCCTCTTTTGTCTGAGCTCTGTTCCTTTCCATTGGTTATCAATTCCCAGTCTCCGGCCAGGCCTTCTCCCATGGATTGATCTCTGCTCTCCGGGGGATTGCTTGTAGATCTGTAACAGTGCGGTTACTGGATCTGTTCTCTTTGGTGAAGCACTAGGACGCATTCAAATGCCTTTTGCAGAAACTGTTTGGAATCTCTTTTGAATAAAGTCCAATCTTACAGCTTACTTTAATTAATTCGAGAACGAATTACCCTTATACGGGGCGAGTCGGTGCGCGACTGTAGGGTTGGGGGACATCGATTTGGCGGTGGAAATACACTTCAAAGTGCGACAGAAGAAAACCGCATTATGATCGTGCTTACGCACGGAATAGTACCTTGTAATCCGTGTAAAATCAGGCACGGTATTACCTCTTTGTATCCAAGAAGATGTGTCTCGTTGATATTCTATGAGGCGAGTAGTCTTAGAAGACCACATTGAAACACCATCTCTCCATGAGATGAGTTTACAAGCGAAGAAGCACTCCTCGTTTGCCAAGAATGGCACAAAAAAATTAAGACATTCGGAAATCTGATGACAGCGTTAAGATAAAAGACGGCATATTACGGGTAAAATCGGTTCACCAATAATCCTCCCAAGGCTTTAAGCCAAGATATATACGTATATACAATTACCGGTTAGGAAAAATAAAAGACAGTCGGAATTTGAGTCTTCATTACGACGACATGAAGGCAGGCTTTTTTTCTTTTCTTTTTTAAATGGGAGTGGGGTAATTTTGGGAGAAATTTGAACTTTTTGAAAAAGTGAAACTCAAAAATCGTCAGGAAGAAAATGTTCAAACAATTAATTTTAGGGGAAATTTTCTGCTGACCGTTGTTCATACACGGCACGTGGAACTCACTTATTTCATCTAAAATATAAATAGGCCTACATAAATAATTATTGTTATGTCGAATTTTAAAAAAAATTGCCGTCCGGAAAAATATCACAGCTTTTCGTCTTAAAAAACCCCGTCAATTACCCCAAAAATACCAATGTTGTACCTTCCCTTTAGACAAAGCAACGATTCTTAAATTTCAGTTGTAATTATTTGATATGTTTAATTGATCAATCATTAATGTTGAAACTAACACAAGCATTGAGTAGGCCCTACATATGAAACTGATCATGGTTTTAACTTGAAAGCAGCTATGGAAACAAAGTAAATCGATTTGAAGTGGAGTCACACACACACATTTGCCGACGTACAGCTGCTTCTCATATCCTGTTTTTTCTCTCTCTCAAACTGCACAAACAGCAATAAATATTGATCGAAAAATAAAAATAGATTATATAAATTGATCAGAGATCCAAATAATGCCGATATCGGACGAAAACAGTATTGCAGGCCTGAAGTAATTACTCTGAAAAGGATTATTGAAGGAACTTCAGTTTTGTGTGATATTCAATCCAAGCATAATTGTAAGGATCTATAGTGATTTATACTGGAATTGTCAAACAATTGTAAGGGAAGGATTAGGGTTAGCCTGTAAGGGTAAGGGTAATGACAATGGTTAGGGTTATGTTGGGTTAAGGTGAGGATTAGGGTTTGGGTTATAGGGTTAGGGAATGTAGATAATTCAAAGTAAGTTTATTGTATCGAGCACAGATAGCGATATTCATCATAATGACATTATCACACACACAGTAGGCCTATATATATACACACACCCTAATATAGAAATGGTAAAACCATGTTGAGAGCATATTTTATGGTTTATGTGTGGAAGTCATTTATAACCCAACTACTGCGTGAATGATGAGAGGTCTGAAGTACCCGGGCATATTTCAAGATTGTGAAGTATCTGGTTTGGTCAAGAGTCGAAAGATGAGAGATATCAAACCAGTACCATGTCTGAATACGGAATGAGGCACAAAAGCGACGGGGGGACGGGCAGCGGTCATATACCGTCCCCGACAGTACACCGTCCCGGGTGAACCATCCGCGCGCGGCCGGTAGACGCGGACCGAGACAGCCGCGGCATTAACCAGGCGCGGAGTACCGGTAATTTGTTACAAGGCAGACTACGAAGAAGTCATCGGGCCCCGTTGAATAAATTCATGAAGTACTATTTGTGATCATTTATCATATCATCCACGAGCGGTCTCATTCGCTTTTTTTCACGTACCGGTTGTTGAGCTGATCTTTGTTTCAGATATCAATTGTTTATTAATCACTGAAAATTTGTCAAGCTGTGAGGTTTTTTTTTTACATTTCCAAGGAGTGTATGCCTTCAGTACATTGTTTGTTCATATGCATATAACGACACAACAAGAGTGCATGTACTTAATAATATGACAAACACACTATGACAAGTACACTTTCCTGATGCTATGGTCCCACAGAGATTTCGACTCTCTAGATCGTGTTTCGTCAAGATTTTAGATTTTTTACAAAAAATTTTCGAGAAAAGTCGAAATAGTCTAAAGAGTCTAAAACAATCGAAACTGTCGATATTTGTCGAGATTTCTCGAAAAAAAAAATCATTAATCGAAAATTATTAAACCTGACCAATATTTTTCGATAAAGTTTCGATCAAATTTATCGAAATTTTGTCGACATTTTATCGAAACTGTCGAAAATGAGATCGAAATAGTCTTAACAGTCTAAAAGTTCGAAAACCAGTCGAAATAAATCTAAACTCTCTAAATAGTCTAAACAATCGTTACAGTCGAAATAAAGCGGAACATTTTTCCAAATTTTTTAAAACAATCGATAATTAATCGAAAAAAAATAGAAATCAATCTGAACAGTCTGAACAGTCGAATTTTGTCGAAATGCCAGTCGAAATGTTCTAAACAGTCGAAAGTCGTCGAAATAAAATCGAAAATGAATCGAAATTGTCGAGAAAATACACCAAAAATAATTTTCTCACGGAAAACAGATATTTTGTCGATATTTATACGAGATTTTGACGAAATTATTAAAAATAACAAAAAAAAACAAGAATCTAAATATATTTCGACAGAAAGATCGAAATATTCCTGTGGGACCATAGATTACAAGTATAGATCAGGTTGGTGAATATAGATCAGTATAGATCAGTAAAGAAAACAAGAACATATGTCCCACAGGCCAGAAAAGTTTCATTCCTTCATAATATACTGAACAGCAAAAGAAACGCAAGTCCGAGGACAGCAAAAGAAACGCAAGTCCGAGGTCTTGTCAAGTTTTCAAACAGAAGACAAACCATTTTGATTCTAATCACTCATTTAATGAAAAATGCTTTCAATTTGTGAGCTGAAAGTGACTGTTGAAATTGCATTGCAAGATTTTCACATCCAACAGTCACTTTCAGCTCACAAATTGAAAGCATTTTTCATTAAATGAGTGATTAGAATCAAAATGGTTTGTCTTCTGTTTGAAAACTTGACAAGACCTCGGACTTGCGTTTCTTTTGCTGTCCTCGGACTTGCGTTTCTTTTGCTGTTCAGTATACATTAAAAAACGGAAAAAAGTGCACATTTTCTTTTGAAAAACCACCCAGTTGTCTCCTGTCTATAAAAAAAAGCAACAAATGTCACCAAATTACTTTGGAGACCGAAAAGGGGGGTGAAGGAATTGGCGGTACCCTGTGATGGTTTTGACTTAAGTCAAGTGGCTTTCTACCCTGTGAAAGGAAATAAGTCTTGATAGTGGGGCAGCATGGCCAACCTATTGTGCATTTTGTGATAAAAGCACCAAAATTGGCACAGGTATAGATGGATAGATAGTAAGCAGATATAGATATTGAGCCATCCCAAATTTGGTCTTGGACGGCCATTTTCCAAGATGGCCGCCAATCGCGTTATGTGAAATTGATTTGAGCATAGAATTAGACACAGTTGATCAATATTGATGTTCTTGGTGTCTATTTATATAGTTTTGGAGGTGCCAAAGCCAATTTTTATGGTTGCAATATCCTCCGAGGTCAAGATTTTGAATTGCTTCAAGGTGGCGCTCAAAATCTGCCTAAAATTAATAGTTTTGCATGAATTGTAATTTCCTGCTGACATTGTGGTACAAAGCATCAAATTTGCTTGTTTACTCTCGCATGTATATATTTAATGAAAAACTGTTAGCAATCTCAAGTTTTAACATATGGCAGCCATTTTTTCTAAGATGGCACTCTTTATATAAGCAGTTTGGTAGTTTATGATCTGGATATTGTCACCTTGGGAAACTGCTCACAGTTCTCTCCTGTGGTCAGAAAGTCATTTCTGTGAGCAGTCGCCTTCACACACACACAGAGCTGTGCATTCAAGTCCAGCCTTTTTGCATTTGCAACGCCCCACACAAGCCTTTTTGCACTTGCAGGACACTAGTTCATAGCAGGTGTTGGCTGCTTCGGGTAGAGTTGTCCAGTGTGGTTCATACAACCCATCATCATTCTTTGACCATCCCCAGCTGGTGGGTGAAGGCAGTTCTGGTGCTGGAAGCAGTACTTGGCCCCACACATGGCCTCCCTGGTAGGCTGCCCTCTTGATGTGTTGCTCCAGTGCTGCCTTGGTTGGCGGGATCAGCTGCACATTGTGCTTCTTGCAAATAGTTTCTTTCTCGCCTTGTCGATGTCCTTGCACTTGCTTGTTCTGTCATACAGTAGGATGACAAACCGCTCAATGGTTTGCATTACTTCTGTTGGTATGTCATTTGGTGCAGAGGACAGTTTCAGCAGAGCTTCTGCTAGTTCTGGCATCACAGTCCAGATTGCCCAGGCAGTCTTCTTACCATGCCCAGCAAAACTGGACACAGTGTCACACCCAGTCAGAGCATGGAACATTGGCAGTGCTCGTGCCTTCTCCGGTCCCAGGCCAGCTGCTAGCTCATGGGCTGCCAGGTAACGGAAACCCTTGCCAGTTCCGAATGCTAGCCACAGTTCATCTTCTGGTTGCAGCCGCTGAGCTACTGATACAGCCAATACCACATCAGTGTCAACAGTTCGGATCAGGATCGTGTGGTGGCCATGCTGGGCTGCATGGTATGCATGCAGCAACATGCGACTGTCTGCCTCTTCATGGCTGCATGGGGTGAGGGATGTAGTATCCTGCAGTGGTGGCTTGCTTTGGACTGCCTCTCCATCAGTGATCACAAGCTGTTTGTCTTCCTGTTCAAACCACTGGAGAAGAGCTTCAGATAGAAATGTGAACAGCTGTGTCTTGTTGCTGTCCACTCTGAGGAAGTTCTGCCAGTTTCCTGGTATTGCTATCCCAGCCATCACACGCCTGCACTCCCCTGTCCACGCTTTGCTCTTGCAGTGCCTTTCAGTGAATCAACAAAATAGCTGTCCCACACAAAGATCCAGTCGTTTTGCAGTTTGAAGCTTTGTGGAAATGTATGGGATGAATATATCTTCAGCATACTTGCCAAAGTTCTTTGCTGCAGCTGGCTTCAGCATCTGTACGATGACTGCTCCATCAAGAACTACACTGGTAGTGGTTGGAGCCTGTGACTTGGCATCAGACAGGTCTTCCAAGCATGTGAGGAGGGTCACTTTTGTACCTAAGCGGGCTTCCTCCATCAGAGTGCTGGAGGCATGCCTGATTCTCATGACGAAAGAACTCCTCAAGGGTTTCCTTCCCTCGTCTGGCAACCAATGTAAAGCCTTGAAAAGAGCTCCACGTCATTCTTGAGAGGGACAGCTGCTGCTTTCCTTTACTCACACTTCTAGTGGTGGAAGTACTGAACACCTTCAGTTTGTTTCGATGAATAGCATCATCAATGGGCTTCGTTCTTTCCAGCAGGCATTCTTTGGTGAAAGCCTGGAACTGCTCTTGGCCGATCCTCTTGACATTCGGACAGTTTCAACTGCAGCAGGGCCCGCAATTTCCTTTGTGTCAGGACAACCAGATCCATGCTCTCTTCTTCAAATGGGTTTGCCAAGCTCTTCTATCACACTGACAAGGGCGAACATCTTTAGCAAATGAGATTTGCACGCTTGGTGTCTGGTCATGATGACGTGTGTCTGTTTTCCTGCCCCAATGCTGGTGCCATTCTTGGAACTCTTCTATGGCCCTGGCAACTTCTGGTCCAGCAACCATCCAACGCCGCAGAGCATTGGGGTTGTCAGTGAGGCCAACTGCTCCGCCGTCTCCTTTGATGCAGGCATTATTCTGTTCATGGGCCTGGTCAATCGGGATTGAAGAGAACACCTTCTTTGTCTTCTGTACAGTGTAACTGCCAGCCCTGAATTCCCGGGCTACGTCTGGGTGCTTTGTTGGGAGTTCAGCCATGTCTTTCAGATGGACGAGGATCACCTGGCATAGTTAGTGTGGTCTAGGGCATGGAACAGAGGCCAGTTCTGTCAGGGCATCAAGGTATATTGTCAGTGATGCCTGCCGCAGAGAACGCACATACACCAGTACCAACATCTCTGTTCTAGCACAGTTGCCCAGTATTGAAACTGTGGGATGTCTTCTTTCTGGTGGCACCAGTCATCAAACTCTGGAGATCTTCTGCATGCTCAGCTTTGCTCAGACAGTTGCAGGTCATAGGCACGGTGTTGCAGGATATACAGTGCTGCTGCGGTGATTTGGTGAGCTCTCCTTGTGCGGGCAACATGGGCTGCTCGTGGAAGAGTCAGCCGTCCCTGACGTCGCTATCTCAGCTTGCACCAAGGCTTGCCCAGCCGCTCCTTGCAGCCAGTCCCCAGAGTCTTCAGTGCTGCCATCTCAGTGTGTAGCCACCAAACATCACCACCATCTGTCTTCACCATAGCTCTCCAGGCCACTTCCACTGAATTTGCTTGGCCAAGGCAAACAGTGGTTGATCACAGAGTAATCACTGGTGTCTGCCCTGGATTCAGGTGCTGGACAGCATTCTTTATGACATCCATTGAGTGTCGGATCATAGCCACTGTATGGGCACTGTCTAGGAAAAGTGGAAGCAGAGCAGTGGGGCAGATGACTCGAGTTGGTGGATGCTGCCGGTTGGCATGAAATGCTGCCCAAGTGTTATCTTCTGTCTCGGTCTTGTCCTCAGGGCCCACTTTGTGTGATGTAGCCACTGATATTCCTCCTCAGTGTGCTGTCTGAAGTTGTCTCTGGTCAACGACGCAACTCTAGCAGCTGGGAGGCAACGCTTCTTGATGCTGCCAGTGACAGGGGGCACGTCAGTGTAGTAGTGTGGCAAGTGAGCAATAGTGCTGGATCTTGCATCACCAGATTCTGAACCAGACAATGCTTCGATCCACTCCTTCATCAGGGTAGGAGGGATGATCTGGCTATCCAGGCCCGATCAGCCGGGCGCCCTCACTTCTACGCAGTGTGTCATAACAAAGATGGCCGCCTCCATCGCACGATGTATTTTTGTTTGATTTTCGTTTTCAAAATATCATATCTGGACAGTAATCGTTTGGTAAGCCCTATTATGCATCATAGTAATTCCACAGGTGTAAGGAATAAGATGAAGTATGTAGAGCATTATACGATGTGTATAAGAGGACGATCTTTGCAATCAAAAGTGGTACGACTTGCTCGTACTTTGAAAACTTAGCGTTTGGGGCATGGGTAGGGGTGGGCTGTAATGGCGACCATGATGAGACCGATGTTAAAGAGCCATAACAGCCCAATAAGGTGGGCTAATGGCAGGCAGGAATGATAACTGGCTCTCCTTATAAAATAAACAAAGTGGAAATTCACCCTGCCACACCAGCTCCTGGTCTCTCTCTCTGTCTCTCTCTCTCTCTATATATATATATTTTTTTACATTAAATGTGAAATTACGGTTCCCAATTAGACTAATTATGTTAATTGTTATGTTAATTAGTCTAATTAGAGTGCTTTTTATTGTACAAATTCAACTATTGGTCCTTCCCTGAGCTTTCCTGAACCTTTACAGGTGAATAAAATCCCACTGCCAACCTGCAGTACTCTGCAGCTGAGCAGGAAAGTAAAATACCAGTAACCACAGTCAGCCATTGTGGAGAATGGCCGCCGTGGCTATCAGGGGTCAAATCTGAGATGGCTCAATATCCAAATCTGTTCAAAATATAAGTGTGTACATGTGTGCCAAATGCTATGCTTTTATCATAAAATGCACAATTGTTATGAATATTTTGGTTAAGCTGCCCCACTATGATCACATGAGTGCGGTAAAGTGGTAAGACCTTTGTTGGACTGATGGAGAGAGTATGGTCCAAAGAAATCTTTTGTCTAATTATTAAAGTTTTTTTTGTTTGTTTTGTTTTGTTTTGTTTTATTTAGGGTGGGGAGGGGGGTAAAACCAAGTCTGGAATAGGAGATTCGATAATTATTGAATGCAGGGAGAGTGTATATGGATTGCATGGTGATCGGGATTACTATAATCCCTCTGTTGTCATCATTATCATCATCCACATCAAAATCACCACCATAATCACCATCATGCTCATGATCATCATCGCCATCATCATCATTATCACGAACTGAAAAAAAGACAGTGAAAAATGACGGGTGTCAACATTTCCTGAGCCCATGAACATAAACATTGGATGGGTATCGGCATTCTTCACCAATCATGCGCTCTGCATTTGAGTTCATGAATGTAATGAGTTTGTAAAAGGGATTGGATCCAGGGTGCCCAAAAGGGGCGCACAAAAACATATGGTAGATTTACATGCATGGCGACTATACAGGGAGGCACATACCCCCCTTTGACTCCCCTAGATCCGATGTAAACGACAGTTTACACTTTTGGTACAATGTACGTAAATGCATCCATAGGTTATAAGAAACAATATACTAGGATAGGCCTGTCATTGGCGGATCCAGGGGGGGCTAAGGGGGCTATAGCCCCCCCCCCCTAAAATCGTAAAAAAAAAAAAAAAATTTAAAGGAGAGAAAAAGAGAGAGAGAGAGAGGGGGGAGGGGAGGGGAGAACGCACTCCCATTCCCACAGTCTGCTTTGTTTTTCTCTCCCTTTGATTATTTCAGTGTAATTTTTGTAGTACTGAAAAATAATTGTTTTTGATTCTCAGCCCCCCCCCCTAAAAATGTTCTGGATCCGCCCATGCCTGTGTATTAAACCAACTTGTTAAAGTTTCAGCTTATTCTATTGTATCGTTAACGATGCATTCTGATTATTTATATTTATTCCAACGTGGAATTTCTGTTTTCGGATGACGGAAATTCATTTTGGAAAATATTTTTCACTAAATTTACTGAAACGATGGCACCTGAGACAGACATATTCCAAGGGACGAATGATACCATCATCAACTTTACAACAAGTAATTGTTATATAAAACTGTGATCATTTTATGGTGTTTTTTTTAGATAACCAATAATGGCATAGTTACGACTGCCTGTGCTCCGTTTGTATCGTGTGTAACTGCTGAAACTGATAATTATCGTAGTTTCAATCAAGCATATTATGCTACATGTGGGAACTGAAACGCCGCCGGGGTTGTGTGAACAATGACCGCGCCCGGTTTTTTTTTTATTGGGTACAGTGATGTTTGTTTGCGATGATCATTAATTAAAGTTACTCAGTGTATACAGTCGAGTGCCATGACGACCTCCTGGCCTTAGATGGAATAGATTGGATGTTAACTGTGATGTACGTTTTCAGTTCACTTGAACAACTTGATACCTGGGGATATATGAGGTGACGAAGTTACTACGTGATCCTGATCACATAGGCAAGTCCTAAACCCAGTGTAACCTATTCAAACAGTAACGGACTAAACAGGCAAATCTTTCAGATAGCTTCTTTTGATTTAAAAGTTAAATTTCAATCTAAATGTTTATAGGTCTATAGGGATTGTACATCCATTGATGAAATTCTTGCTGTCGGGTGAGTTTTTTTTCCACAAACACGTACTCGGAAAGCACTGAGCAACAGTGTTTCATACATACGTCGGTGTAAGGGCAAAACAAATCAAATCAGTTAGAATGTATACACCATTAAGAGTCATTACGAGTTTTACGAAATAGGCAATGCTTACTCTCTTTGAATTAAGATGTACATTAAAAAGGTACCCGTTTATTTCGTTGTTTCGTTGAAGAGAAAATAGCAAAAATGCACTTATATTACTCGGGTTCATTCTAACGCGAAATTAAGGAATGAGTTCTCCCTTTTTTAAGGTCATTTTTGTCATTATTCATATTTAACGATGTCTAAGAAAAATTGATCTAAACTAACATGTGAAAGTTTAATTTAAAGAGTTGAACATGCGTGTGGATGTTGCCAAGCCCTTGAAAACCGAGAGTGTTCTATATTTTTTCGTTCATAAAAAAACATGAAATTGGCCTAATAATAAATAAAGTAATTAAATTAAACAAATCACTTTATATTGAACCACTATCTTGGATTTCTTTTTAACAATATTCATCAAATACGGGCTTTTTAGTTTCAAGTGATGCAAAGTTGATGCATCCTGCACATAGCAAAATTGGCGCCAAAATAAACTGGTTATTTAAAATAAAAAAAACATAATATGCACGTTCTAGAGACTAAAAAGTTAAGAAACAAACAAATATAAATTGGCCAAGTAAGCCCAGTACGTTAGGACACTAGCCATAGGGTAAGTTATGATCAAAATTAACATAAACGTACACTTTCCGTCTCCGTCCCGTTATTTATCCTAAATCCAATAAAGTATTGACTTGGTGTTAGTTAAATAGCCTATTATATTGTAAGTATCTACTAATTAAAGATCAGCAGTTTACAGTGAGAGGGCTGTTGACCGATGAGGGCGCTATCAGCATGGGTAAAGACACTCATTCTAGGCTGGTTAGTGACACAAATAACATGGAGGTTGTAAATGAAGACATTTTGTTCTAAAAAGAAGATGGACAACCCTCACAAAGGTGGAGTAAGAACGCTATTTGTAAGCTGTAAAGGCGACTGTAAACCAAATTCCATACTGCTCGGAGTGTGGTTTGAACCAGTGGCGCAACTGTGATTCCAGACCCGTGGCCTGTGCCCCCCTCCCTCCCCCTCCCGCTCAGAATTCGGATCCCTTAGAAGAACATAAGGACCTGTAAAAAGTGTGCCTCACGTAACCCCTAAAAATCGTGCCCCTCCCCTAAGTACCTCCTACCCCAAATAGGCCTACCTCCTACTGAACCAGTTCTAGTTACGCCGCTGGTTTGAACCCACATCAAAAGTGGTTGAAGTCAACCCAGTCTTAAAAAGCATTAAATTCAATCCAAGAAGAAAGGTGAAAATGAAAAATAATATCTCTAGAAAGGGTCTGACATAACTGAGTAAACGGGGGAAAGATGTGAAACCCCGGACGGTGCCTCACTCCAATTATGCAAATGAGGCCTCACTCCGCCCTCGAATTGCAAACCGGGCGCCTTCCCAACCACTTATCTGATAAAACATGCTGAAATTGATGTAATTTGCTTGCTGTTTTACCCGTAATTGTGCTTCTTAAGAGCGGCCATGGGTGTGCATATATTTTGGAGTAATTTTGCTTCCTCGTGGGTTTTTGTTACCGGGTGATTAAGAGGGAGAGGCCGGTTTGATGTTCATGGAGGGCACGGTAGTTTGATCTGTGCGTGATAGCAGCTGCGAGGGATGCCCGCTATGACAGATACACACTGTTTTTGACACAGTGATATAGCTTTTTTAACCCATCGATCCTGGAAAGCTTTTCCCCCCCAGTATTATCAAGTCTTAATTTTCCCTCGACAAATTAAATGTGTAACAATTTTTAATTGAGACACGTTTCCGTCCTTTTCGCGAGCGGAATGTGGACAAGTTTCAAACGCCTGTTTAACTGTTTTCATCTCGAGTGGCGCATTCAATGACACGGCCTATATTTTGATTTGATAGCTTATAGCTTCATGTTATAGTGCTAACTGGCACCAGACGCGTGCCCACATCAAGTACTTCCTTTTGTGCTGTTGACCATTAACATGTAAATTCACCCTTGAAAGTCATAATCTTTAATATCAATAATTACTTCGTTCGCAGTGTATGTCTGCTGCAAAACCCCGATTATTTAAGTCTTTCAAGTTAATGGCACCGTCAGATTAGTCTAGGCAATATCCCTAATTTCTGTTGTTTCGTCCATTCATTGGGCCTGGCCCCCGTAGTCTTGCCCCTAGATGAGGGCCCACTCGTCTTTGCCTCTTTAATCAGAGTTCTGTCCTATCAAACTGATTGCACCCGTCCCAGACGTTTTGTCTGTGTGATGAAGTATATACAGCAATGAAATCTCGAGGTGTTTTAGTCAATGGTTTTAAAACTAATCGCAAATGATGTTGCACTTTTTCATTATTCTAGGCCCGTGACATGGGCTCGTGAATCCTAAACTGAAGTGTGGGTTTTTGGTAGGGGTTCACACACACAGCCCGATTGCGCTCGGCAGAAATGGACTTCTTGATAGTGACACTGATGTAAGACTATTTATTATACAGCAGTACAGTTCAGTTGGGTCCATGCTAGCATTATCTAATAAGAAACCTTTTACACACTTTAATGATTGGCCCCAAGGGATTTAAATGGTGTAATATTGTACTGACAGACGGCGTGCTTCTTAGATCGATTTAAAACATGTTGAATTAGCCAATGCCTTTTATAGATAACCCATTTATTCAAGGTTTGTGAATATTCTGATTTCTTATTGGTCACCAGGGTGGGCAGGAGGGCAGCGATTGGCTAACATGCAGCAACGTCACGATGCAGAAGGCAGGTGTCTCGTTTCAGGTCTGGACTCACTTTTTTTTATTTTCATTTTCCTTTCCATGTTGTTTCTTTTTCATTTTTGACTCTCTCCCAAATGTCTCGAAACACCTAATGAACGAATTTCCTCAAAAAATCATAATAGAAAAAAAAAGTTTTTTTTTATCTTTCGCGAGATAATAACTCCGTAGTTAAGTCCTGAAGATGCTGGGGGCGTTATTGATGATATCTTGGGATGATTGTGAAGGCACACTCTTGGTTGCGTATCTCCCGCGGAATTCGGCAAAGACCGCAAAGGAGCGACAGTGTTGCCGTGGAAATAAAAACAATAGCAACTAGATGGAAGTGTTTGTGATATTACAAACACATAGGTGTTCGAGTTTTGTCAGGGGCAGTGATGATGACGTCAGAATGTTTTTTAAAGAAACTTTGCATTTTTTTTTTCATATTAAAGAGTACCCTGTAAAATATGATGTGGTTACCAACGATGATTTGTTTGAAGTCCATTTCAATGATTTGAACTTAATCACATTATTTATTCTTGAAAAAACAGTTCAAATGTGAAAAACAACTGTTCTGCTACATAAGGGTCAATTTTGGTACTGAAATTCTTTGAGAGAAGGCATTTATTTCTTTGGCGAGTTTTTACAACCCGTTTTCGTGTAGTTCCAGATACGAATTGTGATTTTGACGAAACCGTCGTCCTCGCTAATAATGTACGATTTTGAAAATATTTTTTTAATATTAAACTTTGACTTCCGGTTTGGACAGGAAGTAAAGGTCAAATTGGGGTTATGTTTTTGAAAATATTTTTGACAATTAACAATCTATACACTGGTGCAAAAAATGTCAATTTACCTCTTGTAAGTTGTAGTTGTTGAGATATTATTTTTTTAATATTAAACTTTGACTTCCGGTTTGGACAGGAAGTAAGGTCAGATTGGGGTCACGTCTGTGTACGAAAAATCACATAATTCAAGATCTATACCATGGTGTAAATATTGTGAAAATATCTTTTGTGGTTCATGAGATATAATTTTTTGAAATATTAAACTATCTGATGACCTCACTATGACGTCACAACTTAAGATACAACTACATGTTAAGATCTAACTATGTGTGAAGTTTTAAGGTTCTGTGAACTCTGCAACTATGATTTTTGCTCTGGATATTCACCGAAAAGAAGGAGAAGAAAAAGTTTTAAAAAAAATTAAAATAAACCCGAACAATATCAAGACGTGTTCGCGCTGTGGCTCGAACACCTAATAATTGCTAGTTTTCAAAGAAGTGTGATGCCGAATGTTAAAGGTAATTTAGAGAATCGGTAATTCAAAAAATAACTAAATGGTTTCATTTTAATGTAAAACTTACTATTAAGCTGATGTTAGCGTGAATCGTCCTTGAAAAATAGTTTAATCTGAGGTGCTGTCATTTTTAAGAAAATCGAAATTATTGCCTACAAGTTCGAAATCGAGTTTAAGACTTGGTAGCAAGTCTTGACATCATACTTGGGACATGAATACCTTCCTCATTTGACAAGTGTTTTGAAAAAATTCAAATTTGAAATTGAATATTTCCAATTTTCTCCAAAACGCGAGAACCGATTTAGCAGAAACTTTCACAGTGTTTTGTAATGCATGTGTCTTGATTCAATGATATCACCATCATTACCAATACTATACCTTACCTTGGTAATACCAATTACTGCGCACTTTGGCATGGTGATTGGAACACTTGACTAATAACATGTACAGATAGAACGGGTGACTGACGAATTGTATTTGCTGTACGCAGACCCATCCTGCAAACATTGGCGTCACAACCCGAGGGCACGGGGTAGGCTACATAAATACCCCACCCCGCTTTTTGTCGATTTGAAAGATCCAACGGGACCCAAACATGTTCGGACCGCTGCCACCAAAGCCGATATGTTGTGAACTTCAGAAACCCTTAATAGTCACATTTGACATTGACATGAACACAAACCTGCGTCTAGTTTCATTCAGCATAATTTTATTTAAACAATCTACAGGGCCTAAGATTCCCCTAGCCTTCCCTATTGCCGAAATGCCTTTATATAATCATTCAGGGTATTTCAGTTTGTGTCTATTGTTTTTAACTTGATGTATTTCCACTGTTGGCCTTCTACTCTGACAACTGTCGGTAATACAAGGCCATTCGGACTACTTGTGTGTATACCTCCTCAGTCTAATTATTGAATCACAGCTTTGATATGCCATGATATCCTTGCGTTCATTAATTGCCGGTCTGAGTCATATCTTTGTTTTGCCAGTTCTTATTTAATCTCAATTAACCTTGCAGACGCGCAGTATCTGTGTTCAACCCATTATTGTTTTTCGTCACACACCATCGTCTGGTTCGCAACTTGTAGCTTAGAAATCATGAAGACGTTTATATTTTCTGGATACAATTCAGACATGTTCTGAAAAAAACTTAATTCGTCATCAGTTAAGTCACTACTGATATCACGTGGTTTACAGACACGTGTGCACTGTCACTGCCAGACTTCACACAGCAAACAGAATTGTCACCAAGCAATACAGAATCGAAGGTGAAAAGACGATGTGACACAATGACATCACATATTTACTTCTATAGCGCCCTCTACTGACCAGTGGCAGGCAAAAAGACTAGTCTTGTCAATGGAAACATCATAAAATCAATTATTTGATAACATATAACACTCTTTCTTTTGCCTGCCATGAAATCCGTAATACCGACAGAGGGCGTCCCAAATGTAAACACGGGTGACAATCAGACATGGTCCACACTACAACATGGTTATTTAAAGCAATCCATGTCTGACGGTATTCATCGCAGAGGAACTGGCACACTCAAGAGAAATAGACCGAACCACCTTACCCATTACCTATATGTAGGCCACGAAATAATTACCCAGAAAATGATATAGATAGAGAGAAAGATAACACATTATTCTCGTTTGCGGGTATGCTCACTCTTGGGGTAATTCTCACCGCACGAGGGGAACATTACCGCGGTGCGGAGTAACCAAGGAACCGACAATTGTCGGCTGGCAGCTTCCCGCGTCCGCCGGGAAATTGGAATGTCATATTTTAAGCTTATATATTGAATTTGGGAAAAGAAGGGGTGAAAAATCCCTGCTTAGCGGTAGAGGAATTGACACTTTGAGATCGGTTCATAACGATACTTCATATAATAGGTTAACGTTTGGTGAATACCGCCCACTACCCATTAAAAATAATTAGTGTTAATGGATGGAATAGTTAGGTGTGTTACGTATTAAATAGGACAACTTGTTACACCGACCTAGAAAGGGGGAATATTTTTATTTGGCTAATACGAATTATTAAGAATCGGGCTAGATTTAAATTAAGTTTAATTGTAGACGAGAAGAATGACAACGTTGTTGCAATAAAAAAAAAGGTGTAAAATCATTTTTATTATTGGATTTTGGTCGTTTTTGGCTGATTTATTAATACATTCATTTATTCTATAGGCCAAACAAAAAAGTCACCGGTTTCTGGTCACGGGGCGGCTTCAAAATCGGTGCGGTGACGCGCTTTTTTTTAATTTAAAAAAAAAAAATCTTTTGGTAATTTTTTTCCCTTCTTTTTTGTTTTGCCAACCAGTGAAATACGTGATAGGCTTACATGTACACGCGGTTGTTGGAACCAGACGAAATTTCCCATACACAATTCTGTGGTGGCTAAGAGAGGCCTCACAAATCAGGCAAACGTTCATACCTCTATGTGAAAAAGTCGTTTAAAACACAGCGCAGCAGAATTCCAATCGATCCAGCAATTTTGGCTGCAATTGGACATCGTTTCATAGCCGGAAAAGGGAGACCTGTTTTGGTCTTAAACAAATTGCACTGTTTTTATAATTAGTTTTTAATATATTATATAATTTTATGTGTCACAAAAACAATCGAATCAGGCTATAAATATATTTATAGAGAAGATGGCGTCATTTGAGAAATATGAAATATCGCCAAAATAAACAATTACCCTGGAAACTATTTTCGAAAGACATAAATGATCAAACATTTACATGACTTGATGGTATCAAACATCACTTGAAATACCTCTGTCTGAGGTGCCATCGTTTTAGCACAATTCATGTAAGTACAGATCCGTCAAATTGTTTCGCAAATGAATTGCTTTTCTCGTTTGCAACACAATGAAAAAAAGGTTGAAACTTTCACATGTCGGTTTTATGTACGGATACGTCGGTTCTTTGTTGATACATTCACAGACATTTGTGTACAGTGTCTTTACACGCACCACAATGTTTGAATGTTTCTCAATAAGCTAATAAGCTGCTAATAAGCTGCTAATTGCACGTAATAATTGCTCATTGTATTCGACCTTGCCACTCCAGGGAGTGGTGGATACAGGGAGCTGAAAAGGGAGTGCACAAGCCGTAATGAGGGACACTTAAAAAAGGAGGACACATAACACATATGGTAAATTTAATCACATGGTGTTAACAAGGGGCACCTTGCTCAGGTTGCCGTCCGCCCCTCACCCTCCTCGCCCCTCCCTGTCCCCGATGCTTTCTTAAAGGCCCATTTCCCCCCTGCAAACCGCTTCACTGTTTGTAAATTTGTTTTATAAGAAACCTTCGTCCATATTTGAATTTAGAAAGAAAGAAAAACAAGTCACCAACAATTCCGTCGCACAATCCATGAAGTGAGTTTTTCAAACTCCAAAATGATTTCCGGTCCAGTGTGGCCCATCTACTCTGGCCCGCGGGGACCGGAGCGCGTCGAAACGGTAAGCATCATACATCGGCCGGCTACGGCTGGTGGCTTGACAGCATTGTCCTGCTGTCTCCGCTCGCAATTAATCACACTCTTCCAAACTCTCATCCTTCACTCTCAAAACTATCCCTCTCTCGGCCCTCTTAAACCAACTCGTGTCTTGCAGCTCTTCCCCCATCTGGTTTGCTTCCTGCTTGCACGGGAGGGACGGCTGGAGAGTTGTGGACTCATGCTTACGCATTCAATTAAAACAGACGTTTTAACCCAACACGAGTATTATAAATGTTTAGTTGTAGCATAGTATACTATACTGTTTGATTTGTTGATGGGCTGTGTGAACTGGTTATTTGTAACTTATGGTCGTGTTGTCTGTTTCAATTTCCTCTTGGAATGCTGAGGAAAGGAACTCGAGGCAGTGATCCACTTTGTTCCAAGGATATTGTACCATGATTGTCTTT
Source organism: Zoroaster sp. YZ-2022 (assembly GCA_029582265.1). Taxonomy (NCBI): domain Eukaryota; kingdom Metazoa; phylum Echinodermata; class Asteroidea; order Forcipulatida; family Zoroasteridae; genus Zoroaster; species Zoroaster sp. YZ-2022. Next base: position 24,077,557 of record CM055833.1, on the reverse strand, counting down.
ACACCTTTATACAGTATAAAACTGGGATGTTAATGACGACACCAGTGCAGCTTGCCCAATATAAACACCATTAAAGAATCATGTTAACACCACCGGTGTTATATTAACACCACAGTATTTGCTGGGTAACAGTCTTAAGCATCCTTTACCTCTTTTCAGGGGCGTATCCAGCGTGGCGAAAAGGGGGGTCACATGGCAAAAAGGTGACAGTCTAGGGGGAACACACAAGAAAAGTGTCGTTTATAATTGACATGCATTATGACAAAAAGGGGTCCAGTTCTCCCCAACCCCGTACATTGCAAAAGCTGGGGTTGTTTAAAACTATGCAATCAGTTTGGGCAAGTCGTCCGAAATGAACACCGAATTGACAGCACTGGTGTTGTTTTAGCACCCTATTTTTTTTTATTTTGCTAGGTAGCCGTCAATGCCTGTTCTTGTGGTTCCCAACAGACGAACACTATCCTAAGGCCAAAACAAACACGTTTCTGGTCATAAGTCGGCTTTTTGGGGGTAATCCTTTTTTGGTTTAAAAAAAAAAAAAATTATTGTTTGTTGTTGTAGTTGTTTTTTTGTTTTGTTTTTTTTGCAAACCAGTGAAATACGTGATACATGGAACCAAACCAAATTTCTCATACACACAAATTATGGTGGCTAAGAGAGGCCTCACATATCGGGCAAACGTTCATACCCCTATGAGTTGTTTCAAACACAGCACGGCAGAATTCCAATCGATCCAGTAATTTTGGCTGCAATTGGACATCGTTTTATAGCCAAAAAAAATGCCGACACATGGGTCTATGCCGACGCGCGCGGAGACAAGAAACCGGAGACCTTTTTTTGGCCTAATCTCAAATAAACGAAAACATACCCATTTGCTTTCTATGACAAGGCGCCCGAGAAATTTCACATTATAGGCCTAGGCCTAGGTCTAGGCTATACACTTATTTCACAAAATTATTTATTGTTATTTCTTGAGTCGCTTGTACGTGTTCTTTTCTAAAACCGCATATCGTCCCTCTGAGATTGTCAACAACTTAAATGTCGATGAAGCAGTATTACAAATGAATCATCGATTTTAAGAAAATTCATGAAAATATGGGAGATCTTGTGAGGCTGTGTCGGTCAAATAAACACATTAATTATACTTTAAAAGATTGGAACAAAAAGCAGGTCATTTATCAAGAACCGCAGTGACATATCCCGACAGTATTGTTCCGTAATGGCCCAGAAATCTTGGGTCGTATGCGTGTCATGCATGCTTTTCTCTTGAGCTGTGGCGAAGGAAGACATGTGGGTTGGTGGCCGCATAGTGTACAACCGATGCCATACGGACTTCACTCCTACGGTAAATGTAGCGAATCGTGGAGTTAACCTCGCCGTTCGGTGCGGGCTTGTTGGCTGGTTAAACAAGCATCGGTCGGTGCTTTCATGGTACGCGGTCCTGAATTGAATTTAAAGATGATTGAGCGACATCGGCACAGTTGTAGAAAACATTTTCCCGTGCCATGGATGCCATCGCTCTGTACCTTGAACACCGTATACTGTGGCCGGGAAATCGTGATGAATGTGTAGCGGTCGTGCGAATGAAATATTGAAATCCTTTACTTGTTTACTTTTGACAGTAAGATTGATGTTGAAACAGTCCCTCTGTCGCCCATCTTGTGTATGCTGTGTAGTAGATGTTCTGATACAAGACCACCGCCATCAGAGCTTTCGGAAAACTAATACAGCATTCGGGCTAAGGAAGGATTCAATTTACGCAAATTTTGTAACAGATTATGGATGGTAATTTGCCCAATTTAAAATCCACAAATTTTAATGGAAACTGTAAAAAATTTAAAAAAATGTACAGTAAATGCCAAATTTAATATGAGATAATGAAATGTATGCAAAATTATATCAATTTTTCAATTGAATTTATAAAGTTGAATAGAGATTGAAAAGTTTTACAGAATAGAGGATTTGGCCGGTTGCTCAATTTGAATGCTATTCCCATTTGGTATATTGGAATAGGCCTATGCAACTCTTTTGATATACTCAAAATTACCTTCGTGTTTCTATGACTGCCTTTGAATTTATTTATTTTTGACAGTTTTGTTGTTGTTATGTTTAACTCTTAAAACAGGGGCTTCGTTTGTCGACTTTGACGAGAACAAGCGAACGAGGACGGCGTACACAAGAGGTCAACTCTTAGAACTGGAAAAGGAGTTCCATTTTAACAAGTACATATCCAGACCGCGGAGGATTGAACTTGCCGCCATGTTGAATCTTACCGAGAGACATATAAAGATCTGGTTCCAGAATCGCCGCATGAAATGGAAAAAGGAGGAGGCGAAGCGCAGACCGATCAGTAGCAAATCGGACAAAGAGGACAGTGACGAAATCAAACCAGACCTCAAATCGAACGGCGATTCGTCATCGGACAAAGAGGATCTTTCGTCGGAAAAGAGCCCTCTGTCGCCCAGTAGCGACCAGTTGCAGCCGACCGTCAAAGTGGATCCCTTTTCGCCCTCTACGTCGCCGAAGAGTCTCACGATGACGTCACATGCTGCCGAACATCTTATCGTGAAGTCTTTCTGACAATGAAACGGTTCCCCATTTTTAAGGCTTAAATATTGACCAAGTGAAACCGTTGTTGATTCCCACCCGTCCTGCAACAAGTGCAGTTTCACCAGAAAATAACCAAAATCGAACACCGGAAAACACTCAAAAAACTTAAAACAAAACAAGAAAAACTGCAATAAATGTCCCGTCCAGCTGAATGCAAGAAGTAGCTCCACCAGAAATAACTAAAATAGAAGACGGGAAAACACGAGAAAACACAAGAATGTTGCTGCTTATTTTGATCATGCATGGATTTACTAACCCCCAAAAGGCCATTGGGCGTGGTTTAGTGTTTGTGGGGCCGCACATTGGCACATCGTAATCCTAGGCAAACTGTACAAAATAATAATGATTGATGAATTGATGAATTAATGAATTAACCAATCAACTAATCAAAGCAATTGTTCTGAAAAAAATAGTGATGTAAGTTATTCATGTTCACGTGAATTTTCGTGTCTTTTTATGAAAGAGAAGCATGATGCATAATCATGTATACGTGTTAAAGTACTGCTATTTTACGGATAAAGGCATCAAATGCCGAATTAAGTTTACATTGTTAAAACAGTCAAACCTTTCTCTCAATACAGTAATTCACACATCAATTATTCAGATAGGTATTATGTGAAATCGAATCATGGTAAAGCTATTATTTACTTTACTTTAAATGGCAAAACTTGGTTCTTAAAAGCATTGGAATAATCGTGTATGTTTGAATCATTTTCATTGTGCATAATTGTATCTGTTATAGCAGTTTCAGTTAATCAAGTCTTTCTTCGTAACCCTACACCAATGCTCTTAACTTTCTGTTCCTTTGGCCGTCAAGACTTTCTCTTTTTTGGCAATTTTTGCCCATGATATCTCTTTCCCCCTCCCCTCCCCTCCCTGTTTCACTCTCCCATCCATCCCACCTCAACCCGTCTGTCACGATCGCATACTCCATTCTTAATCTCAATCCCACGTTAGTTTCCTTTAAACTCTCAAAATGTTTCCTCTATACCGCCATCCCTCGGCGTGTTCAAGTTTGCCAACGATTGGCCGTGACGCGATGCCGTCGTTGCTCTGCCTGTTGTCACCCCGTCTGCTCGTCTGTTGCTCTCATTCGTCTTCTCTTTAATCAGCTCTCCCCGTCCTCATATATTTCGAGTTCCCCCTCCATCCAGGGACTTAGATGCATTGTGAACATTGGGGGATGAAGTCAGGCGAGCACGCAGCGCGAAGCCAAAAGGGCTTGGTGTTCGAGCTTTAGGGTTCTAGATGGTCTCTGGGAATCTATAGATGTTCTCTGCAATGTGGGCCATATTTTTAAACATAGAAATGATGAAGAATTTAGAGGATACAGAGAATTGATGCAAACATGTGGCAGTATTTTTGTAACAAATAGGGAAAATATTTGGGGGATGATTGCATTGGCTTTCGTCCCTCTAAGATTTTTGGGTTACATATACTCCCCCCCCCCCCTGGATTTTGAGTCCTTGCCTCCCCTTTAATATTGATATTTATTTCCTCAGTCTCATTATGTCTCTAACGTTCTGTTTTATTATAATTACAACCCATCGAATAATATTTCTTCGCACATTGAGTTAACTATTATATTCCATAAGTCTTTGGTGTCACGATTCAGTAAAATATTGATCCTTTTATTAAGGGACCATATCGCCACGATCAATAGGGCATGGAATCGGAGTACTAGTTTTAGATTAACTCAGTGACTGAAAATAATACTCCACATGATAAGGTCATATTACCGTTGCTGTTGCATAAATGAACCAGTAATTTTCAGTCACTGTGTTCATCTTAAACTAGGATACCGATTCCATGCCCTGTTGAAAGTCTGATCATGACGATATCGTCCCCTTAAAGGTAAGGTACCGGACTACCGGTATATGATTGGTAATTCAAAGCTAATTAAATTGTCAAAATTTCCATGTAAAACATGCTTCGTGTAAAACTGATGATAGTTATAATCTGCATCCAAATAAATATTTTAGCTGAAGTGCTGTCATTTTGAGGACAAGTAAAACAATTTACAATTCGAATTCAGAAATGATTACTCTTTCCTTAATGCCAAGTTTCAATGAATGTTCGAAATAACAATTCCTGTTTTCTCTCAGATGAAAGTACTTTAGGCAAAATAATTTCCTCAAGATGATTGAAACGTATACCAACCAAGTACGTTTTAAGATAAAACAATTCGTTAATTATACATAATCCGGTAATTACCTTCCATTTAATCCACAATTGACTAACTTATCTTTAAACAGTATTAAAACGTTCATCTTTCATGATTTTAATTGTTTTATATTTTGGTCATAACCGATTTATGAATGAAACGTTGTCTAAGTATTAAGCTTGACTGTTTTTAAGGGTCGGTTGTACAGTCTTTATCATAAATGTTTGATTTTGACATAAATTAAGTTTTGTATAAATTAAACCGAAGGGCTATTTTTAACACATGACGTCATTGCATTATACAAAACAAGCATCCCCGTATCAGCATTATACACCCATCACAACTTCTAAGTTCCCCCTAATATTTTTAAGAATACCTCAACAAGTATTGCATGAATTTTAAAAATTCAAAAAGCAAATGACAGAATGACATGTTCTACACAGCTCGTAATGAAATGGTTGAAAGTCAATCATGCATGCACAATTGACAGTGATTTGAATGTAAATTCAGCTGAAAAAAGTTGCAGTACAAAGCATTGCTTCAAGGGCATGTTACACATGTAGTTTTATGTAAGAACTCATGCATCAATAACAATGGTATTGGTGGCTGTTTCATAACAAGAAAAGAATATTCAAAGAGCAACATGCAACATGCATGTCCATTGTTTTAGAAGGGTAGAGCAAGAGTTTACTATGGAATTGGTCCTCCATTATTCTCCATAACTGAGTTCTTACAGAAAACTACATGTGTAACATGCCCTTGAAGCAATGCTTTGTACTGCAACTTTTTTTTCAGCTGAATTTTCATTCAAATCACTGTCAATTGTGCATGCATGATTGAATTTCAACCATTTCATTACGAGCTATGTAGAACATGTCATTCTGTCATTTGCTTTTTGAATTTTTAAAATTCATGCAATACTTGTTGAGATATTCTAAAAAATATTAGGGGGAACTTAGAAGTTGTGATGGGTGTATTTCTCGTTTGTTAGGACAAAGATTGTATTTGACTGTGTAATCTGATATTTTGTTATACAGTTATATCAACATTGGTTATAACTTAAATGTTGTGTGTTCCTTGTAATGAGCCATGTACATTGTACATATATTGATATTTGCTTCAATTTTTCAGCAATGATGAAATAAGCACAGCATTATAAAGTAATGATTCTTCATCAGTGATTTGTTTTGTTTTAATGTTTAATTTTTCAATGTTCATAAATGCTACAACATTGGTAACCGGTAATTTATACTTCTTAAGGATCAAGAAGCACGTTTTAAATCATTCATCTCAGATTTGTCGGCCACGCATGATATTATTTTGTAAGAAAACATTGTCACACTGGTCCCCGCTAGAGGGCAGTGTTCTTTCAGATAATGCAGAGTTGTGTATATAAAGAGAGTTGAGACAAATATGAGCCCTATGGGCTCAAAATGGCTGTGAACCATGTTCAGCGTATATATTGAAGTGATTATGTTTCAATTTGATATGTGCTCTTGAGCATAGCCGCCATTTTGAATCCAGATTCAGGAACTTCTCATGTCGCAATTTTCTCTCTATGTGCGACTCTATGATAATGTCTTAAAGTTGTCCGGACGACGACTATTGGATGTTCGATGCTATCATTATGTCAGATTGTATAATTAAGTGATATTTTTTTGTTTTTGGGGGGGTAATTACAAATGTTGTGTCATGGTTTTGAAAAATGAACGACCGCTCAAGAAAATGAAATCGAAAATGTGAAGTCTACTTTATTTTAAAACAAATGCTCTCATAATTATTATATTCGCTTCAGAATTTACTCAGAATTTATTCAAATACGAACCCACTTGAAAACAGATTGTCATTCATCAATGACCTATTACAAACTTTACGTTAAATACAAGTGTTCACTTTTGTAAGATTTAAAAAAAAGCCTTGTGGATATCAGGACAAACAAATTAATACCTTTATTTGTAATTACAACTTTTTATTTATATAAAAGTTCCCTAAATAGAAATCGTAATTCATGAAATGAATGGTTATAGCAAATTAGCTTTTTGTATAGTGCTTTCAAAAGAAATGTAGTGCCTGAACTAACATTGTGACAAGGTGCGGTACATGTCAGTTTTTTATTGTCCGTTTCACTTTTTTTAAAGAGAAAGTGCACCTTTGGTTATTAACGGATTATTCAACTATTATCTAAAATGTCACTTGATGAAAAGCTGTTGATGGTACCGAACATCCTGAGAAATTATTCTGTTTGACATTCTGTCATTAATTTTGAGAAAACGGGAAATGTATTTCAAATTTGAAAACAGTTCAGTGCCGTTATCCATTTTTTCCACATTTCCTCGTTTATGATACAGTCAAGTAACCTGAAACTTTGACCTGTTTGTTCTTATACATAGGCAATGGTGTTCACTTCCTTTAACCAGCATGTATTTGCAATTTGAAGGTTAAAAAAATATGTCCCAAGTTGGACCTGTCCTCTTTAATAAAAGTGATCGAACTTATGTGTAAAGTATCCACTTTCACATTGCTCAATGTGTATATTATACAAAGGTAAAGTAGGGAATTTGTATTAAAGGAACTCAGACCGACAATCCAAAGTACGGCTACCATCAAATCTGAATACCGCCCTCTATCTAATCTCTATCAAATTAAATAGTGCACATTGCTGAACATTATTCGGCATGGATAATTTGTTGTGTTGTTCGGTGCGTTGACCAGCGGCGTAGCCAGTACTTTTTCAGTGTGGGCACAGGGGCATTGCTTTTCAGTGGGGGGGCCCAGGGGGTATGTTTTTTTTTCACTTTTCTATTTCTTTTCTGTTTTTGGGGGCACTATGAGGATTTTTCGTGGGGGGCACCTAGGGGGGGGGCACTGGAAATTTGTGGGGGGGGGGCACGTGCCCCCCACGCCCCCCGTGGCTACGCCGCTGACGTTGACGGTAGTAAAGCACTGATTGACTGTGTTAACTTTAACTGAAAGATGTGGATACAATCAAGGAAGACAAATACGAGCTAGAGTAAATCAGCTGCAAAAAATATAATGTTGCAAACTAATGTAAGACTATCTGAGTTTTGTGCAAACTATTACACTTGGATGTAAAGAATAGCATATAGGCGTGTAGTTATGGGCAGCGAGCCTTGGAGAATGGTGGGGCGAAGAGGAGATTGTCTCTCAAATATTCATGACGAGGCGTATGGCAATGCCCCCAAGAAACTCTTATCGCCCCTCCCCCCCCCCCTCACACACACACACACAAACAAATAAATACAAAAATAATAACTTAAAAAAGGGGACAAGGCCATTTGGTTTTCTTCTAAAACATCTTCCGGTGCCCATACTCCTAGAGTATATTGTAGGAAAAAATTGCGTTTAGAAACAAACTTGCACCGGTGATATTATTGTTTCAATTGTTTTTATTTATTTATTTATTTCCCTTCATAGAAGACGCATTGTGATGAAGCTTTTACACTATTCAATTCTGAAATTCTGTTGAATGAAACGCAGTTCAGGCAAAATCATAAATGGAACACGGTTTACCGATGAATGAATCATAGTCCTTGCTCTGTGGTTGAACGTATCCCCTATGGCAAATTTCATACAGGCGCTACACGCAGATAATTTTGCTTAACAAATATTTTGGCTAAGCATTATAATGCAGACTACCAGTCAAATTACAAAAATGTCGTTTGGAACTTCAAGGATGGTAACCGTTACAAATATGTCTGCTAAGCAGCATTGTTTCTGCTTAGGAGCTCTATGAAACTAATCCCTGGTAAATGATGGGATGAAAGTTATACACATGAATGTCTCTCTGTATGTAAGTTTGTTAATATCCCTACGGTCAAACATGGACAAGGCACTGAGACGGTTCCTTTATTAAGATGGTAGATGCTAGATATTGTGTCCTCAGATGCTTAAAAAACCATCATGCTGCAACTAAGTTATAACTACTAGGCTTGTTTTATGTTTTAGTTACCTTGATGTTTAAAGGGGCAGTATCGTCACGATCAACAGGACATGGAATCGGAGGTGCTTGATTAAATCAGTGGCTGAAATTATTTCCCCACGTGATAAGGTCATAATACTGTTGCTGCTGCATAAATGAGCCAGTAATTTTCAGTCAGTGTATTCATCTTAAACTAGGACGTCGATTCCATGCCCCGTGTTGAAAGTCTGCTCTGATCGTGACGATACTGCCCCTTTAAGAAGAGTTTAGACAATCGTAATTTTCCTAATATTTTAGTTTAATAGAAATTTACACACAATTACACATTGCAAAGAACATAACATTATCCCTTTCTGTGAGAACCGTAGAAGGGCAAATTTTATAGAGCTGCTAAGCTGATTATTTTAAAGTGCAAATAATTGTTGTGCTAAGCAACAACAAAAAATACAGAACAAAATACCGTCCAAAGAACACACCTTTTTAGTGTGTAAATGTAAATGGAGTGTCGTGGCCAAGCGGTCTAGCGCACCGAACTCAAGTTCTGGTGTTGCCAGCAGCAGGGTGTGGGTTCGAGCCCCGGTCGTGACACTTGTGTCCTTGAGCAAGACACTTAACCATAATTGCTTCGTCCTTCGGATGGGACGTAAAGCCGTAGGTCCCGTGTGTTGTATAATGCACGTAAAGTGGATTGTCGTGCGGTCTAGCGCACTGAACTCAAGTTCTGGTGTTGCCAGCAGCAGAGTGTGGGTTCGAGCCCCGGCCGTGACACCTGTGTCCTTGAGCAAGACACTTAACCATAATTGCTTCTCTCCACCCAGGGGTTAAATGGGTACCTGTGAAGGCAGAGATGGTTTGCTCTATATGCGCTAGAAATGGCAGCAATTGAGCTGTATACTCCCCAGGGAGCTGAGATGGTTTCAGGAATGATTTATGAGCCTTATGAGCCTTATGAGCAGGGATAATAATATAATGCGCCTTGAGCGCCACTTAGTTGGTGGATACGTGCGCTATATAAATCTATACATTATTATTATTATTGATTAATAACCAGCAAATCCCGCTATAAAGTAAATTTGTCAGCTAATATTATTTCTCTGCTTAGGAACACTTTGAAATTGTACCCCTGATTATGAGTCCACATTTACGCACTGTCAAGGGCATAGCGGGAAAACTCGCTTAATCCCAACCCCAAACCCCTCTTCTCGCGCTGTCCGAGATCTGAGCCTGGGGAATCTGATCAATTGTTCGAATCCGCCTTAGACTAATTGCTTTTCTTAAAGGAAAGGTACAAAATTGGTCATTACTACCAGATCATGAAATTAACGGATCAGTATCTGAAAGTTAAACCTGGTGTTTAGTTGGTACAAGTATGAATCATTATGATAAATTATTGAGGTACTGACATTGAGACATGAAAAATGTTATGTCGAGTTTCAACTTTTATTCAACATTAAAACATAAAAAAAGGATTTCGTAGTTTTCTTAACAATGTGATTTCCAAAAATTTGTATGAAACTTTCGCATGTTTGTTTTATGACAAACGCACCTTTCCAAATACCAATGTTGTAACTTCCCTTTAATTAGAACTTTACAACCACTAGTTTTGGGGTGCCTAATATTTCCAACATGCAGTTAATAGGATCCCCTATTATGTCGATTATTTTCTTGTCTGTAGTTACGGTATTTGTCGAACGTGTTCAACTTTAGACACGTGGTGGCGCTATTGCATTTTCAGTTAAATTCTCCAATTGAATACTTATTGTATATTTTGTACTCTTCACCGAATGTTGTCTCTATGTGACTATTGTACATAATAAAACAAAATGTCAGAATGTGTTTCTGTTGTGGTGTGGTGTTCATCTTTCTCTTGGTTTGATTTTCCCCTGCAATAATTGTTGAGGAAATTGTGATAAACACGCATTTGAAGCTTCTGTATACACACACTTTTGGCATTATAATGTTACCCCCTTGCAAAATTCCCCAAAACGTCAATAATTTCCCTGAATTTCCTAAAAGAAAACATCTTAAATAGAGCATCAGCTGATTCATTCCACGTACGAATGAATACAAACAAAATCTGAATTAATGCATTTTTACTGTTGTATCGTTAACGACACAACAGAAAAACTGAAACTTTAGTTTCTGCACATATTTATTGATTGTAATAAAGTATATTAATGCATTAAGGTATTAATGCATTAAGGTACACACACACACACACACACACACACACGTTTGTGTTACATACCATATGCATATTATGTAGGCATTCTTTTGTTCTCGTGTAGTTAAGAAAAACACCAAGTTCTGTAAACCATTGCCATTTGCACTGAAGATTCTTTTTGGAGCGGATTTTGTCTCAGTCTTTCCCTTGAATAATCTACTCCGTTTTGTGACAGATAATGACATATACTGAAATGCTTCCTTTTTGAGAAAACTGAGATTTTTTTTATTCGTGAAAACTTTGTGTGGACGTGTGTAAGTTCACATAATGTCTCAAGATCCTGCATGGTGTGGACATCTTTTGTAGTCAGGTCCACGTAGCGTATTTAACACTCATAATACCGGTGACATGGGGCCAACGACGTTGTTGGGACAGACAGGAGTCTGGGAGGGGAAATGTCCCCACAACTCGTTGAAGGCCAGGGCACACGTTTCAGTACCGTCTAACATGTCTGTAATTACCCGATTGCAAAAATACATGATTTATTATTTTAAGGCTTAATTCCTTGATGTGAAGTTGGTAAAGGTACAAATCATCACGAGAAAATATTATTCTATCTGAAGTCTTTCATTTTTTAGAAGAAACAAAAAATCAAAAATAATCAAGTTTTAATATTGATCTACATTATTTAAGTCTATCGTCTATTCAGTGCGCGCAGCCATTGGTCTGAGGCCAATACTGTACATGAATTTTCGCAATTCTCTCATTAATTTGTGAATTAATTAAAACTTTATCGTGTCAGTCTCTTGACATTCTTCATCTTTATAAAACAAAGATGCATAAAATAATGACCTTTTACTAACAGCTTGCAATTAATAAGTCTCGAAGTTTAAATAGGCCTGTAATACGTGAACTTGTCCATTGGTAAACTCTCCCGCCTTTCCACTCAGCGCCTTGAGGTTAATTTTTATCCTCCCAAAAATGGCGAAAATTATCCAGTCAGTGTTTAATTTCCGATTGTACTTCTATCAAACTGTAATTTAGTTGAGAAGTTAAATAAATTGGTATTTTTTGGCGATGGGACCCTCGTTGTGATGCTATGCGGTGTCATGCACATACACTCAAACGAAGACTGACAACTGAAAATGAAACAGCAGACAGACTTATTTCTGGTGGAAACAAATCGGTCGCCGAAGTGTTGGCACTCGACATTATTGTGTATCATCTCATCGGTAGAAACTTTGAAGTTCTTGAGAACCATCTTTTGAAGTGTTTTATGAGTAGACCTTATTTTATTTTATTTTACAGGACTAGCAATGGTTGCATCACCGCGAAAAAAGGAGGATGATAATTTTGAAGTGGGCATATTACAAATGATTCTTAATCAATTTAATTAAATTTACATTATCGCCTTACATCTCTCTTTGTCTTGGGATACTCCCATGCACTCCTATGCAAATAAGATATGCTTCTTTTAAGCCATAATGTTTTGTCTAAGACAACTGTAAAATGACATTTTTCTGATGTTGAAGAATATGTTTATTCTGAGAGGAACTTATGGTTTTTAGCAATTGAACGTTTTAATCAGTATGCTCTGATCGTCCTATAGGAAAATGAACTGGATCTTTTTAAATTTATGAACAAGATATTTTTGTATTTTGTAGTCCTATAGATTTCATAGACATTTATTTCCATGTTGGTAACAATCTTGATTACATATGAATTTAATTACGTCGCGTTTGTTTCTTTTGGGAACCAGTGCATTAACTTTACAATTCCAACCGCTGTGGATGCATAACACATTCAAAGCAAAGACCAGACATCACTGGATCAGTTTTAGTTAATTTTATTCAGGTAAAAGATTGAACTAAATTTTATGAAAATATGACGAATGTGACATTTAATTGAGAACAATTTATAGGTTGACCTTTAAACGATATGTTGATAACTATAAGTGATTAATTTGACATATTTTGTGCGGCGTAAACCCCGATCATGTGAATTTATGGGGCATATGGCAAATTATATTGTTCTTTGAGGTACATTGAGATACATGTTATTAATTAAGTAATTATGCTGTTAATCTGTCAAAACTTATTTATGAACCCGAAACTGACTGATTTGTTTGTAAGTGTGACAGGATCCGTTTCTCATTGCGGACAGATGATATATGCTTGGTCGAAAATAGTATTCATATCTGTTCCTTCATCTACTACTAGAATCGAATATCGAACCGATGTAAATATTGATAATCTAATGACTAGGTGATTGAAAACCAATCAAATTTCAGAATCATAAACGTAACATCACAAATTTCAAAACAGAGCTTATGAAACAAGTCAAGGAATAAATATTAATAAACCATACTCGATTTTAGCTAACACAGCCATCAAACTAGCATTTCATCGATAATTGCACAGTGCCGCGTGTATATATAGTCTTGCATTGGACTCGATTCAAGTCCAATGCCTGAATTGAGTGCACAACAGTTGAACTTTGCCTTGCCGGCAAAAAAAACCCGTCACCGCAAAATATTGTTTCAATATTTTCCCTTCCGAGGGACCAGTAAGGGTTACTCGACAGGACTTTGATAATTTACCGCGAGCCTTTGAAGTGTGCCGACCTATTCCGGCTGAGCACTTGATCATCTGCTGTATATGGGAACCCACAACCTATAATACTACGTGGTCTGTGTTGTATCCATGTAGCTTGGGACCCGTAGTCTGCTCCCGCGCCCTTCGATGCTATAAAGGATAAAGGTCGGCGCACAGACCTCCTCGGTTTGTTTTGTGTGCGAAACTGCATGGCCTTACTTGTTTAATTAATCGCTCAAAAATGATTAGATGAAATTGCATCTTTTATGGAGTAGCGTATGTTTTGTAGCAACATTAAAAACGCAAACGGAATTAAATCAAAGGTGGAAATGTTAAAGGACCATTTATTCTGCCTAATATGCATTGTTTAATTTTACTCTCCTGAAGACGATCACAGCATACTGATCGAAACGTCGAGTTTTAACCTCCAGTTCTTTTCAGAACTAATTGCTAAAATGCTACTCAATTGAGAATTTCACATGGTGTCACCGCAATTAGTCTTACTTATTTACTCGATTAGAATACTGATGACGATCAAAACAGACATTATTATTGGTCAGTTACATATAAAATCCTATGTGTACCGCGTGGTGGCGTTATTCTGTCATGGCGGGGTCCGATCGAAACCAGAGACATAGGTCTATGTAAAGTGACCACTGATCTCTAGTATACTGGCTGGATCATGTGCTTACAACGAAGCCACTAGATATCATGTTGCTACTCTCATAAACCACGCCTCGCAATGCTCACCATCGTGAGAACTTAACATTTCACGGGACTATTACAGTATTATGCTAAAAAAATATACACAATGCATGTCAGTTAATTAAAACGACAGTATTTGATTAATGAAATACGTTCAGGTTGTCTCTTTATTCTAATGTGGAATTAAACAATTTTCAGATTTGATTGTATTGTATTTCAATAACACTTTTTTCCTTAAAGGGACAGTATCGTCACAATTAGAACAGACTTTCAACAGGGCATGGAATCGGTGTCCTATAGTTTATGATGAACACGGTGACTGAAAATTACTGGCTCATTTTTGCAGCAGCACTTGGGTATTATTTTCAGTCTATCACTCCGATTCCATGCCCTGTTGATCGTGACGATATGGTCCCTTTAATTCCACACAAAATATGAAAATTGCTTAATTCCACATTAGAATAAAAACAAACAATCTGAATGCATTTCATTATTTTCTCGTGAACAACAACAACGCAATATTAAAGCTGAATCTTGATTCGAAGAGAGTCAACATACTCGTAAAAGTTGTAATTTGCCAGTATTCTTAAGGCCAAATAAACAGTCTCCGGTTTCTGGTCATCGGCCGGCTTCTAAATCGGTGCGGTGACGCACTTTTTTTTCCGGCCACCTTTTTTTTTTTTTGCTGACAGGGAAATACGCAGGGACCGAATTTCCCATATACAAAGTATGATGGCTAAGAGAGGCCTCACAAATCGGGTAAACGTTCATACCCTATGTGAAAAAGTCGTTTAAAACACAGCACGGCAGAATTCCAATCGATCCAGCGATTTTGGCTGTAATTGGCTTGTCTGAGGCGACGCGCATGGAGACCAGAAATCGGAGACTTTTGGGGGGGGGGGGGCCTAATGAGGTACCTTGCATTTAAGTATAGTATAGACTGCATGATAAAGGTAATGACCAGAATCAAAACTGACCACAATATATAATGATAGGCCTATACAAATCATCATCAAACATCGTAAACATAAATTATTTTTAGAAGTGCTCTTATTTTAGAAATACGAAAACAAAGTCACAGTTTTCCAAAAAATGTACCCTTGCGATGACCTTTGAATGGTGCCCTCTGTTGACCGTTAAGAAAACTTGCTTAAGTTTTCAGATAAATTACCTGAGATGTCATAAGTTACTGTCACTAATATCTGTACTAACTGACTGAAAAGAGAACAGGCCTATTGGTGGCTATCACCTAATAGTGAAGCCAACACAGGTTCACTTTACTACTTGGAGTGCCATGGTCGAGAGGTTTAGTGCATCGGATTTTGTTCTGATGGCTGAGTCGTCAGAATGTGCGTTCGAATCCCAACCGCGACCATGGTGCTTGTGTCCTTGAGCAAGACACTTTACCATATTTGCTTCTCTCCACCCAGGGGTAAATGGGTACCGGTGAGGGCAGAGTTGGTTGTTGTGTTTGATTAGCCCTATATGCGCTGTAATGGCAGCAATTGAGCTGTATACTCCCCAGGGAGCTGAGATGGTTTCAGGAATGATTTATGTGCCTGATGAGCAGGGGTAATAATATAATGCGCCTTGAGCACCAGTTTGGTGGATACGTGCGCTATATAAGTCATTATTATTATTATTATTATTATTATTATTATTATTATTATTATTATTATTATTATTATTATTATTATTATTATTATTATTCATCACGTACAAAAAGACCACAAAAATAAATGCACAAAGAGAACACACAAAGAATGGGGGAGGCAGATTCTCTTTGTTGGAAATAACATGGCTGGCGTGTCATAGTTTGGGCTATAGCATTTATCTTTTATCCACACGACCATTTAATAGTTTACCCAATTCAGCCGAACGATTGATCAAAACATATCCCTTACCCAATACAAGCCGCCACCATTAACCAACAACCTGCTGTTCGAGATTTTAACCGTAGAATAAATGTTTGGTTCATAGCGGCCAAGTTTAAAAGTGCCATGTATTCATGCGTGTATTTACACGGTACATGTTTACAGACCAATTTTGTTTTTCTTCATTTATTAAAGTATATCCCAAAGTCAGAGGAGTGAAAAATCTGCCAAATGTAACACTTCACGGTGGTATGAAAGCGACTCAGCGGCAGTCGTTTAATCTTCTTCACGGACACTTCTATCCTTTTTGTGTGTCTCAATTCATTTCCACTACTAATGCAAAGAAATTGCCCGCCCCAAAAAATCCCGCTTTAAAATATCTCTCTCCAGGCACGTCTGGCAAAGCAGAATGACGCGTTGGAACAAACAGCCATTCCGTATCGAATAAAATGACCAATTAATCAACACATTTCGTTTCTGTAATTTTCAAAACCAATATGGTCTGCCGCGTCGGGTACTTATCACCCCTTTGAGAACAGTGGTCGTCCTCCTGCACCGAACGGCCGATAAATTGGCCATGGCTACGGCGGAGCGAGTTTGCAGAAGGCAACGGTTCGGTAAAAACCCTGTCTCATTTATCTTGATGGGATCGTGAGTATGCCATTGCGGGCGCAAGGGACCGGCCAGTCCGCCCAGACCAGGCAGGCGCGCCACGCTCGTGTGGCGGGGGCCGGGGGGAGTTCGCTGGTGCGTGTATCTCTCTTGATTGTGTTTCGGCACTTAGGGACAAGGTGGTGCTGGCCTCGCAGTGACTGGTCGTTTAATTGTTGTGAACTCGAATTGGTAGACTGTAATGTGTATTTGCGAGATTATATGAACCGGTTGCCAAATCATATTGACCGGTTGCAGTACGGTATTTGTGGGGAAAAAAAGCCCTAGTTAATTTAAAGGGACACTAACATCACGATGATCAACAGGGCATGGAATCAGAGTGCTACTTTCAGATTAACTCAGTGACTGAAAATAATACTCCACATGCCGGTTATAATCGGTCGAGCCGTTACGTGCATTGGACTTGTGTTCTGATGGCTGTGTCGTCAGAATGTGGGTTCGAATCCTGCCCACTTGTGTCCTTGAAGCAAGGGCACTTTGCTGTAAATGCTTCTCTTCACCCAGGAGTATAAATGGGTACCTGTGAGGGTAGAGATGGTAATTGTTTTTGATTAGCCCTGTAGCGCCAACAAGGTTGCACATAATGGGCTGTATACTCCCCAGGGAGCTGAGAAAGATTATAGGAATGATATTGGCCCAGTGACCAGGGGAAATAATGTAAAGCGCATGTAAAGCGGGACATTATTTGAAATGCGCTATATAAGAATGAAAGATTAATATTATTATACAATACAATACAATACAATACAATGAAGGCATTTATATAGCGCTCTTACACAAACGGTATCACAGCGCTTTACAGTGAGATGCAAGTACAATTTAAAAATACACAGTGCCTAAAATAAATGAGTCTTGAGAGATGTTTTAAATTGACTCAATGAAGAAGCATGATGGATACCAGATGGTAGTTCATTCCAAATGCTGGGTGCAGCAGTATAGAAACCCTTGTTAGCCGCAGTTAAATGTGTAGTTGGCTTTTTGAAGATCCGGGAATCAGAATTTGAACGGAGTCCACTGTGGTTAGGTTGGTATGGTGTAATAAGCTCACAGAGATAGGATGGCGCAGAGTCAGTAACACATTTATAGGCAATAGTCAATGTTTTGAAATCAATCCGGTCTTGAACGGGAAGCCAGTGAAGCTGTCGTAGGAGAGGGGACACATGGTCATACTTTTTAGCCTTGAAAATTAATTTTGCAGCACGATTTTGAAGCCGTTGAAGACGTTTGATCTCTTTGCTAGAGGATCCTTGGAGAAGTGAATTTGCATAGTCCAAACGTGCTGTGACCAGAGCACGGACTGCATGATGACAAGTGATTTCATCAATAAAGATACGAACTTGCGACAGATTTTTTAAATGAAAGTTAATGGTTTTGCATATTGAAGATACATGGTTAGACATACTCATAGTACTGTCAAAAATAACACCAAGGTTTTTTACACATGAGGAGGGTTTGATAACTGTATTACCAATTGTAATGGTGACGTCAGATAATTATTATTAACCATTGCTGCTGCATAATATAATAAGCCAGTAAATTTCAGTCACTGTGTTCATCTTAAACTAGGACGCCGATTCCATGCCCTGTTGAAAGTGTGCTCTGATCGTGACGATACTGCCCCTTTAAAGAGTCTTCACCCATCTTTCATCAAAATTAATGATTATACAAGTCCTTCGACAGAGGAAAGCCAACTATATATCATTCATTCAATTTGTGTGGTCATCGCCGACGAAACCTTCATAAGCAAAATTCTCACTAACCAGGGATTCATCACCATCTGCTATAGAATCTTTACCATCACAGAGACTCAAAAATATGGAGTTGGCTACGGATTTTGGCCAATCATTGCCCCCATGCCGAAGATAAACTTTATAATTGATGCTTCTCACAAAAATATACACAAAATGCTTCCTATACAGAGGGAAGGTACAGCATTCACAATTACCTGATAAAAAAATTACCGTACCAAATGATAATCCGAGTGTTAATATGAAGTGAAGTGACAATACAATGTCACACATTTATTTCCATGTTGGCAACAACTTAATCCACATTGAGTACAATAGTACATTACAGATTATTAATATTAAGCACAGTTAACAATATCCCCCCAGTATGTTAAGTGTAAATTACAGTTTGACAGGATTTATACATTGAAACTTGGCAGTATTATAAACATGCAGAGAAAAATGAAGCATAGTGGTTTTAAATTTATTTGGTTGCTTAGTTGCTTGAATATGATGTGAAGTTGGTAAAGGTACCGATTATCCTTTAAAATTATTCTGCCTGAAGTACTCTCATTTCAGAGCAAACAAACAAATATGCAAATTTTCAAAAAGTTACCAGTCGGTAACGTTTGTGGAGTGCCATGGTCGAGCGGTTTCGTGCATCGGATTTGTGTTCTGATGGCTGAGTCGTCAGAATGTGCATTCAAATCCCAACTGCGACCATGGTGCTTGTGTCCTTGAGCAATACACTTTACCATAATTGCTTCTCTCCACCCAGGGGTAAAATGGGTACCTGTGAGGGCAGAGTTGGTTGTTGTGTTTGATTAGCCCTATATGCGCTGTAATGGCAGCAATTGAGCTGTATACTCCCCAGGGAGCTGAGATGGTTTCAGGAATGATTTATGAGCCTGCATGATGAGCAGGGGTAATGATATAATGCGCCTTGAGCACCAGTTTGGTGGATACGTGGGCTATATAAGTCCACATAAACATGAAGTGACGTCGTGATAAGATCACTTCAGGTAAGTTAGCAGCAGATTGCAAACCTTTGAAAAACAGCTCCCTCTATTGTTCTGTTAGATCACATAGGCTTGATCATTCAAATGGTCTATGGCAAAACAACACTGTCAAAAAATGGTTGTTCATTTACAGTAAGTTGTTTTGTCAATTGGCATGACGGAGACTTCTTTATTATACAGCAGATTCTTTGTTATAACGCAGAATTTTCCCTTGTGCATCAACAGCAGATCTGCTGTAACTTTACAGAGAACAGGAACGTAACCATTTAGAAACGGCACATTTCTGTATATTCATAGGAAAATCTGAAAACGGCAATTTCTGCTGTAAATGTTTGATTTTTTACAGTGAACTACATGGACATCTGAATGTACACACTGTACAAGTCCGTGTACACTGGTTCACTGTTCCAAAAACGAACGTACGCCCTCAACGACAAATAAACAGGTTGACTATTCATGTTAAAGTCACTGGTACATGTATATATTAAGGTGGATTACTGTTTCTAGTGTTGAGGACGCACTATTATACTAAATAGTGAGGAATTTGTGCGCTGAGCTGTTTATCATAAAATGTATTTTTCTGAAAAACAAAAATTTGAGGCCCGTACATTTTGATGGATTGTGTACAAATGGCCCAATATCATAACCTGGAGTCCTTGACTTCCATCTTTGAGTATTTTGGATACACTAGACCCTGAAAAAGTGGTCCTAATTTGATTTCAAGTGTAAGGCCTTTTTCCAAAATTGCTGCTTTTCAGTGTGGGCGTTTTCACTATACCGTAGAGGGTGGTTTTCATTGGGATAAGAATAACTCGATGAAAACCTGGACTATCCACAATAAATTGAGAAGAAAATAAAAGGTGATATATCGATCAATATTTTTTCTTTTGGTTTTAAAAACTGTACGACTTCTAAGTAATTTTAATGATTTTTGAATAGTTTGTAATTGGCACTGTTTACTATGGGGTGCACAGAGTCTTATGAATAATTCGTATGTAATTGAGGTATGTGGCCCAAAATCATGATTGTGGATAAATTGATTTCCCACTTTAAGTATCTTGGACTCAAGAAGACCGAGAAGAGTATAGTGGTACTAAGTATTGCTGTCAAGAGGAGGGAATATTTTCAACAACAAAAATGTATACATGTACGTGTATCTTTGAAATCAACACTCTCTTTGAGTGTGAGTATTTCTGAAAATGTTACCGTTATTTTGTAAAGTACCAGATAAGAGATGTTTCATACTCAAGTTTATTTGAAAATTTCAAAATTCGCAACCCGAGGATCGATCGATTTGTATATATCATAATTAATATACAATTTACCACGATGAGATTCCGCACGCATTAATCCGATGACGTGGTTGAGCCTTCTTCAAATGGCATTAACGGACTGTTTAAACATGTCCTTCCAGTTACATAAACCCATGTCTGCACATGTTGTATTTAACATTAAACCGAGCACCTCCATCTCAGCTTATCGGGACTAAGTATAGGTAAAACTTGTAGCTAAGTATATTAACGGAAATGGATAATGCATCTTTATCGTGATACTGATGATGATGTGGTAGAAATAGCTTCACACAATACGCAACCATGTTGAATGGAACCCACATAAAACATTTCAAAAGAAAGAAGGTTGATTTTTATTCACCGCTTGTTCACGATCGTAAAAAAAAGTCTTCGATGGCCGTACTCGTAAATAATGTCCCGTGCAAATATTACGGCGGTCGAGCCTCTCCGGATTCATGGGCAGCAGAAGTGATAAAAATTGTTGGCTCGCCGCATTCGTGTACCGCGAGTTCCCCCAAAATTATCATCGTGTTCGCTACAAGGGCTGTGTTGACCCGGCAAATATTTGCGCTCGATCGCGGGGCCGTTTGTGGTACTGGTGAGAGCAAACAGATACTCGCAGACGATACAGGATTGGGCATTCTTCTTGGCGAAGATGAAAGTTGCCGCCTTTTTTCTCTTCCTTTGAATGTAGCGCTCCCCGCCTTCGTACTGCCCGTACGTACGTAATACCTACAAGACTACCCAGGAATCTTGTGTCTTCTGATTATCAAAGGATTCTTGCTTTATACACTAATAAAAAATTCTATGTGACTGGGATTCCTTTAATAATGAGAGATGCATACAACTTTGTTTCATTAGAAGAAATATAATGAAGGGGGGTCAACGAATTTCGTAAGAGCTTGCATTAGGTCTTCATTGGTTCTTTAAGTAGTTCAAACATTCTTGTGTTACTGAGCGCAGGTTCGTAAAATAAGTCATAAGTAAAGACTATTTGCGGCGACACAATGTGATACTGATGATGTTGTAGAAATAGCTAGCCTACATGAAAATAATTCATGTTTTTCTCAGTCTTTAAGCAGAGATGTATGCAAAGTCCGAGTTCGAATACCTATAGGGCCTAGTAGTGTTGTAATCTTATTTAAAAACTGCAAAAGTCCCATTATTTAACCGTCTGTGTTAAGATCGACGGGAAAAAATCGACTGGAAATGTCAAGATTTAATTTGGCATTATATTTCATACAACACAATATTGTTGACAATTGTTTAGGTGTTTTTTAAATAATTATATGTTTAGGAATAGTCCTGCCCTGAACAATGTTAGATACTGACGAGATATAGAGAACATGAATGAATTAATAATTCATTCTGTCAAACAAGTCATGGTTTTATTAAATGCCGTGGTAAGAAATACATTCGTGAAATCTAGTTAGAAATCAAGGCTAATGATTTCTTGAAATTTAAATGAAACTTGCTATTTCATAAATTACAAGGGAGCGTACGCCTTTGGTAATTACCAATTTCAAAATGACTGAATTATAATAAATAATAATCATTAAAAAATGTATTGATGTGAAGTTGGGATGGTGAGAAACATCCTGAGAAATTATGGTCTGACGTAATAACTGTATTTTTTTTTAAAGAAAACATCAAATGTATGAGAAATTTGAAAAGGATCACGGTCGTGCTACATTTCCATATGGGAAGAACTGAAAACAAATCTGAAATGATTTAAGAGCTTCAGTCTAACTGTATATAATTATTAGGAAATAAACTGAAACTTTCACAGGTTTTTTTTTTTACGACTCTCTTGTTTCTTATAAAGTATTAATGTAACCTATGTACAGACATTTTATAGTATTAATGTAGCCTATGTACAGACATTTTATAGTATTAATGTAGCCTATGTACAGACATTTTATAGTATTAATGTAGCCTATGTACAGACATTTTATCTAAAGTGGATTACCTTAAGGGGACAGTATCGTCAAGATCAGAGCAGACTTTCGACAGGGCATGGAATCGATGTATAATGCCTTTAATATTCTGAAGGCATGCTGAAATATAATATTGGTGCTTTCTATGATGTGGGTTCTCTCCAAACTGAAAATCTTATTTTTTACTCATGTGGCCTTTTTAAAGGTACCGGTATCGTGCGGTATAGGATTGGGAATGTGAAAAAGTTGTAATTTAAAATTTTCCTGGTGTTAAGCTGATGACGGTATCAATCTTCCCTATAAATAATTTTGTTTAATTAGTAATGTCACTTTCAAGAAAAGTGAAATAATTTCCAGTGTGAATAAAGAAAAGAATACTCTTTGAAAGTGCTTTGAATTGTTATGTCCAATTTACACTTTTAAAATTAAAGTGTTGAATCAACATTTTAAAGAGTTCGGTCAGTGACATGGTTTTATAAAGTTGGATTTAAATTTTAAAAGTGTTGAATTAACATTGATAAAGTCAGACTTAACTTGACTCCGTGTTAATTCAACACTCTCCTTTTGTTGAATTTAATTCTATGAGTGTTTGTCACTCACCAAACTCTTAAAAGGTTGATCCAATACTTTAGTTTTAAGAGTGTACAAAAGAATTACCGTCCATTTTTTTCATCTCTTAAACATGAAAACATGTAATTGTTGTTTTCACACAAAAAACCTGAGCACACATTGTTATGGAACTTACACATGTTGGTTTTATCTTGAAAACTAAAAGGTTGGAATGAACATATACGTTGCCAAGTGCCAATGTTGTACATTCCCGTTAAGATTAAACATGCATGTGCTTGTATTAACACAGAATAATATATTAAAATATATAACAAATGTGACTTATTTAGTCAAGATATATGAGATGATATGCTCGTCCATAATAATGATGTTTACTTTCTAATATGTACACTGTTTATAACTGCAATAAATACATAGATACAACTGTAGATAACAACCGTACTAATATGTACACAAAAATATCTAAGCAACTCGATTAAAATAATTCTCGTGCTTTGTTATGAAAATAAGCTGTGGTTTTATTCCCTATAAACTTGACATTTGAAAACGCCGTGGGCCTGTGCTGAGGTTAACGGAAAATAACCTGTTGGTTACAGCCTCTCATTCAGAAAAATGGGAATAAAAACATTTTGCAGGCAAGTCGTTTAAAGGTAAGCAATTTGGCACTGTCCTTCGATAGTCTTCTGTGTCGTTTAATCACAAAACTGATCTCAAAATAACAAGTAGGCGATGATCCTTCTACAGTTAAATTTCGCAAAAAGTTTGAGATTTGTTTCCGTGGAAGGATATAGTCCTTTATTTCAATTCATAGGTGTCATGGCGTTGAACAGCGAAGCCGTCACCGCTACGTGTGCGAGCTGTAGCTGGCAAGCCCCGATACTGTGTAGCTGCGGGTGCGCGGTCAACTCAAGTTGCGTGTTGCTAGGCGTTCTTCCTATCTTTCCTCCTATCTCCAGTATCTCCGGCGTGGTTGGCGGTGTTTGCTGGTGAAGGTGGAGCTCCCTGCCTAAGGGGTCAAGTAGCTCCCCATCTAAGGCCTTCTCCTTCTTGATCTCCACTAGTCCTACATCTCTCTTCTCATCTGATGATGGGTCAAGCTCTTTCTGATCTCCCGCGTCTTCCATAGCTATCCTCTTCTTGTTGTGTTTGCGTTCCTTGGCTCGGCGATTTTGGAACCAGATCTTTACCTGTAGACAGTCGGACCATTCAAGGTAGAACAGAAGATACATTCTGTGAATTGTTGTATTTTTGGGAGAAATACCTCACCCTTTCGTTGTGAGATATAGCGTGAAATGAGATGCAAGCCCATCTGTTGTCTGTCTTTCATACCTGTATGTTTTGTTCTCTATTAAATTCAAACCCGTCCCACCTCGTGAAATCCTGGTCAAGACGTCAACTTAAAAGCAGTCGGCTAAAGTTATTGACGCATTGTTTTGCCTTTGCTGAATACTCTACTAGGGTCGAAACGCGAGGCTATTACAACAAAAAGCAATTTTTCTTAATTTGAGTGTTACTGAGCGTTGGGGGCGCTGTTGGAAGTGTAAGAAGGTCTGAGTCTACACTACAGTATTTGCTGCCGATGACGCTTTGTGACTGATCCAATATAAAATATACGTTCCATGTCCTTATTCATTCCAGTGTAGTAGACTTTTGGCCCACTATGTCTCACAATGTCATAGGTCAACCTTCTGAAATGGTTGTTGTGATTAAAAAGCCTAATAAATCATTATATCCGAATCGCTCTTGAGAACAAATTTAAGTTTTTGTCAGAAATTTAGTTGAACTTCCGCAGTTTTCTCCGAAACGTGTGTACTGATTGAGCCGGAACTTTTATATTTGCGCAGGCATGTCTCTTAATTAATTATGATAAAGCTTTACAGACATTTTATAGCGATCATTAGTTGAAAATAATATGACCGACATCAAATAATTTTTATTTGTTCCTACCTGTCGTTCTGATAAGCCAAGCGACACTGCAAGCTCTGCCTTGCGTCTGATCGTGATGTAGCGACTGTAGTGGAATTCCTTCTCGAGCTCCAACCTCTGATGGTCCGAGTACACCACTCGGTACTTGTCCTTAGTGCGTGTTTTACCTGCATGGGTCAGATTGAAAGATGACAAAATCATTTCTGACATATCTCAGATAAATTACAGTTATGTTATCATAGAGTTCAGTTTACACGTCGGCAATTGAGCGGCGTGTGACATGGAGAAAGAGCACACACTCAAAACGTGCATGTTACATGATGATTGAGATTAATATCGTAGAATTCCTATCTCGTTTCTAACTTTTACACGAATCGCTACAATATTGTTAGAAATCGATTGATTACTCAAGTTTGGAAGATTGTTTTTTCTAATTCTGTTTTGGCAACGTGGTCAACCTTCTTGTGAAGCCTTCCTCCTGTAGGAAGATCCACGGAGAAACTATTTTCAAACCACTATCTACACTTCTGGTGTTCTCAAACAAATAATAAATGATTTACATGAAACGTACATGGTGTCAAGTTGATGACGGTATCAAACATCCCTTGAAATATTTCTATATGAGGTGATAACATTTTTATTTTTAATTTTATTTATTTATTTATTTTACAAATGGTTTGTTTTGACTGTCATCCGGAGACGTAAATTCCATGTTGAATTGAATATGAATTATCCAAATGCATTTTTTTTAAATTATTTTGCCTTTAAAGACACGACACATGGAGTGTCGTGGCCGAGCGGTCTAGCTTACCGGACTCAAGTTCTGGTGTTAGCAGCAGAATGTGGGTTCGAATCCCGGCCGTGACACTTGTGTCCTTGAGCAAGACACTTAACCATAATTGCTTCTCTCCACCCAGGGGTTAAATGGGTACCTGTGAGGGCAGAGTTGGTTGATTAGCCCTATATGCGCTGTAATGGCAGCAATTGAGCTGTATACTCCCCAGGGAGCTGAGATGGTTTCAGGAAAGATTTATGAGCCTTATGAGCAGGGGTAATAATATAATGCGCCTTGAGCACCAGTTTGGTGGATACGTGCGCTATATAAGTCATTATTATTATTATTATTATTATTATTATTATTATTATTATTATTATTATTATTATTATTATTATTATTATTATTATTATTATTATTATTATTATTATTCATCACGTACAAAAAGACCGCAAAAATAAATGCACAAAGAGAACACACTCAGTTGGTGGATACGTGCGCTATATAAGTCCACACATTATTATTATTATTATTATTATTATTATGAAATAAGCTGAATTTTCAGTTTGACAGGTATACTGTACATATTTCTAGATTGTTTGAATTATAAACAATTTAAAAGACATTTTACCAAAAGCATTTACTGGCTAAATACCAACAAAAGTGTATATATACTACTCAAAACAATTTAGGGAACACTGAGTTTTTAACAGCAAATAGGTTTGAAATGTTCCATGAACCGGGATTTTCATTTGCAACCCCCTCTCTCTTTCAGTAGTCATGTCATGTAATGTGTAATCACTACATGCATCCTTTATCATCTGTTTCATTGCGCACTTGTTTCTCATCAATTCTGTGAAACATTGTGTTTATCTGAAATAAATGATCTTGCTTTAACTGAGATTATTCCGGTGTTCCCTAAATTGTTTTGAGTAGTATATGTTGATGAAATTCTTGCGTCGGGTGATAATTAATAGTGATTTAATTTGCCCTACACCGACGTGTGCATAGCACTGCACAAATTAAATCAATAATATTGTAGTTTAGTAAGACTAATTGCGGTGACACCATGTGAAATTCTCTATTGAGTAGTAATTAGTTCTGAAAAGAACTGGAGGTTACAACTCGACGTTGTGTATATTGTAGTTGAATATTGAACAGTTCTATTGGATGGTTCTGTTCACCTTGTTAATTCTCATTTATATTTATTCCTTCCATTCACAATTATTTTGAATATAATGATTTTGTCTAGATCGTACAAGACATGTTTTTAGTCAGACAAGCAGTTAAATCATGTTGTACTAACATGACTTAAATATCCCTAATATTCAGCGATCACAAATTTTTATTAAACTTCATGTCGAAGAGAAAAGTAATTTGTGAGGGTAATTTATATTCTTTTAAATCACCACCGAGTATGAAATATTGCAGTCAGAAGATTTAATCAGAAAACTTCGATGTCGTAAAATAAAATGTCACGTCGTAGGGCTTCCAACATTCCACTTCAACGTCATGATGAACAAACCTTGTAGAACGACCAAGTTTTGTTAACCATCCTTAGCACAAATAAAAAGAGTCTCCCTTGTGTGGCAATTTATCCTCTCAATGTCACCGACTTCCCCCGAATGATGGCCGGGATTTTGAAATTTACGACACCCGAGTTCCGCTTCGCCAGTCACTTCTGTGCACTACGAGAGAGGGCACGGTGGCGAGGGTGTCTACGAGAGATTGCCACGCGGGGTAATTTACCACTGTCACACGCTGCGGTTTCTGCGTGACTCGCCGTGTAGCTTTCCGCTGCTTTAAAAATTAATTACTGAACCAATGCATACACATTCATGTTTGCCAAACAAACGTGGAAGTAGTAATAATTAATACTACAATCATGTTATTAGGCAAATTGTCACAAAACTGATTGCGAATAGAATAAAACATTATCGACTGATGGTTGAGTTATGTCAAAATGTGAGATCTGTAGAATTTCATTGATTTCGCAGTGCTAGCGATTTTGTTTTTGGTTTCATCGAAATATTAATAGGTTAGATCATATCCTTTTAATATGGAAAAATACTCTTTAGTGAGATATTTCGCAAAAAAAAACATGAAACAGATTTGAGTCGTGTTCTCAACAAAAAACATCGATGCTGTACCTTCCATTAACGATAACATGTTGCGTAAATTAGGCCTACCCACCCTAACATGAAATTAACGGTCATTTTGAATGAAAAACTGAAGTTCTTTTTTCCAAATATCAGGTATTGACAGCACCGCAAAAATGCTAAAAATCTTGTTGTTTTTTTGAAGAACAAAACATAAGTAGCTTATGCTTACTCCATTGTGCAACAAAGTAAAACATAGCGAGACTGTAAGTAAAGACTATTTGCGATGACACCATGTACATGTACACGTATAAATACTCCTTTGAGTAGCATTTTCCTGAGGACGGTCAGAGCATACTGGTCGAAACGTCGAGTTGTAACCAACCGGTTCTTTTCAGAACTATTTTAGGATCTACCACCAAGTGTAGTAGTATCACCTACAGAAACGACTATGAGCCATCAAGATGTCGCCCAACGGCCTCCAAGGCTATGGGACATAGATAGATAGACTAGTGAGCTCCTACGCTCCAAAAAATATGAACGCGTTTTTTTTCAATTACCAAACCTCCTTGGATGCAATCGTGTACATGTAATCTCTTCTTGTGATTCCTTTTAGGTAAGTGTCTCTCAGTTCTCACTTATCGCCACCTGGGTAGAGATCAAACGGTTCCGGCTTGGATAGGCCCAGAAAGATGCTTGTGTAGATCCAATGTCAGACATACCATTTGGTGCATCATCTTTTTTGCATCATGCTGGAAGCTGTTTGATCTTTACCGAGTTTGCGATTGAGCATCTTGCTCTCGGAAACCCCCTCCTTGTTACAAAAGAAACCCACATCTTGAAAGGAACTACCAGAAGTTGTTACAAGATAGCATCCAAGGAGTTTGGTTGACCGCATTCAGGAATATATCCCTCTTTTGTTCTCTTATCCGGCTAATCCCATTGTCACAAGCCGCCTTGACAGTCATTGACACCTCCACAACTCCTTGCAACAACGAATCTTAAGTAGAAAAAGTCCGGTCTCTACGGGTCAACATGGCCAGGGTCGGTTTGGTGGTACATGGTCGCTGCCCTGTTCCTCATAAACTCCAACCGACCACAGACTCGGACGTTAATTTTAGATAAAGTTTGCCGAAATCTGTCAGTTTTCAGATAAAATTTAATTGGAGGTGTCAATGTCAACTATCGACAACCGATAAAATTGGAGTTCAGGTGCATTATTTTCACAAGTGCCAGGCAAACACAGACATCACCCGCAAAAATGAAGAAGATAAGCCCCGTGGTGGCGCATTTTTGGAGACATATTTATGTTTGTTTTGTTTTTTTCAAAGCAGTCGGCTTCATAACCCTAATTTTTTAAACCAAAACCAGTTTGTTTTAAACGGTTCTATCACGGGTGGCTATCATTGTTATTTTATTTCTTCTTATAAAAACATATTAATTCCTTGTGTTTTCTTGAATATTCTGAAAAGAGAATCGAATAAGGACAAGTATCAAAATTAAGTTACTTTTCCCCCCTATAACTCCCCGGATGAGTTGCCAATGTGTAAGCCAAACCAACATGTCTAGCCGTCTCCTGATGATGGCGAGAGTAGACTAGTCGAAACGTTGAGAAACGAACAACCGGCTCTTTTCAGAGCCATCACTTCTTCCAAGAAGAGATTAATACACGGTGTACCCGAAAGAACTCAATTATATGCAAAGCTTCAAATCCTAAAAATGTGCATTATCCATAGGAACATAAATAAAACATTGAAGAATAAAATGCACCAAAATGTGAATCATATATCTATAAACATGAACTATTTAAGTTCAAAAATGAAGAAATAAAGATTATTAGATGCAAGGCTATATTTCTTGAATCACCAAATTATTTCAAAAAAATAATCGTCAGACGTGTCACCAAACATTTTGGTCCGTCTATCACCACATTTTGGTCCGTCTATCACCATAATATTAATAGGACCAAACAGATTTTTATGTGCTTATTACCTCTTATGAATTGAGCTACGTGCAATAGCATGCAATAAAGGATTCCAATAAAGTTGTATACAGGAAAACAGTACATTGCAAACATTACAACCAACATAAGTTGTAAACCGACGAAACTGCGAGATTCGTTTTTTTATTTGACTTCGAATGGTCTTATAAAAATGTAACTCAACGAAGAGTAATTCTGTTTACAACTTTTCTTGGGTAAATGTATCGATACTGAAGTGCTCAATCGGATCATTCCATGTCTATAAATTGGAATTATAAACGAACTGTGTTTAATATAATTACAGGAGATTGGTTTAGTGTGCTGTGATCTTGTCAGCGGTGACAAGTTTTACAACTAAGCGAAAGCAAACTTGAGCCAACAGGCCTTGCAGTGCCGCGTTTTGGTTGAGTTACGATACAATTGGATTAAAAAGCGCTCGGTGTAGGTGTGTTTTCATTGGAATAAAGGGACGTGATGATACAAGTTGCGCGAGATCAAGACTGTGGTGGCCCGTGTAAGAGAAAAACAGAAAATAGTGTCTAACAAAAAATATCAGGCCAGCATTTCCTATAGCCTAACTTTCGTACGCGTACCACCTTGCGCGTTTACTTTCATAAACAGTTTATAACGGAAATTAACATAAAATCTAACCAATAAAGGTCTATACACAAATTTAAAAACAAATCTACGACAAAGAAACAGCTTTTCTTGGGTAAATGTATCGATACTGAAGGGCTCATTTAGATCATTCCATGTCTATTCATTGGAAATATAAACGAATTGTGTTCAATATTATTACAAGGGTTAGCCGACTTAAAATATACCGGTATTCGTTTAAGGTTTGGGATATCAAGTCTATTCTTACTCTTAGTTTATGACAATTATGACAAATATGTTGTCTGAAAACAGATAACTTATCAGACAAGGATCAATATTATCAGGTAAAACTGCCAAAATTAACTATTTTAAATCAATTATATACAAACCGGTTTGAGGATTGATTCGATAAGAAGTGGACCTCATCCAGTCATGGTAAGGCGAGCGCATCGCTGGCCGGTGCAGGGCCTGGCTGACGCTATTGGCGGCCGGGGTCGAAGGTCCGAATCCCTGGTAGAAGTCCAGCTCCTCTGTGTTCTGTGAACTGACGGGGCCGACTTGTGTCTGCCCGGAGAAGGTGTTGTACGGATCTTGAGAGGACCCCCAGTCAACATGGGGAACACCGGACATTGGAAATCCTGCCGAAACCCAAGAGTTCGTGGTCGGGGGCAGCTGGTTGTCCGCGGTCCCAGTGGACTGGAACGAGTTTCCATGTGGATATTCGGACTGGTACTGGGTGGTTTGATTATAGTTATAGGCGGAATAGTTCTGTGCTGGACTGGGGTGTCTGTACATGGCTCCTTCGTGTTGGGGTTGGGGCGTCAAGAACTCTAGTGTCATGACTGACGAATGTAGACTGGCAAATAAAGAGACAACTATAGGTTTATGTTATAGCTCTGGCAGGCCAGGAGGCGTTTCTCCACCGGTCCCCTTGCGCGATATAGCTCGATACAAGTCCACCACTTAACGACGGGAAATAAAACTGGTGTTGCCTTCGATTCAAAATGACAAGTGGTTGATATACGGTTTGTTGACAGAGGTTGAAGGGGACTGGGCCGGTGTGCACACCTGCAAAAAAGTTTGAACACAGACCTGTTCCTCCCACAGTTTTATTGCAGCTCTCTGCATGAGGAAAACGAGCTTTATTTTATGTCAGAGTCAAGGATAATGGCTTGCATCTCATGGCTTAAGAACCCCACACTGGTGAACCCCTTCCTCTAATCGATTTGCTTAACAACAGATACAGCGGTCAGATCAAAAGGGCCCGCCGAGCGGTAGACATGTGATGCGGTCAATGCTAAACAATTAAGTTTCCCCCCATCAATACCAGTATAGATTTAATTGGCCAGTTCCAGTCCAGCTATACACACGCATTGGGTTTACACGTGCATCTGGGCTCCCCACAGCCCACAGAGAACAATAATGTGTTACGTAAAAATAAAAAAACACTCCTGCAAAAACCAACCTTATCAAAACGCAAACGAATTTAGCATTTTCCAAACCTCAACAAGATACCTTTAAAGCACTGTTACAAACCATGTCGTACAAACAAACGAACGATTTGGAATTTTTACTTCAACAATGCGACGATTAAAAGGAAATAGGGCTGAAAAGGCTGGAATAATAAAAATGAAACAATTTTACGACTTGTCAAGATGAGTTGGAGCAACGAGTTAGTGTTTGCGTTGCCACACGGCGGGGCCAGTTGAAGAGTGTTGAGCGTGTTTTGACGGCCCTAAAATAGACATTGGCGCATACATGCCATCCATTCATGCAGTGTACAAAAGTGATTTTTATCTGGTGGATTTTACGAGCGATTGTTTTGTCGTGGAACAGTTGAATTGAATGACGAACATTATTATGGGCAGACTCATTTCACATGACAGTAAGGATTCTTAAAGAGACATTATGAGGTTTGAGCTCGGGGGTTGACCGTGAAGCTATGACCCCATCAATGAGATTGGATGGGGCAATTCTGATTAGTAACCGAGGGAAGATGTCAACACCTTAATTAATGAGTGGCCGACTTCCAGTGAAAAACGTCACCTATCAGTATCACCCGTCGATTACATTCCAAGAAATATTCCAAGAAAATACGTGCAGCTTGGCATGGTGACAAGGATAACGACTGTTTACGGTAACACCATGTAGAAATCTTTTTTGAGTAGTAAATAGTTCTAAAAAGAACCGTCTGATTACAACTCAAAAGTTTCGATCAGTAGATAAGAATGATAAGATAATAGTTTATTTAGCCAATGATTAAAAACAATCACAGGAATTTGTAATATTGGACTCGCAACATCATACACGTACAATACAATTAAACAATAATTACAACAGTCAATACAATAAAAAAATATACCTAAAATTACAATATCCTAAATTATCCTAGAGTATGCTCTGATCGTCCTCAGGAGAATGCCGGACTACTTAAGCAAGCAGCATTTCCCAGAGTCTGGCATTCTCCTGAAGACGAACAGAGCATACTGATCGAAACGTCAAAAGAGTAACACCGCAAACAGTCTTTATTACTTATCTAAGCAAATTTACAAAGTCTTACTTAAATCTGAAAGTTGTTGGCCTAGTTTCCTTATAAAAATAATTTAAATTACTTTCAGCAAACTATTACAAAATAATTTACTTAGGCATGGGTAAAGTGAATTGATAAAATTATGCCAATAAAGTTAATTAAGTGAATAAATAAATGACGCAACGTAAAAAAAACATTGCCATAGAAAGGTTTAACAATGATACGGTCATTTTTTGGTGAAATATCTCAATTGAAAAAAATACTTCCCGTCAAAGGGCAAGTATCGATCAGAGCAGACTTTCAACCAACTCGTATACTCTCTCCAACTCGTACTCACGCCAATTCGCATAATTTTTTTAAGGAAAGTTGAAATACAGATGATTGTAGTGAATTCGTCACCGGTGTGACGAAGTGACACAAACTTTGCCCACTAGACAAAACTTACATTTGAAGAAAACGGCGTTTGAGGTTAGTCTCTTTTTGAAACACGCGTTTCTTCATCAAAAATTCGTAATTTTGAATTGTTGTCACTTTGTGGTCTCTGATGTAGAACTTTGGAATTCTGGAAATATATTGTTTTATGTATGTTTTACTAAGCAGTTAACTACTGAAAACAACATAGGCCTATTGTTTGTGTTAACTGTGCAAAAAACCTGCGTTTTGCGACACGCGGTTACATATTTACTATGTAAAGTTTGTGTTCCTTCGTGAAAACGCAAAACCGGGGCACTCTGTGTTTTTTTGCGCACCGGTACTTCGTGAAAACGTTTTATTCTGTCGGCCGCGGCGTTCACGGTGCATTGTCTACGGTGAATTGACTTAGTGTCAGTTCGGGAAAACACAAAATGTTCACTGTCACACAAGTTTTGTTTTTGCTAATTAGTCCAATTAAGAAAGTAGCACACTTGCAGCTTCAAAACTTTATGACATTGTAGCTTCTGATGAATTTCGCCAAAATATGTTTTAATAAACAATCTTTAATTTTGTACACTTTGTTGTTGAAATAAAGATGATTGTGTTCAATGAATTATTTGACCAATTCACTGTTTTTTTCTTTCTAATAAGAGATGAAGCTAACAATGACAGCTCATGAAACATGACCTGATGGCAAGCTTTGTTAGAGAAACTGGGAGTGGCATAATATAATTGGGTGGGTCTGCACTATATGAATATGCATGAGTCGTGGAAGGGCCTGGTTTTTACAATGCTTGTATATATTGATTCAAAGAAAGTAACCATACTCACAGAAGCAGTTTTACTGACATTTATTATTATAAACTTCCATCCGCTAGACAGATTGTTAAGAAACTGTGACGTAATCGTTTAAAGCACATTTTTATTGGTTTTACATAATTATGTATATAATGAAGAATATTTCCGATATTACAGGCGTACGGCATTCCATGCATTTACGTCACTTCCGCGTATTAAAATATTGAAAGGCAAACCATAAGTGATTGACAACTGTCCACTGTCCGTGGCTTGACCACTGTCCACGGCTTGACCACTGTCCACGGCTTGACCACTGTCCGTGGCTTGATGAAATCACTTCAGAAGAAATACCTTCACAGGATGATTGATGCGTATACCAACTTTACACCAGTGTAAGGGCTAAGTTTTTAAGTACTACCGGGTAATGTGTCTATTCGATAAACTGGGGCAAACTTCATAGAGTTGCCTTAGCTTAGCAGATAAGATTGCTTACCCAGACAAATTTGCTAAGCAGATTTCTTTGGTTACCAGCCAAACTTTCATACAAAATGTATGCATTTTGGCTGGTATGTCCCGGGGAACGTGTCCCTCCCCATTCCCAATATTTATGACGGGGACGGTAATGCCAACATGGGCGGATCCAGAATATTTGGGGGGGGGGGGCTGAGAATCAAGAACGATTTTTCAGAACTACAAAAATTATAATGAAATAATCAAAGGGAGAGGAAAACAAAGCACAGCGAGGGGAAATGAGGGGAAACATGAGGGGGAATACCTTACCATTTGTATCTGATTCTGTTCTTTAAAAAAAAAAATTTTTATACAATTTTAGGGGGGGCTACAGCCCCCTTAGCCCCCCCCCCTGGATCCGCCAATGTGGCAATGTTACCCGGCCCCAATAATCATCATCCCCTAAACAAAATAATATTAAAATCGCTCTCAAATCATTACATTATTTCATTGTACGGTGACAGACAATCCCATCAGCTATTCTTAAGAATACTTTGTTTAAAAAATTGTTCCGTGCCATGTATAGGTCAGTATCATGGGACTTGCAATCAACCGTTCCCCCCCCCCCCACCCCATCGTAAAAAGAAACTGGGTGCATCCAACAAACTACCAGATTATTTTACGTAATGTGGGGTGGGGGTTTCGGTCCAGGGAAGGGGTTATCTTTTTCCCAACTGCCCGTTCCTTCCAAAAAGAAATTGCCGACACTGGGTTGGGTGCATAACAAACTACCAGCTTATTTCTCATGTTATGGGGTGGGGGTTTTGGTCAAGGGAAGGGGTCGGTCCGAGAATTATCCGGAGGACTTCCCCAACTGAGATAAACATACAATCGCCTTCTCTATATGCAGACCTTGGTGTTTCAAAATGATCTTTCAAGTGAGGGTAATAACCTGTGCGACAAAGCTTGAAGGAGTTCTTTGACTGGTCATCGGATAATAAGGAAAGCCTCTTCACAACGAACCGTAAGAAGCAATGACCCCCATTCCTTTTTTTCTATAAATGACAAATCAAAATCTATTCGCAAGCTCAGAAGACCCAGTACGTATCAAAGGTCTATTTGAATCACAATATTGTTTAGAAAAGATATGAACTCTGTGTTATGATGGCAGAGAGAGAGAGGGGGGGGGGGGGAGCGAGATAGAGCGAAAAAGCCATATGCGATTCACTCATAAAATAAAATGGACCGTAGCTTTGTCGAGAATGAAAGTAGGAGGATCATGACAAGTCTAAGTTGTTGTACCCCTATATAAACGCTTGATATAGGGTATATGATATTATATTTAGGGTATTATTGTGTACCCTCAACATTCAATTACTGGCGTTTTCTTGCATGGTGGTACTGGACGTGGGTCTGGACGTGTTGTCACTGAAGAATCCAAAGATTTGAATCCAAGCCACTATGAACGATGTGTCTAATGTTGGGGGCGGGGTAATTGGGGTTGGTGATTGCATTGGTGGATTGAGGCGGGGGAAGGCATTGGCGGATCCAGGGGGGTGGGCTAAGGAGGCTGTATCCCCCCCGCCCTAAAATCGTTAAAAAAATAAAATAAAAAATAAGAAAATAAGAAAATTAAAAAAGAGAGAGAAAAAGAGGGGGGAGGGGAGGGGAGAACGCACTCCCATTCCCACAGTGTGCGGGATAAACAAAAGGAGGTGACCTACTTAGTACTGTACTGAAAAATAATTGTTTTTGATTCTCAGCCCCCCCTAAAAAAAAATTCTGGATCCGCCCATGGAAGGCTACAGTAGAAGGGTACATTGACCCTTTTTGATATCATGCATGTAGACCTACATATACCCCAAAAAAGTGGGTTAAATATAACACAGCAAAAAACATGTTTATGAGCCATGCAGTGAACCCCCTCCCCCTGAAATGTGGGATCCACTATTGCTTTATTCACCCTGTATCCGATCCTTCGTTATAGGTGGACGAGCAGGGCAAACATTGTTTCAATTTTACGAAAGAGGGAGAAACGCCCAGGCAGCGGCGGCGCCAGAAACTGGGGGGGCAAGAGGGGAAAGCTTAAATTTAAGGGGGGTAAACATTAATTTTTGATGTAATTTTGTACTGCTGAAAAAGCATTGACTTAACATCAGGGAAAAATTGGGGGGGGGGGCAAAGAAAGTAACCGGGGGCATTCCCCCCCCCTTCTTGTCCCCCGTAGCGCCGCCGTAGCGGCTTCGTCACAGTTTTATGATGGTGTGCACGCATAAGCCTTAGACTATCACATGCTGTTTGAAACGATGGGATTCCCCAGTGGTTCTTC
This sequence comes from Zoroaster sp. YZ-2022, assembly GCA_029582265.1. Classification (NCBI taxonomy): domain Eukaryota; kingdom Metazoa; phylum Echinodermata; class Asteroidea; order Forcipulatida; family Zoroasteridae; genus Zoroaster; species Zoroaster sp. YZ-2022. Next base: position 24,040,390 of record CM055833.1, on the reverse strand, counting down.
TTGAACAGACAGAAACACGCAATATTTTAAGGATTTTTAAAGAGACATTTTAAGGTTTGAGACTGTAAATGTAGCTTCAGTCTGAAGACAGCAACATAAAACTAAAAGATCACGTTTTTTGGAGGAATTGACATTTCACCTCCAGTCCACCGTGGTCTAAATTAGGGAAACAGTATTGAAATTTTGACTTTAGGAATTTGACTTGTTTTTGGTTGCTCTCAGTATTCATCACGGGTCGGATCATCTTTGCCTTTTATTATGAGCAAATAAAAGGTTATAACGCCCTCAATCTTCTAATAATTGAAAGATTGGTTCCCACAATAAGTTACGTGTAATTGATAACAAAGAAACATGGTACCAGACTTAGCACACGAGATGTACTAGTGTGTGTGGCCGCGGTTCGAGGGGAAACATCCGGGAACCTTCCTCTTTCACTCCGTATATCAAGATGGCGGCTCAAATCTCGAAGAAGAGGAAGGTAAAAATTACCAGAAATTACGTTTCCCGATCGAAAATAACTAAAATAATAATGCAGACGAATATATGAAATATCAAAGAATTTAATAAATTTAATTATTTGAAAAGATGACTTGTAAAAGCGAAGATTCGAATCGATGATCTTGGCCTGTACTACACACATGAATGTTAATGTTATTATAATGTCGAAATAGGCCTACCCAATATCGTGTCTTATTATTTCACTAACGTTAAATCACCAGCGACCGCAGACTGGATGACCTTTCATAAGTACTTGCATATTTGGCAAACTAGACATTTATTTAATCGTATCCTTAATAAATGACCTAGTATGATCTCGACAGCTACAAGCTCAACACGAAGTTGTCTACACATTTAAAGAATAGGCCTAGGCCTACCCCTTAACATTATATGTGGAAAGAATGTCGTATCCGACCGCCACTTTTTAAGGGGTTTTGGGGAATTTTTTTGCAACTAGGCCTACTAACCAATTAAAAAATGATTCTATCGATTTTTGGGGGTACAGAAAGCGAAAACTATCTTTAAAATCCACTTTTGTGATGGTTTTCGGACTTTATTTCCAGGCGGGCATTCTAAAAAAAATCCTCCCCTTCAGAAAATAGAAAAATCCTATTAATTATAGTTGCCACTGCACCTGTTCAATGCCTGTGTTGGTCACTAATGATGAGTTGACAAGATCTGACTGACATGATGACTGAGGAAAGTCATCATAGGCCTATACCCAAAATGCCTGATTTTTCATGAAATAAATATCCAGGAATAATTCGAAGTGTATGTCCATCATCATCCATATGTTCTCCACCTTACTGAGTAGGTAAGATTACATTATTGGTTATAATTATATTGAATGAGAAAAAGTGGCAGTCGGATACGACATTCTACCCAGTTATAATATGATAATGTATATTCTTCACACACTCTACGCAATATTTGTTATTTTTCTTCACAAGTTTACCCCAGCAAGACTGGCCCGGCGCAGTCCCTACCCAGTGATTGAAGTACCCTACTATTTTGAGAGGGGGGGGGGGGGGGGGACGGGCAGGGAAAGGTGGGCGCCCGCCTAGGGATGACAATCCAAAAAATCAACCACAACTTAACAGGCCTGCACTGTGTTGAAACCAGATATCTTATTCCCAGAAGCCATTTGCTTTTGGTTTGAAGAAAATCGACCCAGGCATTCCAGAGTTAGACTTAGAGGTCATGAAAGGGTATGGCATGGCCTTGGTCCAAGCTCGTATTAAGTTACGTACATAACCTCCAAGGTGTCCTGTGGTCCCTTTGGGAGTTCAATAACATATACAAAAACTGTCCATTTTCAAGGAAGTGAATCTTGAAAGTATTTGGCCAATTATTTTTCATTTTTGGAACATCTGTAGAAACCAGCCTACTCTTTCACCCAATCAATCTGAAAACTAGTTGCCATTGATGCCAAATTAATTAAGATTTTTTTAAATATGCCTTCAAACTTAACGAGCTTGTTGTGGTTGTGACAAGTGCGTGGCCACGCTCGTAAAAAAAAGCCTGGTTAGTCTGATCCCGGCTCAGTTTAATGCGCATAAAAGTGAGATGAATCCCAGATCGATGACTCATGCATCGCTGGCTAGCCGGCTGACAACGCGTAAACAAAACCTCGCCAGTCTGATCCCGGCTCCGTTTACTGTGCGTACAAGTGAGGCGAATCCCAGACCGATGACTCGTGCATCGCTGGCTGACAACGCGTAAACAAAACCTCGCCAGTCTGATCCCGGCTCCGTTTACTGTGCGTACAAGTGAGGTGAATCCCAGACTGATGACTCATCATGGATGGCGCCTGGCCGGCTCGCGAACTTTTTTCGCAGAATGGGTCAAATGAATATCGCTATAACTTAATATACCTCGATGTCAAGGTACAACCCACATACTGTCGGAAAGAGCACGAAACAGGCATTCCATTGAGGTATGGGTGAAAGGCCGTACCAGTGTTAGATCCAAAATTATTCAGTCTCAAAGTCTTTCTTTTGTTTTAAGACCTAATTAATTTTTTTAAGTACATTTGAAACAGTTTTCTGGCTACAGATCTAATTTTAAGCTTTATTTTGATACCAAGATCTTCAGGATTGATGATTGGAACGTAAAGTCCCCGCGTATAAAAATGGGTCTTACTGCTAATTTTGTTTGGACCATTTTTGAGCGGCGAATTTGACAGTTGATTTTCCGCTTTGGGCCATTTTCGGGCTTCGTTTTCAACTCGACGATAAAATTCGTTAAAACCTTTTTAAAGTGTGAAACAGTGAAAATGGTGCTTGAATCTACTGTGTTATGAGTTGTAGGTTTGTTTTCTAGTGAGAAATAAATTTTTGAAGTTAGAAATTATCGCTCGTAACGGAGTTTTTTCAGCACTTTTGATGTGAGGGCGCTGTTGCTTTCGTCCTCCCTACTTGTAGATAAGGGGAATGCTGAGTGAAATTTGATGGCTATTTTGGCCCATGGTCAGATGGTCGTGGATGATGATCCAGTTACACTTACAGAAGTGGGGATTGGATGACAATAAACCCTATCACGGTAATATGCGCTGTGTTTTTCACGGGGCAAATTTTTTTATTTAGAACATGCGCTGTCGTCTTTCCAAACTTAAAATGTCCCTAAAATCTCGCCAATGCAAGTTGCATGGTTTTAAACCTCGGAGGGGGCATCTGTAGGTGGCATAGAATCTTGGTGGTGAGTTTAAAGAGCAATTGTCATGTTTGGGACACCTTTTTGGGGTACAGAACATTGCCTGCTCGATATCGATACTTGTCCATACAGGACTACCATGGGCATTCACCACAGCGCTACTCCCGTCCGTTAATGACAGAAGTTGTAAGTAGGCAGTTTCATGAAAATTTGAAGTTGCTTCAATGCTTTTAAATGTCATATCACTGACTGGATAGAGCAAAAAATTAGAAAGAAAATGAGGGGTCAATGGTCATGATAGGTTAACCCTATGCAAAGTTACGAATTTTTGTTGATTTAAATATTTGGTCATTTTAAAGGCCAGTTTCATTTGAAAAGTTGTGACCGAATTTGCCTGCAATGTATCCTTGTAGTACTAACAAAGTGTCTATATAGCATGTCCCCCTTTTATAACAAAAAAATCACATTGAATACCAAAATCCACCCGTGTGTGACACCCCGATTCAGCGTGCGTGACACCCCGATTCAGTGTGTCAAATCGCCAATAGCGGTGATTTTTTTTTTAAATTTGCTGTCGGGTCATTTTGCGCAAGTTGCACTGTTTTTGCGCCAATGTTACAGTTGGCATCGACTGACCAATTAAGATAACCACGATGTGTAGTATCCATTTATCGACACTAGAACATCCGTAGACTACCCTTTATATTAGTATTTTACCATGAAAGTTGGACAAGAAAATCGTAAAAACTTACCGAAATTCAGTTGCCTGTATTTCTATAACGAAAGGTCTCACGTCGCTGATTGCATAATTTAGTGCTCATAAAAATGGCGTCCAGGAAAACATTGAAGCTTCATCAGCGTTAACCAGGTGCTAGCGATATTGCGCCTGTGCATTTTCAAGTGTACTATCGGGCGCGTCAACGAACTTTCGGCGGGTCACAACTTCGACAGAAAAAAGGGCATCAAAAATAGCACCACCATCGGCGGATTGCGTGAAACTGCCTATTGTAAAAGTCAGGTAGCAGGGCTGCAGTCACCACAGCTAGTAATCGTGACATACTTATTTCCATGTTCGCAACAACTTGATCCATATATTGAGTGGTTGGGGGAATGACACATTTCACCAACAATTATTTAGTCTAAGAATGGTTAACATTAACATTGGCGCAATGAATAAATTGTGTAAAGACTGTTTGCGGTGACACTGAAAATTGAGAAAACATTGTGTAAAAAACAAACTTATTATTTTCTCGTCATGAATTCATTGAGGCACCTAATGTTAGTTAGGCCTTCTGCAAAACTAACCTATGCTATTATTTTAAATAAAATTACATGTGAAATAGTCAAAAACACATGCGGTACATCTGCAAAGCCATAAACACTATCGGCAAAATTGCCAAACAATGAACATTTTTGTAAATTTTTCATAGTCATTATAATGTAAAAATTTTGTCCCTGAACATGCCAGAGAAGAAAAAATTGATGTTCTAATCTGATAGCACTGAAAGTAAGATTTCAAGACGTGTTTGATACCTTCACACCAACTAAATTCATGTAAAAGTATAATCATTTGAGATTACCAATAGTTTAAATGGCTTTATAGCAATTTTTATTTATTTTTGTTGATATTTTTCTATGCATTGTAAGTTACTTCCTAATATTGTATTGTAAGTTACTTCACATGCACATTATTTCCTTAGTAATAAATGATCTCTGTATCCACAGTTTGTTGCCGATGGAGTATTTAAAGCCGAGCTCAATGAGTTCCTTACCCGCGAGCTTGCCGAGGATGGGTACAGCGGCGTTGAGGTGCGTGTGACACCCACCCGTACCGAGATCATCATCATGGCCACCAGGACACAGAACGTGCTGGGTGAGAAAGGCCGTCGCATCAGGGAGCTGACGGCTGTGGTGCAGAAGCGATTCAACTTTGCCGAGGGTACTGTTGAGGTTAGTTGCAGATATTCTTTTTCCCCTTTGCTTTGAATATGTTTAACGGACACACAGCTACAGGGTTTCCCTTAACTTTTTTTTTCACTCGCCAGCCGGGCTAGTAAACCAAACTTTTCACTAGCCCGCAAGCCTTTTCACTCGCCCGTATGTTTTTTTAAAATACTTTTAATCAAATCACTGTTTTTAGTAATTTAGGCATTTTGCATCAGAACGTGCATTATATACAACAGTTGTCAGTTACCATATTATTATGTGCATATTTGTTTCTGAGGCAATACTAATGTTTCTTTAATTAATAACGGATTCTATTCTAATAAGAGGAAAAGATCAGGCACATTAGTGTACAATAATGCTTTTGCTTTAATTCTGAAATGAAGAAGGCTCATTTCATATTTTATTTCTAACCAACTGAACACAACAATAATGAAAACATCAAAAAAATCAGGGCACCAAGGCAATTTTTAAGATTTTCAAAGGGCATCACGGCAATGAAAAAAAAAACGTAAGGGCACCAAGGCAATCTTTAAAAAAACATTTTTTTAAAACAATGAAAAATTAACACACTCCAATTCAGCACATAAGACTAAAGTTTCCTTTATCTGTCTCCGTTTGGGTTTTATTACATGTAGGCCTTCATGAAAACAGTATTGTAACACTTACAGTTTATGTCACCAATTAAAAATAAATAAAAAACACAATGTTAACCAAAAAAAAACATCAAGTTTTATGCATTTGGATGTGGCAGTATTCAGTTCACTCTTTTTTTTAATTTGCTAGTCGACCCTTTGACAGCATGTTGACGACCACCAAAAGCCCTGACCACGTACATACGTACGGTACAGCGACACGACGATCGATTCGTCGATGCATGCTATATATCCGACGCACACGCTGCGTGCATATCTAGGTACAGATTCGGCATGTATTATTTACGTTGCATGCGCCCCAACGCCGCGCAATGCTATTTTTAGCTGGTACCCACGAATGCCTGGCGTAGTGTTTATGTTGTGGGTATTGTTGACACCAACCAAAGTATTAGCAAGGGCCAAGTTCGTACAATGACCAAGCGGCCGATATTGCCTGGTAACCGCTATATCATTTTGGTCATGAGTACCAGGTAATTTTGACTATTTTGTTCCCAAATGGTCGTTGCGTGAACTTGGTCTTAGCAGCGCAGCCACCGGTCGCGCAATCAAGCGTGGCGGCGATATATTTTTTTCCGTGAGAATGTACATGTATACGTATGTAGTAAATACTATGTGTAAACAGTGGGCACAACGGCAATGCAGGGAAAAAGCACAGCAACTCGTTGCCGTGAAAAGTGGCATTTTTAAAGGGCATCACGGCAGAGAGTGAGGGCACTGACAGCAATTGCCGTCGATGCCGTCGTGTAATTTCAGGGCTGATAGGCCAATCGGTGACAATATTTTGACTCGCCCAGCGGGCTACTGAAGGAAGGGTTTTGACTCGCCCGCCGCCGTTTTCACTCGCATTTGGCGAGCGGGCGACCGCTAAGGTCGAACCCTGAGCTAAAGCAAAATTCATGCTGCATGCTCAAGAGTCTGATCCAATAACTCCTAGAATGTTTCCACAGATATGGCTTTTCCAAAAGTGCTCACATCAGTCCCAAAAAACCCATAGCACTCGCACACATTTCTTTAACCTTATCATAATCTACTTAATATGTTTACATGCTACAAAAACCAGATCATGATTGGGTAATTTAGCTTGACCCATTACGTGCACCATGTTAATCAGCGCCACATGTTAATCAGCGCCATTACGTTTTGCCATTATTGGCATCTGATCATGGTGTTTTGTTTCTATCTCCTTCTAGCTGTACGCTGAGAAGGTCGCCACCCGCGGTCTGTGTGCCATTGCTCAGTGTGAGTCACTGCGTTACAAGCTGATCGGTGGTCTTGCAGTCAGAAGGTACGTCTCTTTCTCGGCAATCTCTTGTTTTTGTTTTCTGACTACGGCTCAATACAACAAGATGTGATAAATGTAAAAAATTGTTGCATCTTGTTGCCCTCAGCAGAGAACAAAAGAACCATTGTTCTAGCTGGTAGATCTTGTTGCATTGAGCAGGCTGCATGCTTATCTGTTGTTCTATTGTGTTGCAATCAACAGGGTGTCTGGGTGCCTGTAGGGGGGCTAGGGTTAATGTAACATTTGATGAATGCGTTTTGATGAATGCAGAAACAATCACACTAAAGTGACAATATTGTCACGATCAACAGGGCATGGAATCGGAGTGCTAGTTTTAGATTAACTCAGTGACTGAAAATAATACCCCACATGATAAGGTCATATTACCGTTGCTGCTGCATAAATGAGCCAGTAATTTTCAGTCACTGTGTTCATCTTGAACTAAGACACCGATTCCATGCCCTTTTGAAAGTCTGCTCTGATTGTGACGATACTGCCCCTTTAAATGGTCTGAAATTGTATACAGTATTTCACTAATTTATTTAGCAAGAACTGAAAGTGTTTCCAATAATTAACCCTCCAACTACTACAAGGGTCAAAATGTTGATATACTTGCCAAGGTATATCTAGTGCACTTAAAAGTCAAACACTGTCAAACCTTACGTGTAGTAAGTACATTTACAGGTGGAGTGTCGTGGCCGAGCGGTCTAGCTTACCGGACTCAAGTTCATTTTGTTAGCAGCAGAATGTGGGTTCGAATCCCGGCCGTGACACTTGTGTCCTTGAGCAAGACACTTAACCATAATTGCTTCTCTCCACCCAGGGGTTAAATGGGTACCTGTGAGGGCAGAGTTGGTTGATTAGCCCTATATGCGCTGTAATGGCAGCAATTGAGTTGTATACTCCCCAGGGAGCTGAGATGGTTTCAGGAATGATTTATGAGCAGGGGTAATAATATGCGCCTTGAGCACCACTCAGTTGGTGGATACGTGCGCTATATAATTCCACACATTATTATTATTATTATTAAAATGAGTCGACCGTTTTGGACTGGTAAAAGCATTGTTTGGTATTGTTCAGGGTGGTCAAAATGACAGTCAAAAAACAAAAATGTCCCTGTGTGCACATTTAGGTCAACAGTCAAAACGGACAGTTGACTGGTTTTGACCTCAATAGCAACTTCCCACTAAGTGCAGCAATAGTAGGAGGGTTAAAAAAAAAAAATGATTGATACCCAGTCATTGAATACTTCACAGAGCGTGTTACGGTGTACTGCGTTTCATCATGGAGAGCAACGCCAAAGGATGCGAGGTCGTCGTATCGGGCAAGCTGAGGGGTCAGCGTGCCAAGTCCATGAAGTTTGTGGACGGCTTGATGATCCACAGCGGTAACCCCGTCCACGATTACGTCGACACTGCCATCAGACACGTCATGCTCAGACAGGGTGAGTTATACAACATGAATTCAGTTACACCATCGTTTATGGTTTGTTCTTGCCTGTGATTTCTAAAGATTTTTCCTGATTTCAGGATTTTGTTTTAGATTTTTATGCAAATCTTCCTTTTCTCCCTTGGGTGAGTAACCTATCGGAGTAACCTAACAAAAAAATAGCCTGATTGCCTTCAGGCAAAAAAGTCTCCGGTTTCTGGTCTCCGTACTCAGAGCCGTGCGTCAGCATTTTTAATTTTCTTTTTTTGGGGGGATATGAAGTGATGTCCAATTTGCAGCCAAAATTGCTGGATCGATTGGAATTCTGCCATGCTGTGTTTTAAACAACTTTTTTTCATATAGGGGTATGAACGTTGGCCCGAATTGTGAGGCCTCTCTTAGCAACTGTACTTTGTGTATGGGTAATTTGGTCTGGTTCCAATAACCGCAAATACATGTATCATGTATTTCACTGCGTGGCAAAAAAACAGATTACCAAAATTTAAAAATTTAAAAATGCATCACCACACCGATTTTGTAGCCAACCTATGACCAGAAACCGGAAACTTTTTTTTGTTTTTTTTTTTGTTTTTTTGCCTTAACCCTCCTACTACTGCAAGGGTCAAAATCAGTCAAAATGTTGATATACTTGTCAAGGTATATCTAGTGCATTTAGAAGTCAAACACTGCGAAACCTTACGTGTGATAAGTACATTTACAGGTCAAAATGAGTCAACCGTTTTAGGCTGGTAACAGCATTGTCTGGTATTGTTCAGGGTGGTCAAAATGACAGTAAAAATCAGTCAAAATTACCCTTGTGTGCACATTTGGGTCAACAGTCATAACGGGCAGTTGACTGATTTTTGACCTCTATAAGCAACTTGCTATATAATTTATTGAATTTGTATGTTTCAAGCTCCTGACGTAAGCAGACGATCAGATTTTTTTTTGTTCAATCTACCAGTGACAGGGTTAAGAGGATCCAAGTTTTATCAAGTTTGTGTATAGTTCAGGATTTGTACAAATCTTCCCTTGCCTAAAAATGTTCTTGAAAGAAGATATGGAAAGAGAGAAGTAGCCTGTATTGTCTCCAAACCTCTAGTTTCTTGTTTGTTGGGATGTGGAGAGTCAGTAAATCCTCCAAAATGAAACATCCAGGAGGTTCAGGGGGCTTTGTCCTCGAGACCATAGGTAGATCTAGCCCCGCTACCCAATTTTTTTTCAGAATTTTTTTACTTTTGTCAAATCACACCCCTGAGGGTTGTTGTACAGCAGGTTGGATTTCTCTCTCAGATCTTGTAAATTAACCATAATCGGTATTAACGGCTATTCTTTGCCATTTTCAACCTCCGTACCATCCCAGGGGTGCTCGGCATCAAGGTCAAGATTATGCTCCCGTGGGATGCCACCGGCAAGAGCGGTCCCAAGTGCCCTCTCCCCGATGCCGTCAGCGTCGTCGAGCCCAAGGATGAGGAGACCCCATCGGCGCCGTACTCTGAGCAGAAGGGAGTCAAGCCCTTGGAACCTGCTGTCCAGCCTTCCCAGGTTCCAGTCGCTGTGCCCATGGGAGCCGGAGTGGCAGCACCACCTCAGCAACCACCACCACCACCACAGATGGCATAAAAGAAATATCTCACAGGTGAGTGACCATTGCCAACATTAACATGAGCAAGCACCATAGTATACAGGCCTGTGATTTCTCAGAATTGTTTACGAATCTTCCATTGCCTCAAAATTTTCTTGAAAGAAGAGTAGCCACCAGGGAAAGAAAGAAGTAAACTGTATTGTGTCCAAACCTCTAGTTTCTTGGAAGCTTGGGTGATATCATTTTTTTTTTTTCATCCACCATATATTGGCAAACATATCGCAAATTTCGGTAGTATTACAATTTTTTCTTTCTTTCATACATGATTGCTTTAAAGCCGGTAACCACAGGTATGTGATTATCATACCATAAGCATCACAATAAGTTGCAAATTTGCGTAGTGTGTATGTACTTCTGAAGTAGTTCACTTTTTTTTCTCATTTTGAAAAGACTGTCCTAATTTTTTAACTTGACTCACAATGGCGATTTTTTTTTTAATCGCGATGTATTTTTTTAATCGCGATTTGCCGATATCTCTAACTTAAAAAGGTTCTCGATATTGTAATTGAATAAAATAAAAAAAAGGTATCGCGATATTCGATATTATCGTGTTATCGCCCAAGCTTAGTTTCTTGTTCGTGTGGATGTGGAGTCTGTAAATCCTCCAAAAATGAAACATCCAGGAGGTCCAGGGGGCTTTGTCCTCTAGACCAAAGGGAGACCCAGGCCTGCTATCCACAGGAGGTTCAGGGGGCTTTGTCCTCTAGACCAAAGGGAGACCCAGGCCTGCTATCCACAGGAGGTTCAGGGGGCTTTGTCCTCTAGACCAAAGGGAGACCCAGGCCCGCTACCCATTTTTCAGGATTTTTTTTTTTACATTTGTCAAATCACTCACACCCCTGAGTATGCTAGTGACAGAAGTAGGGACTGGATCACGTACATTCAAAGGGAAGATAGACATTTGTAATACTGGCAGAACTGCTTTTTAGAGAATCAGGCATCCAACTGCAGTTTGACCAAAAGAGAGGAAAGTGCCAGCCACAGCCAGACTTTGTACTTTGTTTTTCAGTTTTCAGTGGCACAGCTGAGTACCCACAAAAGAGGAAATCAGCTGAAACGTTGCATGCCTGGAGAATGCTTCTCTTTGAATCAATACATTTTAAAAAAAACCTGTGAAAGTTTCAGCTTATGACATTGTGTCGTTAACAGAGAAATGGTGAAAATGCATTCAGATGTTCTGTAATCATTCCTAAAATTGAACTGGAAATTATTTACTTTGCTTAACCCTCCTACTATAACCTACACTTTAGTGGCAAGTAGCTATAGAGGTCAAAATCAGTCAACTGCCTGTTTTTGACTGTTGACCCCAATGTGCACACAGGGGCATTTTTGACTGTCATTTTGACCAACCTGAACAATACCAGACAATGCTTTTACCCATCAAAAACAGTCGACTCATTTTGACATGTAAAGCGTTTGACTTTTTAAGTGCACGAGATATACCTTGGCAAGTATATCAACATTTTGACTTATTTTGACACTTGTAGTAGTAGGAGGGTTAAAAAGGACAGAACATCAGACAAAACTATTTCTAGGGAAGAGTCAAACTATCATTGGCTTTATACCAAGTAATTATTAAGCTTGGGCAATATCGATTTTTTTTTTTTTCATCCACGATATATCGGCAAACATATATCGCGATTTTCGATAATATCACGATTATTATTTCATTCATGCGTGATTGCTTTAGAGCCGATAACCACGGGTATATACCCTTAACAAGCGTCACATTCATTCGCAAATTCATTTGCATAGCGTGTATGTACTTCTGAAGTAGTTTGCTTTTGTATCTCACTTCCAAAAGCTGAAAAAACTTCTAATTTTGTTTCCATGGAATTTCTGACGTGACTCACAAGGGCGATTTTCTGTTTAATCGCGATATACATTTTTTAATCGCGATTTGCTGATATCTCAATAACTTAAAAAGGTTCTCGATATTGTAATCGAATAAAAAAAAGGTATCGCGATATTCGATATTATCGTGTTTATCACCCAAGCTTAGTAATTATTAACCCTCCTATAGGTTTAACAATCAAAGACACTCAAAATTTTTATGTCACTCCCAACCCATTGACTTTGTGCAGTGCAATCAAATAAATGCAAGGACATATGGCTTTAGTAGGAGGTCAAACCAAAACCACTCGACTGTAACTAATGCAGTACATACACAGCTCTGTGTGACTCTGCATATAACTTGTAAGATATACACAAGTGTGTTTGACTTTGCCAACTATCTCCAGCACTCATATACACATGTGTGAACAATTAGCAATGCAACCAAAAATACTCAAGTGACTGTCTGTGGGTGCGGTGCTTACTGGGCCATATTTCAGCCTGGGCATAGGAGGGTTAATACTCAAGTGACTGTCTGTGGGTGCGGTGCTTACTGGGCCATATTTCAGCCTGGGCATAGGAGGGTTAATACTCAAGTGACTGTCTGTGGGTGCGGTGCTTACTGGGCCATATTTCAGCCTGGGCATAGGAGGTTAATACTCAAGTGACTGTCTGTGGGTGCAGGTGCTTACTGGGCCATATTTCAGCCTGGGCATAGGAGGGTTAATACTCAAGTGACTGTCTGTGGGTGCGGTGCTTACTGGGCCATATTTCAGCCTGGGCATAGGAGGGTTAATACTCAAGTGACTGTCTGTGGGTGCGGTGCTTACTGGGCCATATTTCAGCCTGGGCATAGGAGGGTTAATACTCAAGTGACTGTCTGTGGGTGCGGTGCTTACTGGGCCATATTTCAGCCTGGGCATAGGAGGGTTAATACTCAAGTGACTGTCTGTGGGTGCGGTGCTTACTGGGCCATATTTCAGCCTGGGCATAGGAGGTTAATACTCAAGTGACTGTCTGTGGGTGCGGTGCTTACTGGGCCATATTTCAGCCTGGGCATAGGAGGTTAATACTCAAGTGACTGTCTGTGGGTGCGGTGCTTACTGGGCCATATTTCAGCCTGGGCATAGGAGGTTAATACTCAAGTGACTGTCTGTGGGTGCGGTGCTTACTGGGCCATATTTCAGCCTGGGCATAGGAGGGTTAATACTCAAGTGACTGTCTGTGGGTGCGGTGCTTACTGGGCCATATTTCAGCCTGGTCATATGCGGTGTCATAATCACGTGACTGTCTGTGGGTGCGGTGCTTACTGGGCCATATTTCAGCCTGGGCATAGGAGGGTTAATACTCAAGTGACTGTCTGTGGGTGCGGTGCTTACTGGGCCATATTTCAGCCTGGGCATAGGAGGGTTAATACTCAAGTGACTGTCTGTGGGTGCGGTGCTTACTGGGCCATATTTCAGCCTGGGCATAGGAGGTTTAATACTCAAGTGACTGTCTGTGGGTGCGGTGCTTACTGGGCCATATTTCAGCATGGGCATAGGAGGGTTAATACTCAAGTGACTGTCTGTGGGTGCGGTGCTTACTGGGCCATATTTCAGCCTGGACATAGGAGGGTTAATACTCAAGTGACTGTCTGTGGGTGCGGTGCTTACTGGGCCATATTTCAGCCTGGGCATAGGAGAGTTAATACTCAAGTGACTGTCTGTGGGTGCGGTGCTTACTGGGCCATATTTCAGCCTGGGCAAAGGAGGGTTTATACTCAAGTGACTGTCTGTGGGTGCGGTGCTTACTGGGCCATATTTCAGCCTGGGCATAGGAGGGTTAATACTCAAGTGACTGTCTGTGGGTGCGGTGCTTACTGGGCCATATTTCAGCCTGGACATAGGAGGGTTAATACTCAAGTGACTGTCTGTGGGTGCGGTGCTTACTGGGCCATATTTCAGCCTGGGCATAGGAGGGTTAATAATCAAGTGACTGTCTGTGGGTGCGGTGCTTACTGGGCCATATTTCAGCCTGGGCATAGGAGGGTTAATACTCAAGTGACTGTCTGTGGTGCGGTGCTTACTGGGCCAAATTTCAGCCTGGGCATAGGAGGGTTAATACTCAAGTGACTGTCTGTGGGTGCGGTGATTAATGGGCCATATTTCAGACTGGGCAAAGGAGGGTTAATACTCAAGTGACTGTCTGTGGGTGCGGTGCTTACTGGGCCATATTTCAGCCTGGGCATAGGAGGTTAATACTCAAGTGACTGTCTGTGGGTGCGGTGCTTACTGGGCCATATTTCAGCCTGGGCATAGGAGGGTTAATACTCAAGTGACTGTCTGTGGGTGCGGTGCTTACTGGGCCATATTTCAGCCTGGGCATAGGAGGGTTAATACTCAAGTGACTGTCTGTGGGTGCGGTGCTTACTGGGCCATATTTCAGCCTGGGCATAGGAGGGTTAATACTCAAGTGACTGTCTGTGGGTGCGGTGCTTACTGGGCCATATTTCAGCATGGGCATAGGAGGGTTAATACTCAAGTGACTGTCTGTGGGTGCGGTGCTTACTGGGCCATATTTCAGCCTGGGCATAGGAGGGTTAATACTCAAGTGACTGTCTGTGGGTGCGGTGCTTACTGGGCCATATTTCAGCCTGGGCATAGGAGGGTTAATACTCAAGTGACTGTCTGTGGGTGCGGTGCTTACTGGGCCATATTTCAGCCTGGGCATAGGGAGGGTTAATACTCAAGTGACTGTCTGTGGGTGCGGTGCTTACTGGGCCATATTTCAGCCTGGGCATAGGAGGGTTAATACTCAAGTGACTGTCTGTGGGTGCGGTGCTTACTGGGCCATATTTCAGCCTGGGCATAGGAGGTATAATACTCAAGTGACTGTCTGTGGGTGCGGTGCTTACTGGGCCATATTTCAGCCTGGGCATAGGAGGGTTAATACTCAAGTGACTGTCTGTGGGTGCGGTGCTTACTGGGCCATATTTCAGCCTGGGCATAGGAGGTTAATACTCAAGTGACTGTCTGTGGGTGCGGTGCTTACTGGGCCATATTTCAGCCTGGGCATAGGAGGGTTAATACTCAAGTGACTGTCTGTGGGTGCGGTGCTTACTGGGCCATATTTCAGCCTGGGCATAGGAGGGTTAATACTCAAGTGACTGTCTGTGGGTGCGGTGCTTACTGGGCCATATTTCAGCCTGGGCATAGGAGTGTTAATACTCAAGTGACTGTCTGTGGGTGCGGTGCTTACTGGGCCATATTT
This sequence comes from Zoroaster sp. YZ-2022, assembly GCA_029582265.1. Taxonomy (NCBI): domain Eukaryota; kingdom Metazoa; phylum Echinodermata; class Asteroidea; order Forcipulatida; family Zoroasteridae; genus Zoroaster; species Zoroaster sp. YZ-2022. The sequence goes on along the minus strand of CM055833.1, from coordinate 24,025,200 downwards.
CAGCCTGGGCATAGGAGGGTTAATACTCAAGTGACTGTCTGTGGGTGCGGTGCTTACTGGGCCATATTTCAGCCTGGGCATAGGAGAGTTAATAATCACTATTCTCTAAACAATTTGTATGCACATTTAGATGCATTACAGGCACTAGTTGAATATAGATACATTTTGTTGTATGCACCATAGACAAGGTTTGATATATCCTTTCCATATACTACATCCATTTGCTAATTCCTGAATTTTCTGTATATTTCTTTCTTTTTCGTTGACAGACCAAAGATAAATGACAGATGACGGAAGTCATCAACAACCGTCACTCATTGCCAACAAGTTAACACACTTCACACGTGGCGCCCTCAACGACGACTGCATCGACAAACTCTAACATCAAATTTTCTGCCAACTTGACCAGTAAGGAAATGAAACCGTATGTCCACTGGCTTAATAACTAAAATAACTAATTGACATCCTAGAGATGAGCCGCTGATTGACAGCCTATATTGAATAAAGTAACAGGTTTATGTCACAGTGAATACATTGTCTTCTTGGTGTTTTTTTTTCTCCTCTTGCGTGTGTGTGTGTGGGGGGGGGGGGGGTTAGTTTGTGTTACATACTTAATGTGGACCTGAGAACACAATATGTCCACACAGAACAAGTTCTTGAGACGTTATATGCACTTAGGTCACGTCAACACAAGGTTTTCACAAATGAGAAAATCTCACTTCTCAAAAAGGAAGCATTTTTGTCTGTTGCAAAATGGAGTAGATTATTCAAGGGAAAGATTGAGACAAAATCCACTCCAAAAAGAATCTTCAGTGCAAATGGCAATGGCTTAAAGATTAAAGAATCTGGTTTTTTTTTTAACTACACGAGAACAAAAGAATGTCCACATAAGGTATGTATTACAAACATGTAACGAACTTCAAGCCCATGTATAATTGTGATAGCTATGGTTCATAACATTCATAATAAATTATAAATTAATAAATTATAATTCATAATAATCAAGAAATACGTATAGAAACTTTTATGAATGTTTTAGCTCAATGACAGCTTAGGAAATTGTATTCAAATTCCAAAATGTTAGACCAAAAATACCACACATTTACTTATGACAGAAACTTTTATTTTTTTATTTTTATTTTTTTATATAACATTTTTGGAAATTACCAGAAGTCATCAATACTGAAACGTTAAAGGAATAACTTGACCAAATGACATCTCATTTGTGAAAGATGCAAGGCTTACCCCTCGTGAATTTTTAATTTTTGTTAAAAAATTTAGTTGTCTTCAAATTCACACAGGAGATGCCCCTGGCCCAGTTGAAGAAATATCTTAAAAGAGTTTCAGCTCATATGAAACATTGCTATATTTTATTAATTTCGAAACATATTTTTGGGGATAAAATGCAAGGCTTGCCTCTTGCCCTGATTTTGCCCCAAAATGTAGTTGCTTGAAAATCACAGAAGAAATATCTGAAAGAGTTTCAGCTGATATGAAACCTTACTATATTTTAATTTAAAAATATTTTTTCAGGTTTAAAAAATATTGAAGACATGAGCCTGTGATTAATTTCAAGACAATTCTTTTTTGGAAAAAATGTAAGGCGATTTTTGTCAATTTTGCTTCACATTCACACTGGATACAACCCCTGGCCTAATTGAAGAAATACTTTTACTTTTCTTTTTTGCAGTATTTGGTAAAAATGCAAGGCCTACCCCTTGCGATTTTGCCCCAAAATGTAGTTGTCTTGGATTTTCTTGGCCTAGTTTAAGAAATATATGAAGAGTTTTAGCTCTTTTTTTTTTTTGGAAAAAAATGCAATACTTACCTCTTGTGATTTTTGTTAATTTGGCCTCAAAATTGAGCTGTCTTGGATTTTCTTCTAATTCATACAGGAGATACCCCTGGCCTAGTTGAAGAAATATATGAAGAGTTTCAGCTCTTAATTTTTTTTTAAATGCAAGGATTAACCCTTGTGATTTTTGTCATTTTTGCCTCAAAATTGAGTTGTCTTGGATTTTCTTCAAATTCACGCAGGAAATTCCCTTGGCCTAATTGTAGAAATATCTGAAGAGGTTCAGCTCATATTTAAAAAACGAATTTCAGCTCATATTTGTTTTGTTTTGTTTTTTATTTTGGAAAAAATGCAAGGCTGAGTTGTGATTTTTGTCATTTTTACCTTAAAATTGAGTTGTCTTGGATTTTCTTTGAATTCATACTGGAAATTCCCCTGGCCTTGTAGAAATATGCGAAGTTTCAGCTCCTTTATTTTTTTTTGAAAAAAATGCAAGGCTTACCCCTTGTGATTTTTGTCAATTTTGCCTCAAAATTGAGTTGTCTTGAATTTTCTTCTAATTCACACAAAAGATACTCCTGGCCTAGTTGAAAAAATATATGAAAGTTTTAGCTCATATATACAAGGCTTACCCCTTGTGATTTTTGTCAAATTTTCTTCAAAATTGAGTTGTCTTGGATTTTCTTCAAATTCATACAGGAGATACCCCCGGCCTAGTTGTAGAAATATCTGACGAATTTCAGCTCATATTTGTTTTGTTTTGTTTTTTATTTTGGAAAAAATGCAAGGCTGAGTTGCGATTTTTGTCATTTTTGCCTCAAAATTGAGTTGTCTTGAATTTTCTTCTAATTCACACAAAAGATACTCCTGGCCTAGTTGTAGACATATCTGACGAGTTTCAGCTCATATTTGTTTTGTTTTGTTTTTTATTTTGGAAAAAATGCAAGGCTTAGTTGTGATTTTTGTCATTTTTACCTTAAAATTGAGTTGTCTTGGATTTTCTTTGAATTCATACTGGAAATTCCCCTGGCCTAGTTGTAGAAATATGCGAAGTTTCAGCTCCTTTTTTTTTTTGGAAAAAAATGCAAGGCTTACCCCTTGTGATTTTGAAAAAATTGAGTTGTCTTGGACAATTCAGTAGATTTGCTCAGTGTTGAGTTGTCTTGAATTTTCTGTTAATTCACACAAAACATAATCCTGACCTAGTTGAAGAAATATATGAAGAGTTTCAGCTCATTTCTTTTTGAAAAAAATACAAGGCTTACCCCTTGTGATTTTTGTCAAATTTTCCTCAAAATTGAGTTGTCTTGGATTTTCTTTGAATTCACACTGGAAATTCCCCTGGCCTAGTTGTAGAAATATGCGAAGTTTCAGCTCATTTTTTTTGGAAAAAAATGCAAGGCTTACCCCTTGTGATTTTTGTCAATTTTGCCTCAAAATTGAGTTGTCTTGGATTTTCTTCTAATTTACACAAGAGATACTCCTGGCCTAGTTGAAGACATATCTGACGAGTTTCAGCTCATATTTGTTTTGTTTTGTTTTTTATTTTGGAAAAAATGCAAGGCTTAGTTGTGATTTTTGTCATTTTTACCTTAAAATTGAGTTGTCTTGGATTTTCTTTGAATTCATACTGGAAATTCCCCTGGCCTTGTTGTAGAAATATGCGAAGTTTCAGCTCCTTTTTTTTTTTTTTTTTGAAAAAATTGCAAGGCTTACCCCTTGTGATTTTTGTCAAATTTTCCTAAAAATTTAGTTGTCTTGGATTTTCTTTGAATTCACACTGGAAACTCCCCTGGCCTAGTTGTAGAAATATGCGAAGTTTCAGCTCCTTTTTTTATTTTGGAAGAAAATGCAAGGCTTAGTTGTGATTTTTGTCATTTTTACCTTAAAATTGAGTTGTCTTGGATTTTCTTTGAATTCATACTGGAAATTCCCCTGGCCTAGTTGAAGAAATATCTGACGAATTTCAGCTCCTATTTTTTTTTTTGAAAATTGAGTTGAAGTTAAATGCAAGGATTTTTATCGATTTTTGTCAAATTTTCCTAAAAATTTAGTTGTCTTGGATTTTCTTTGAATTCACACTGGAAATTCCCCTAGCCTAGTTGAAGAAATATCTGACGAATTTCAGCTCATATTTGTTTTGAAAAAATGCAAGGCTTAGTTGTGATTTTTGTCATTTTTACCTTAAAATTGAGTTGTCTTGGATTTTCTTCTAATTCACACAATAGATACTCCTGGGCTAGTTGAAGAAATATATGAAGAGTTTCAGCTCATATATATATTTATTTTTTTTGAAAAAAATGCAAGGCTTACCCCTTGTGATTTTTGTAAATTTTGCCTCAAAATTGAGTTGTCTTGGATTTTCTTCTAATTCACACAAAAGATACTCCTGGCCTAGTTGAAGAAAGATATGAAGAGTTTCAGCTCATATATATATTTTGTTTTTTGAAAACGATTTTTGTCAATTTAGCCTCAAAATTGAGTTGTCTTGGATTTTCTTCAAATTCACATAATAGATACTCCTGGCCTAGTTGAAGAAATATATGAAGAGTTTCAGCTCTTGCATTTCGGCAGATTTGGTATAGTTTCTAGCCGAAATGCCTAGGGTTTAGGATTTTAATGAATAATATACAGTATCAGTATTCCAGACCTTTTGTGCATCACAGCAGTTAGAACTAAGAACTTGACAAAGGGGTTAACATATCTCCGACAGACTGGAAACGTCAAACCACTGATGATATTATTGAATAATATTCCCTCTGTTAGAAGGACATATTTTATTCACCTCTAAGACTTACAGAATATCTCAAGTGTTACATTTTTGTAGAGGATTTTTACAAAATATAAATATTTTATTTTGGTAAAATCCCATGAAGTAACTGGGGGCGCTGAATGTTTGGATCATTTCAGACTTTGAGGTTTGGAATGCCACTTTTCCCTTCATAAGGCCAAAAATTGCTGTCAAATAATAATAATAATAATGTTCCATTCTTATATAGCGCATTTCACATAATGTTCCAATGCGCTTTACATTATTACCCCCTGGTGACTGGGCCGATATCATTCCTATAATCTTTCTCAGCTCCCTGGGGAGTATACAGCCAATGTGCAACCTTTTGGCGCTACAGGGCTAATCAAACACAATAACCATCTCTACCCTCACAGGTACCCATTTATACACCTGGGTGAAGAGAAGCAATTACAGTAAAGTGTCTTGCTCAAGGACACAAGTACCACGGTCGCCGCCAGGTTTCGAACCCACATTCTGACGACACAGCCATCAGAACTTGAGTCCAATGCACTTAACCGCTCGGCCATGGCACCCCATATGCGTTACTCTTGCTCTAATCAACATAATTAGGAGTATAACTGGGCCCAATTTCATACAACTGCTAAGCAGAGAATGTTTGCTAAGCAATATAATACAGACTACCAGCCAAAATGCTTACATTTTCTATGAAAGTTTGGCTGGTAACCAAAAAGAAATCCGCTAAGCCAATTTTTCTAGTAAGCAGCTCTGTGACATTGGAGAACTTACAAGAGAACCTGATAAATGCAAACAGAACTTGCAATGTTTATATAGAAAAATAACTTCTAAAGCACCGTTTCTAATAATTCAAGAACAAGTAGACAAATGGATGGATTATTGTAAATCGCTTGTTTCCTATCTGATATGTCCCTAAGAGAATAATTTCAACAGTTCCAAGAAAACAACTTCAAGATATGACGCCAGTAGATCCCCTCCCCCAACGTACACTTAAGGGAAGGTTCATACTTCACACGAATGCAAAGCAAATTTTGACGTGACAAGTTTGCTGTGAATGATTTGCCCAGTTTGGAATGGGAATGACTTCTGTGAATCATTCACACGTATCTCAGGTTTTGACATAAAAATTCGCTTCGCGTCTGCATGAAATATGAACGTAATGTGAGCTCAGTTTAGTGCGATGGAGGTTAGAGCAATGTGACACTATTTCCTCCCCTTTGACCCAAATGTGACCTGGGTTCAAATGTGACGTGTGGATTAGGTCAACGGGCGCCAAATTAGGATTATTTTCATCTCACAAAAAATATGAGATTGTTTCCTTAGAATGCAGGATTATAGAATTATATTGCTTTTAAATATGTTTTTGAGTGTTGTACCTCTCACCACACACTTTTCTTTTTAGACCACAGACTCGCTTAATTAATCAATTGTGACCCCTTTTAACCAGAGCCGAATTCAAAATGCAACAATCCTTGGCTATGACTTCTTGAGACAAAAACTTACTTTCACGAAGATACAGTTTATCCGAGTTTGATGATCCTTAAACCGAAATAGACAAGAAGGGCATGCAGGATTAAGAGAAAACTGAATTCTAATCAATCAACAAAAAAAACACAAGTTAATCCAAAGTTAATGGGTGGAATTCTTGCTTCTGAAATTCTAGACCGAAGCATTAAACCCTCAAAACATTCAGCATGTTTTTCATGCAAACTATACCACCCCGTTCATCTAAATGATGTGCCTTTGACAAGAAATAGTTCAAATCCTCCATGTAGGCATGATGTGCCTTTGACAAGAAATAGTTCAAATCCTCCATGTAGGCATATGCTTTTTATGTTGATCATCAGGTGTCCCAAGGTTTTTTCTTCTACGTTTAAGGTTTTTTTTTCACCCTTTAGTATACATGTGATTCCAGGTGGGATTTTAAGACAAGAGCATTTGAATCTCCGTCAGTAGGTAACATGTACAGTGTATTCAATGTTTGTACATAACTAAACTGCATGGTGTCACCGCAATTAGTCTTACTTATCATCCTCACCATGCAAAGCTACAAGTTTTACCTAAACTGCAGATGGGATAGCCACATTTGCTAACCTACCGATCGGCCATTTTGTTTCCGTTCAATTTCTTCAACTCAATAACAAAAATTCTTCGGTTATCCATCCATGTTCTACCCATAGGTATTGGGATCTCAGGGGGTATCTTTGCACTTCCCCTGATTTTTGTTTACCGGTTGCTAAAACCATTTTCTTCTATAATAAGTTCATTTTGTTCACATCACTCACAGGATTTTCAGCTCATCATTTCTCTCAGCAGATTGAACATTTGTGATGTGATTTCCCTGGTAATTTAAGTCTTCATCGTGTTTCTATTCCCTTTTGTCAAGATACCCTGAAATCCACTTTCTTCATGCGTGCATCTTAAACACAAATCTTGAGACGATATTTTCCTAACTTGCCGTTTGTCTCAGATGACTTCCATAACGCAACCCATCTGGATAGTTCTTGTAGGCCAGTAGTCAATTGTCATTGTTGCTCATAAGATTTCCAATATTTTCTTGAGTTCTATCATCGTTTGCCAATCACTTTTTTCAAGGTCTTCGCGGAAGTATTTCTTCACGGCGTCGATGGACTCGCGGGATATCTGCATTAAACGAAAGAAAATGCATAAATACGAGAAATGGTATTGTGATCTAAAGAACCAGCAATTCTGGGTGAAAAAATGATGTATGCCTTCCATGACAATAACTGCAATCCCATAGGCAGGTTTAGCAAAGGTATTTTCAACATCTATTGAACATCCCCTGTAAATGACATTTTTTATCAGAACATTTTTACATGAAAAAGGGAAAAACAAATGCTTTAAAATGACATATTTCTTGGGATAATCGTGCGATGCACGGTTCTACAGTAAATACATGCATGTACTGAAATTAATTAATGGTGGATCCTGTCATAAAATAATTTTGTTTTACTGTATACCATAGCTTCAGACAACTGTTTTGTGGAATATCTCATTTCAAAGTAGTTATTTTCTTTTCTAAAAAAGGAAATTATCGATGTGCCAATGAAAGCAAAAAATTCCGGAAAGTGCCAGTAAAGTATGGCCAACATTCATACTTCACGATGATCAAGAAATATGTATAGAAACTAATTTTATTAACCCTAACCTTCCCAAATCCTCCAAAATCCTCTTTGCCAAAGTGGAGGATTTTGAAGGATTGAGGTTACATGCTACATGCTCTTTGCTAAAAGTGAAGGATTTTGGAGGATTGAGGTTATTAGGCATACTTGCTTTTCCATGGTACATGTACATCCATGTTTGTTGTAGTGATTGCAAGGTCAGTGCTTGGGTCAGTGGACACTCTTTATTGCTCCATGCATGCAGGGAGGGTCCCTGGCCATGTACATGTATCACAGATTAGAAACACATGTGTGCATGCATGTCATGTGCTTGCTTTACTACTGAAGGATTTTGGAGGATTCAGGTTATGTGTAAGCAAATGGGCCTAGGGAGTTATGGTTAATGCCTTACTCTGCTGATGAGAATGTCCTGACTATCGAAGTGTCTGCCGTACATCTTGGGTGCTTCCCCACTTGTATTCTCAATCTTGATGCACACTTCCTGGCCTTTACGAGCAAGCTCCACGGTCTTGTGGTTCACCTCAATGCTAGAAACTACCCCGAGATAGATGCGCTGTGCAAAGACAACAAAAATACATGAATGTGTTGATAACTGTCCCGTTTGGCTAAGCGTAGGATGCATTTAATCCAACGAAATGACAAATGAGATTTGCACGGTGGAGACATCAGGTCCTCTTGTAACCAGGAGAGTGTCATAATGATGAAATTGGGTCAATAAATGAAAGTAAGTTAGATAGTTATTTCAAGATAGTTATTTCATTTCAAGAAAGTTCTTGTCACAGAGCAGTTTGAATATATTTTGTAGTTTTAATCCAATGCCCAAAATTTGACATTAATGATGTATAACTGAAGACATCTGCCTGAAGTGATTTTTGTCTTTCTTTTCTCTCTTAAATGAGTGTATATATTGTGTGTGTTGTATTGTAAATGTTTTTGTAAAGTGCCATGAATTTGTGCGAATAAAGATATTATTTTAATAATTAAAACCAGTCTACACTTGTGGTAAAATGTCTGTAAATGCATCCATACTCAAGAGATATATATAGAAACCAACTTGTTAGAGTTTCAGCATATTCCATTTACGAGCCTTTTGCGGGTAAATAGTGAAAATGTATTCAGATTCTTAATGGTAATTACCAATGGTAATATAATGTGCAATGATAACTGTAAAAGGTCTGAGGACTGGTATTATTGAATTGTTCCCTGCCACCTGTTTAAGACTTTAAAAGTACAAATTCTGTTTGTTTATGATCTTATGCCGGGAACTCAAATGTTATCTCTTGTGGAAGATGTGTTGCTTTGAAGAAAATAGCCTCTTGGTTTCACTTAGTATTTCAGTTTAATAGAGTGAGGCATTTAAGCTAATATGGCTATCTGCTGTCTTGGGGTGGAAAAAACAAAACATTTATTGGTGCCAGATTGTTACAGAATTATCTATTTCATTTACAAGAATCTGAAAAGAAATGAATAACAACAAAAGCGCTTATTCCAGTTGTGGCAAACTTATGCAAAACAAATCGTCATTGTAACACGCAGACTTGCAGTCGAGTACTTCTTCATGAGTATGAGTACAGAAAAATGTACTCGAGTACGAGTACGAATATGAGTACTCCAACTCTATAGTTGCGGTTGAGTACTTATACGAGTACAAGAACAAAAAAATTGTACTCATGTACGAGTACACCTACTAGTAAGTGTATGAGTACTTTGGTAACACACATTTTTATAAGAAAAAAAAAATGTTTGGACACTTTGGATAACATCTGACCGTTGCACAGAAAGCACTGATGCAATATTAAGAATAAGCACCACACAGGCCCCCACTGTTACCTCTTTGGCCGGAACACAGATAGGGGTCCCGACTTTAACGATGCCAGCCTCTACAATGACGCCGGCCACTATGGGGTTCCTAGCATTGAAGATGTATTGTGACATGATCCTGAGCTTGCAGGGAAAGACGGCAACGTGCTTGTGTTCCTCCCGCTGTTTCTGTTTCATATCCTCCCTGTACGCCATGAATTTATCAAACAGGTGGTAGATGATGTCCGCCTGAAAGATCTTGATGCCCTCCCGGTCGGCTATCTCCTGGGCCTCTCGTTCCACTTTGACGTCAAATGCCAGAATGACAGCATACCTTCAGAAATGGCCATCAGAGTTTCCAATCAGGAATGGTAAAAACACTTAATATAGGTACAATAGTGCCACCCCCCCCTTTTCAAAAAAAATAAAATAACTACAAAATTGAAAAAAAAAATTGAGATTTTTTAGTTTCAGGAAACAGTGACACTTTTTTAAGAAAGCAGAACTCAAGTTCTGGTGTTGCCAGCAGCAGGGTGTGGGTTCGAGCCCCGGTCGTGACACTTGTGTCCTTGAGCAAGGTACTTAACCATAATTGCTTCGTCCTTCGGATGGGACGTAAAGCCGTAGGTCCCGTGTGTTGTATAATGCACGTAAAATGGATTGTCGTATGCGGTCTAGCGCACTGAACTCAAGTTCTGGTGTTGCCAGCAGCAGAGTGTGGGTTCGAGCCCCGGCCGTGACACCTGTGTCCTTGAGCAAGACACTTAACCATAATTGCTTCTCTCCACCCAGGGGTTAAATGGGTACCTGTGAAGGCAGAGATGGTTTGCTCTATATGCGCTAGAAATGGCAGCAATTGAGCTGTATACTCCCCAGGGAGCTGAGATGGTTTCAGGAATGATTTATGAGCCTTATGAGCAGGGATAATAATATAATGCACCTTGAGCGCCACTTAGTTGGTGGATACGTGCGCTATATAAATCTATACATTATTATTATTATTATTATTATTATTCAATTTTTGTTGTCATGAAACACCTTGGCTTAATTTGATTCCACTTTTAAGCAGCTTAGGCTGTATAAATAAATAAAAGCTTTTATTCAAACATCTGTCTCTGGGTTGGAGGTGAGGGAGTTCAGAGGGGGGAAAATAAGCAGTAAATTTTCCCCCTAAAGATGTTTCTCCCTCCCTCCACTCTGAAAGTCCTGACTTTCAGAGTGGAGGGGGGGAGAAACATCTTTAGGGGGAAAATTTACTTACACAAAACTCAAATGAACAACAAATTATGTCAGTCAGAAATACCAACAAGGTTGTGAATATAAAGACGGACACTATTTTGCCAGGAGGGCAACTGCCACCCCTTGCCCCCCTTTGCCATGTCACTGAAATGAAGTGTAATACACATCCACTTTTCCAGAAAATTTCTTTAAAAATGACATTTTACAGTGAGTGGAAGTTTATGGAACTTTGTATTAATTCTAGTGATAAGTGGATTTTTGTAGGGGAATCAACAGAATCAAATAAACAAAAAAATATATACAATAATACTTTTTTTTTTTAATTAAAATAAATCAATAGTAACGTACTGGCTATCTCGTTCAAGCATGACAGATGCTTTCATGACATCTTTTCTGTGCACAGGACCAATGGAAATACCAGCATACTGTAAAGCAAACAAACAAGCAAATAAAAATATACTGTAAGTCAATAAGTCAAGTCACCTCCAAAAAGTGTACATTATGTACTCTTCTACCAACAAAATATTGAAGCAAAGGGAGATTTGTAAAAAAAAAAATCCTGAAATCAGGAAAAATCATGAGAAATCACAGGCCTGAAAGACATATATGATAATAATAATAATAATAATGTGTGGACTTATATAGCGCACGTATCCACCAACTAAGTGGTGCTCAAGGCGCATTCTTTTTTACGTGCATTACACAACACACGGGACCTACGGCTTTACGTCCCATCCGAAGGACGAAGCAATTATGGTTAAGTACCTTGCTCAAGGACACAAGTGTCATGACCGGGGCTCGAACCCACACCCTGCTGCTGGCAACACCAGAACTTGATGCGTTCCAGTAACTTCGGACTTGGACTCGGACTCAAGCGTTTGTGACTTGGATTCAGAAGCAAAATGGCATTTTCAATGTAAACCATTCTTAAACCCAGCGAAGATTAGAAATTATTAGAAAAAGTCCTAATAATTTTTTTTTTTTTTAAATAGTTTATACACATCACAGAATCACAATGGGAGCAGAATCGCCAAATGTTGGTGGTCTGAAACCAACATTTGGATTTCTTGATAAAATTCCACTTTCAAGGGACTCACGGCTCGTACTTGGGACTCGGACTCCAGGTTTGAGGACTCGAATACAACTCTGCCGTGGCATAACTAGTCATTGTTTGTAAGTCGGGCATTCGCATAAGCAAACGTTTCGTCATGTTTACTCACGCGTTCTTTTGACATAATTTTAATTCAATTTATTCTTCAGCAGTACTTACAGGAATCTCGGAGGTCTTGAGGTATTCTAAAAGGGCCTCGAGTGATCCTAGTGTCGAAGCCTGGACGTAAACCCCAAGGTCTGCCATCTTGATGGACTTAAGTGTGTCTTTTAATAGTTGCGATACTTCTTCCTAGAAAGACAAATAAACAACATACATTCACAGACCTCCCAACATTCAGTTTTCAAAAATAGTACTTTCTGTAACGATACAACACGTGTGTGTACAGTCTGCATACATATCGTGTGTACAGAAGCCACGCTTCCACAGAGTATCAGTTTGCACGCACGTCGTCTATTCATAAACTAGTTGACAGTCCCTCCTTTGCCCTTCAGAGATCGAACGTATTACAGTGAATGCGATTATGCGGACCGCACGACCGGGAACAACAGACCACACAGGAATAGACTGTGTTAAGTCTCGCCCATGAGACTTGCACGGCCTATGGCGCGCGAAATAAAAAAATAACAAATTAAAAAAGATTTTTTAAAAAAACTTCAAAAACGGCATTGTCAAAAATCGTACAAATGAAGAATAAAATCATAAAAGCGTAAAATGGGTGAAAAATTTGTAAAAAGTACGCCAAAATCGTACATGTTGGGAGGTCTGCATTCATGATTTATTTCATTTCATTTTCACCAAAATAATAATAATAGTAATATTTAATTCTTATATAGCACATTTCAAATAATGTCTCAATGCGCTTTACATATTGGGCCACTGAGCCCATATCATCCAGGTAATCTTTCTCAGCTCCCTGGGGAGTATGCAGCCCTGAGCTACCGTAGTGCTTCCGATGCTTTTCCAAACACAATATCAACCTCTACCCTCACAGGTTACCCATTTATACTCCTGGGTGAAGAGAAGCACTGTACAGTAAAGTGTCTTGCTCATGGATACAAGTTCCATGGTCACAGCCACAATTTGAACCCACATTCTGACGACTCGGCCATCAGAACACAAATCGCTAAACCGCTCGGCCATGGGACCCCCCCCCCCCACCCCACTTTAAAGCCCAAAAGGGGTTTAAAGGATGGGTACACCACAGGTTCAGACAAGTTGAAAGTAGGTCATGACCTAAATAACATGAAATCTATGGAATTTTTTTTAATTCAAATCTGTTGCCATGGTAACAGAATTCAATAGCATACAAAAATATTATCAACAAAAACATACCTGAAAGGAGCATTTATGCAAGAAACAATCAATTATATACATCAAATATCATACAAACATTCTAGGTTTACTAAAAAGTTTTAAAAATCTCTTATTTTGACCCAAAACTTTGACAAAATCAAGCACAAGTATCAATGCGAAAAAACCTGGAAGTGGTGAGCAGATCCTTCTAGATGGTCAGGGCGCCCTCAATTGGTATGATTAGGTCAACCAAAGGCTCAGTATCTATGCAGGGAGTGAATTTGTACGAATTTGTACCATTGAGGGTTAAGGAAAGGACGAAAATCATCAAAATTTTTCAGCACGAATATACATTTAATTGCCAGAATCTTACCTTAAGAATGTCTATTTCATCTGGTTGTTGAGCAACAAGTAGCGGCATACCAGCAAGAGCCTTTTCAAGATCTTTACCTAAGATTTTAACTCCCTGAGCACCGACGATTTCTTTAAACTTCTCATATTGGTTCTACAATCATTTGGGTAAAAGAAACCGTTTTGTTGTGTGTGTGTAAATTACTATAGCGTAATGCAATGATAGTAAATGAACATGTTTAAAAACAGACAAATAAAAAAAATGTCAGCTGAACACAAAATCTTGCTAAGTTGAGTTAAGTACCCTTCAAATGTTCACACTCAGGTACCGTACGTGTCAATGTAGACCTGGATATTAGCCAGCCTGTCAGATAACCCTAAAAAAAAAATCACCATTCCAATTTTGTTTAATGACCCACAAAATTCAGTCTGGAAATTGCATATAAACTACTCAAAACAATTTAGGAAACACCGGATTTTTAACATCAAATAGGTTTGAAATGTTCCATGAACCAGGATTTTCATTTGCAACCCCCTCTCTCTTTCAGTAGTCATGTCATGAAATGTGTAATCACTACATGCATCCTTTATCATCTGTTTCATTGTGCAGTTGTTTCTCATCAATTCTGTGAAACATTGTGTTTATCTGAAATAAATGATCTTGCTTTAACTGAGATTATTCCGGTGTTCCCTAAATTGTTTTGAGTAGTATATATTGGCCAGCCACAAATTTCACCTGTCAGCCGGGCCAGTAATTTTGTAGTGTTACCTACCTGACAGTAACTTTGGCTGGTGTTATCATTATTAACTCTCCTACGATAGCTGCACTTTAGTGGCTGTAGAGGTCAAAATTAGTCAACTGACTGTTTTGACTGTTGATCCAAATGTGCACACCGGGGAAATCTTTGACTAATTTTATTTTGACCACCCTGAACAATACCAGACAATGCTTTTCCCAGTCAAAAACGGTTGACTCATTTTCACCTGTAAATGTACGACACGTAAGGTTCGACAGTGTTCAACTTTTAAGTGTACTAGATATAACCATGGCAAGAATATCAACATTTTGACCGATTTTGACCCTTGTGTAGGAGGATTAATAATTTCTTCGTTTTAAAGGGAAGGTACAACTACAGTAATTATCAGATAATCAAACTATGGTTACCATAAGCCTTACTTGGTGTAAAGTTGGCACAACTATCAATTATCCTAAGGCACTTTCATCTTAGAAAAAGCTTGCGCCCTGGCCCCGAAGAAGGAGCACTGACTCCAAAAGCTTGGGCTTCAAGTGGGCCTTCAAGTTGGCCTTCAAGTTGGCCTTCAAGTTGGCCTTCAAGTTGGCCTTCAAGTGAGCCATCAAGTGAGCCATCAAGTGAGCCATCAAGTGAGCCATCAAGTGAGCCTTCAAGTTGGCCATCAAGTGGGCCATCAAGTGAGCCATCAAGTGAGCCATCAAGTGAGCCATCAAGTGAGCCATCAAGTGGGCCATCAAGTGAGCCATCAAGTGAGCCATCAAGTGAGCCATCAAGTGAGCCATCAAGTGAGCCATCAAGTGAGCCATCAAGTGAGCCATCAAGTGGGCCATCAAGTGGGCCATCAAGTGGGCCATCAAGTGGGCCTTCAAGTGAGCCATCAAGTGAGCCATCAAGTGAGCCATCAAGTGAGCCATCAAGTGAGCCATCAAGTGAGCCATCAAGTGAGCCATCAAGTGAGCCATCAAGTGAGCCATCAAGTGAGCCATCAAGTGAGCCATCAAGTGAGCCATCAAGTGGGCCATCAAGTGAGCCATCAAGTGAGCCATCAAGTGAGCCATCAAGTGAGCCATCAAGTGAGCCATCAAGTGAGCCATCAAGTGAGCCATCAAGTGGGCCATCAAGTGAGCCTTCAAGTTGGCCATCAAGTGGGCCATCAAGTGAGCCATCAAGTGAGCCATCAAGTGAGCCATCAAGTGAGCCATCAAGTGGGCCATCAAGTGAGCCATCAAGTGGGCCATCAAGTGGGCCTTCAAGTGAGCCATCAAGTGAGCCATCAAGTGAGCCATCAAGTGAGCCATCAAGTGAGCCATCAAGTGAGCCATCAAGTGAGCCATCAAGTGAGCCATCAAGTGAGCCATCAAGTGAGCCATCAAGTGAGCCATCAAGTGGGCCATCAAGTGAGCCATCAAGTGAGCCATCAAGTGAGCCATCAAGTGAGCCATCAAGTGAGCCATCAAGTGAGCCATCAAGTGAGCCATCAAGTGGGCCTTCAAGTGGCACTGTTGTCTACTTTATCTACTTTATTTTTTGTATTTACATCTTCGTGCTATGCAACATTCATCTTTAACCCTAACCGCAAGCTTTTTTGGTTAAGAACCTTCCTGAATCTGCCAAAATCCAACACCGTTGTAGTAACACTACCACCCAACTGTTTGATTTCGGAATTCAATTGGAATTCAATTGTAATTCAATTGGGACACCCGGCCCAATGGCAAGTATCCCTGTCTGTGCTATACAGTCCATCAAACTCCAACAAACCCTGCTGTTGGAGTTTGAATGGTTTGGGGGTGGTTAGATCTATTTTGTGTCATACCTTAACTCTGAGTTCCTTTAAGGGTTCAGGCATGAGTAGACCTCTGACAGGCGTTATGATTGGACCTTCCTGGCCGGCTAAGATGATGGTATCCCCTTCTCTTAACCGACCATTGACGAGCACAACGTCAACCGTTGTACCGAGACCAGGGAGAGATTTCACCTTTGAAAAAATATAATAAAACGTAGAATGACAACATGGTGTGTAGTTTGATGTTTTATTGTATAAATACCAAAATCCAAAGTTCCATTAGAAGAATTTGTTAATATTATTCCATCCTTTCAAATCCTGAAATGACTGACAAATCCAAAAGCTCCATTAACGCGATAGACCACCATGAGAATGAGGGTTTCTGTACAGAATGATGCAACCTCTGTCTGTCCCGCCACTTATTAAACGGTCGTTTGTTATAGGATTGGTAATTTAAAAAAATAAATAAATTAAAAAAACCAAGGGGTCGAAATGTGAAACTTACTTGGTGCAAAGCTAAGAAAAGTTAGTGAAATTATTTTCAGTTTGAATTTAGCGGGTTACAGCACTGCACTGGCTGCCACAGCTTAACAGCACTTCACCACCATTAGGCCATTTTGTTTTTATTACTTGGATAACGGAATTTTTTTTCTCCCGAAGTTGAGTGGGTAAAAAAAAAACTGCTCTTGCGGCAATGATTTTTTTTAAATTTTTTCTCTCCAAAATCTGGGGATTTGTTAATAAGAAACAGTTTACAGCTTTGGGGACTTACCTCTAGCGTCGTACACTGTAGTTCCTCCGAGTATGATAGTCTCTTCGCCAGTCTCGTTTGACTATATTCAATGAGTAGAGCGATCAAATTACCCATCCCATCACCGGTGTGGGCGGATGTAGGTACCAAGGAAACATACGTTTTGGGGTCTGGATTCTCAAAGTACAGAGCAGCATTCAGTCCCTGTTTAAAACCAGAAGTTATGATTGATGAATCCATCATTTCTGTACATAATTGGTACTGCCCGGGGATGAGTTGAATCTTACTCAAATACCCTCCAAAGTTTCAAATGCAGATACTCATCATATGTTTGTTTGTAAGTAGAACAATTTCCTACCCAGACCGGTCTTAAACAGTTGTTTACGACCATCAGATGTTGTGTAACACCAGTTGAGGCCGGATCTTTAACCCTAACTCCCTAGACAACAAAAGCAGTTGGAGGATTTGGAAGGATTTTTATTGTTCAGTAACAATGCTTAGGGAGTTAGGGTTAAAGTGAGTCTTGTGCTAGCTTTATACTGTTCTTGCCGGATGCATAACTAGATGTAAACAGAGTGCAGTAAATATTCCATCATGCACATACAAGCACTTACAGTGAGTAAGTGTTACATACGCTATGTGGACCTGAGAACACAAGATGTCCACACAATGGAGGTTCTTGAGACGTTATGTGGACCTACACACGTCCACACAAGGTTTTCACGAATTAGAAAAACACAATTTTCTCAAACAGGAAGCCTAGTAAATGTCATTATCCGTCACAAAATGGAGTAGATTATTCAAGGGAAAGACTGAGACAAAATCCGCTCCAAAAAGAATCTTCAGTGCAAATGGCAGTGGTTTAAAGAATGTGTTTTTCTTAACTACACGAGAACAAAAGAATGCCTACATAGGGTATGTAACACAAACACGTGTGTCCTCATCACGTGTGTAGGTAGGTACTCTCAGAATCCTCACATGTATTCATGCTCTTATGTTCTCATACATGGTTAAAAACAATTTCTGTTTTGTTGGATTTTTTTTTTGGCAACAGAAAAAACACAAAATGTAAAAATTTTGAGACCAAAATGAGGAGGGCATTTATGAATGGGAATAAAGATTGAAAGTTGGTCTTTATTGCATGATAAAGACTTCTGGGGTTGCAGAGATGCCAACATTGAATTCCAAAAAATAGTAGCATCTATTGAAAAAAAAAAAATCGCAAAAATCTAACGCTAAAAAATGCATGTCCGGATTTTGGGCAATTTCAGCGTCAAGACTGTGTGAACCCGCTGGCGTGTAGTGGGACTGGGGGCAGAGTAAATTGGAGGAAAATACTCAATGAAAAAATTATGAAATTATAACAATGCTAGACATGCTAGACGTATCTTATCTTAAAAAGCTCACAATAATGATCTTCAGAATTAGTAATCCATGCATCAATCACGTTAGAAATTTTGATTATAATACTAACTGTTCTCTTTCTTGGGGTCTCAAGGCAAATAACAAATTGATAGCCTTAGCTAGGCCTAGCCTAGCCCTAGCTCACCTGGGCCCAATTTCATGGCGCTGCTTACCACAGAATTCTGCGCCACGGCGCCATAAAAAGCGTGTGATTCTATGCGCGTGGCGAGAATTCTGCAGTAAGCAGTGCCTGCTTGCCTGACACTGAAGTCGCACTTGCAATTCAAAGAAGCTTCAGAAATTAAAGGTAATGCACGTGCGAGCACAATAATGTGCGCATGTACACTGTGTACACACAAGCTACCTCACCGACAACCTCATTCCCCACGGGTATGCTCATTATTCCCCATTTTTATATGTAATAGAGATCAATAGTACGATCTTGCAAATAATGTACAGATGTACAGGCAGGGGTACAGGTAGGCAGTCGAATCCAGCGCGCTCGATCGCGCTTGTGTGTGATACGTAATCGTGTGAATTCGCCGCTAATCCCACTATCGTCGCTTTTTACCACTGCGGTTTATATTTAAAAGGTGGTTGTTTTGTTTTTTCATTTTTAAAATTATTTTTCATCATTTTTATTTCCACTTAATAGTTCATTCATTGTTTGCTTGTATTGTAACTATCTACAATTATACTGGGGCGGCTTGTTTAGCGTATTTCAATGAAGTATAATCGTAGAGTCGTATTCACGGCTCAAAATCGTATTTGCTACGCCCAAATCGTGTATGTTGGCATCTCTGGGGTTGTAACCACGGGCGACATTGGTCCATTATTACTAGTGGCCACTAACGGACCCTGTCGGTCTTTGTCCAGTAGTAAAGAACCGCGAGTCAAACTTTTATTCCCTTTAAGATATTACACAGAGCTACCACAAAACTTTTGCTTAAGGTCTCCATTGCTCACGCATATATCTGATCAAGTTTTAAACTCAAGACGGCCACTGTTCAGCAAAACATTTCAGTTTACATGTACCTGTTCCGCGAAGGCTGTGACTGTTGCCTTGACTCGCTCATCAAACTCATCTTTGGTGTGGCGTTTCTGTTTTTTGATGGTGTTGACGGTGTCTGTATGCGGACTCGACTTCCATTCATACAGAACATCGATCTACGCAAATCGGAAGAAGAAACGTCAAATTTATTGTTACCAAAAAATATTATAATAATTGGAACCGATTCAAAAATTAATTGCAGACAAACTTCTTTGGAGGATAAAAGCATCAGATATGTTTTTTTTAAAATACAGACAGCAGTCTGCAGTTATAATCCAGTCATTGTGTCCATCCATGACAGGGCAGAGAGTTTTACTGACCAGTCGATCTAGATGACAAAGCCCCCGGAACCTGCCGTCTTTTTAATTTTGGATGATTTACAGACTCTCCACATCCCCACAAACAAGAAACTAGAGGTTTAGACACAATACAGGCTACTTCTTTCTTTTATTGGTGGCTACTTCTGTTCTTTCAAGAAAATTTTGAGGCAAAAGGAGATTTGTAAAAAAATTCTGAAATCAGGAAAAATCCTAAGAAATCAGACACCTGAATAATAATGATTTGAGGAGCTTAACAAACACGACATATCAAATCACAAGACAAAAAAATTGTACAACCGTTAGTCTCACCTTATTTAATGCTACAATGAACGGTGTCCGACGTGATCGGAGGAGGTTTAGTGATTCAATGGTCTGTGGTTCTAACCCATGCATGATATCCACCACCAGGATGGCGATGTCGCAGAGAGATGAACCCCGAGATCGGAGATTACTGAAGGACTCGTGGCCAGGGGTGTCGATGATCAAGAGGCCAGGGATCTTAAGCTCTTCCTTGGCAAACTGAAGACATAACAAATAAGATGTGATCAATCTCAGTAAGTGCAGTCAATTTGTGAAATTAATAACATGCAAGTATTTATTAATCACCATTTTCAGAAGAAAAAAAAAAATCATACTACAAATAGCAAGTCAACAAAATTAAATAAAAATTTAACACCCCCCCACTTTCAATTTTTTTAAATTATTTTTAAATGCATTAAATCACCTCTTTAAAACCTAACCACCCCAAACCCATGAAACTCCAACAGCTGGTTGTGTTGCATTTTGATGGACTCAGGAAGGTTCGCAGCCAAAACCATTAGCGAGTTAGGGTTAACAGAGAAAGACTTGTCACTTGTGTTCTACAGTTGCATTGATCTCCAGTAATACTCATTTGGAATTTAATTTAAAGCACAGGTTTTTAAATTGTTGTCCTGGTTTAAACATGGTTTAAACAAGGTTAATTTATGAGACTTTTTACACTTTTTACACTATTTTTTATTAAATGACTGTTAATGCATTCATACTTGTAAATAACTAAGAGATTTACGTGCGGGCAATTCCATGGTTACTCGCATTACATTTTTGAGGTATTGGGCCCACTCTTAACCCTAACTCCCTAGACAACAAAGCCAGTTGGAGGATTTTGAAGGATTTTTATTGTTTTAATACAATGCCTAAGGAGTTAGGGTTAATGCCATAATTTCCTTATTTAACCCTAACTCCCTAGGTATTCTGGCTAGGAACCTTCCTGAATCCTCCAAAATCCATCAGTGCACTTTTGGAAACATGCCCTTTATTTTCAAAATGCACCATGCATTTTAGTTGATCTTTCATATTCAGCACTTACGGCTTGTACATCTTGCCAGGTAGTAATTTTGCCCCATTTGAAGAGGTGAAAGTACCAGTTTCCAAACAGTGCTGAATTTTCCCCAAAAAGTGCCCTTTGGAGGATTTTGCAGGATATGGGGTGGTTAGGGTTAAATATATTTCACTCATTTTTTTTTTTTTCATAGTAGTCGTCTTATAGCTAGACTTTATCCAAAACACAAAACATACTTTCAGAAATTTGTTATATCTAAATGCTATATTCGAGAAAAATGTTGGTTACTCATGTTACATTTTACGAATCTTCATAAAATGTTGCGTTTTCTCTTATATAGCATACATATAAAACATTTCTGAAATTATTATTTTGTGCTGAGTAAGGTCTGGGTATAATGCAACTACTGTGAACAAACTGATGAGTAAAATATATACATAACAGCAAAAGAAACGTCACCCCTAAAAATATTTATTATTTTCATTTTATAATTAATATCATTTGTTTAATGAAGAATATTATGAGTATGGAGTGTAACACGAACACAATGTTGCAAATTTGGTTGACCTCAAAATTCGTCATGCATGACGTCTGAGGACACATAAGCTAAACATGTTCTCAGACTTATCAAAATTTAGGGGGTGACGTTTCTTTTGCTGTTATGTATATATTATGGCATTAAGATTGGGCCCAAAAACCTTAAAAATGTAACGTGAGTAACCATAAAATTGCCCATGTACAGAAGTATGCAAGTACAGAAAATGTCAACTTATTTCATTGCAACTGGCTCACCATTCAAACCACAGAGAAGACCTATACGGTTTTCATCAGAACTACAAGCCCAATTAGCAAACTGAACCAATAACGATACCATGTACTTCGTTATGCAATTGATTGTGATTCATTAATTTTCTCGCTGGGGAATTACCAAAGGTGTACGTACACACTCCCTTCAAAGACATCTTCATCAAGCCTCATCTCAATCAGGTTTGTTTATCACACGTTACCATAGAAACATTTTTGGTTGATAACCGAGTTCATTTTGAACAAAAGCTTTGATTGATGGAATACTAGCATTGGTAAATTTATATAAATAAAATAAATAAATAAAAAAATTAAAAAAAGGGCAATTTGGACCTTGATTGACATGACTCGGCATTGTATGCTCAGTGCATGCAAGTATCTTAAAAAACAAATGAGTGTGTATACAGCGCTGATGAAGGGGAAGGCCGAAATTAGACCAATTGTTTAAAAAGCATTGACCGCTCATATTAAAAGACAATCAACGTGCATTGTGTGCCACAAGCACAGTCCAACTCATGAAGCTAGAAATTTGGAACAGTTCATTTGAAATTACAGGGTTTCACGGAATTGGAAAGGGGTTATTTTATAAACTCTGTAGAGGGATAAATTGCTTTTGTTTTATAAAAAGGATCACAAAAAATGTGCATAAATGTCATGGAAATTGTTTGAGTTCTAATAAGATGTTTTAAAAGGTTCTCAAATACTTGTTATAATTTTGTTTTTTTCAAATCTGGAAAGGGATCATACATATTTTTCAAATGCATGCTCCCTAGTTTGGATAAATATTCCTAAGATACAAACTGCAGTTGGCTCCAATCATTGAGGAGCAATGCTATGACAACAAGTCTCTCAGCAATACTGTCAGGCAGCTTATCAAAGTGAGAATAACACTTTACGTGATGCACTTCTATCAAACTTCAAAAGCGGCACAAAGTCTGTTTCTCCAAACTTGCATTCTGCAGTGTTATATAACATCTTCATCAAAATCATCATTATCATGAAATCACCTTCGTAGTCAACACAGACACTGCCATCACAGTGTCATCATAATCGTCAACGACACCATTATCAGTACCTTCACTGCCATCACCATCGTCATAATCATCAATGACACCATTATCACAATATCAGTATCTAGAGGTCATGAATTGTACATTGTAGAATTTGTAACGATATTTGACTCAAACCACTCTCAGTCAACTTTCATGTGACATTACATATCAGGCTTCATATCTGTTCTCTTGAGTTAAAAACCTCAAATTTCCAAAACATTTACTGACTATGAGTTTCAAAAGCAATTTAACCTTTCTCTTTGGAGAGTTGTTCATTCTGATGATTGGTGTACTTGGCTCCGATGCCATTCTTAACGGCTGTCGTCAAGGCTGGACATATTACAACCATTCCTGTTACATGAAGTTCATTGAGTCCAAAGTTACTTGGATTGACGCTTATAAGAAATGTGAAAGCCTTGGCTCTCAGCTGCTGGTTCTTAACTCTCAGGGAGAGAAACAGTTTGTACGCAGCATGATGCAAGCAGCATTTCCTGATAACACTGGAGAAAACAAACGAATCTGGCTTGGCTGTCATAAGATAAATGGAGAATGGGAATGCTCTGATAATGCACAACAGCATCTTGCAATGCTCAACACCAGCCTTCATACATGCCGGATGGTACAGCCATTGGTGTTTGATATGACAGAGAAAACATGTTCTGATGTGAAACGTTTCATATGCGAGAGCAAAATACAAAATTGCCGCACCCCTCCTCGTTGCCTCGCTGTTACCCATCAGGATACTGGCTCCACCACACCCTACTGCCTGCTTGACCACACCTACAAGCAAATCCCCATCATGCACCCGATACAATGCTGCATTGCCTGCTACAAGGATCCCAACTGCCGCTCCTTCAACCTGTCATCAGGGAAGATGTGTCAACTCAACAATGCCACCATCTCCCAGGTTGATGCTGACAAGTTTGTTACTAAACCAGAGAACTGTGCCAACTATGAACTAGAATTTTAGTTACATTTGTGACAAGAGATTTCAATAACAACTTCACTGCACTACAGGTGATAGTTTACAAATATACTCATTCAGACTGGATCTTAATACAGCTGGACTCTAGATACATGATATCATACTGGACTCTAGATACATGATATCATACTGGACTCTAGATACATGATATCATACTGGACTCTAGATACATGATATCATACTGGACTCTAGATACATGATATCATACTGGACTCTAGATACATGATATCATACTGGACTCTAGATACATGATATCACACTGGACTCTAGATACATGATATCATACTGGACTCTAGATACATGATATCATACTGGACTCTAGATACATGATATCATACTGGACTCTAGATACATAATATCATGATGGACTCTAGATACATGATATCTCATGCAACCTGAAATGTGTTTGAATTTAAATATGACATAACATGACATTTTAATTGTTGAAAACATACTGCATAACTCACTATTACACAGGATAAACTTGGTATTTCCACCATTTTGAAAGGTAAGATCACAGGAAGTTAGATGCATGTTTATTTTATTACAACATCTTTTAACCAGTTCGCACCGGGAATAAACAAGTTTTTCCGAACCCCGTGGCGGGTTTATTTTTACCGCACAAACACAACCAATGGTGCTCACCAGAGCGTGACCGGGGAGACCGCGTCTTCCACCGTATGCTTATGGCTCGTTGCCACGTCGACCGGGAATCTATACAAATATTCCCGAGAATCCTGTGGCGTGTTTAGATGCTCTCCGATCCGCTGTCCCAAAAAAAATTACGTGTATACACGGCCTCCAACGCGAACTGGTTAACAATGATCTTTCTTGATTTGTATCTTGATTTCCTTAAATCAGATTATTCTCCTCATTCTTTCAGTACATCAAAACCAAAACTGTTAGCCTCCGCTAACGATATTATTAAACCATGAGAAACAGGTGATATTTGTACCAAGCCAGTAGTAATTAGCTGGAGATGAAGACTATACCAAAGTGCCTTCATATATCTCTATATTCTCTTTCAATCTGTTTTTTCAAAATCTTATATTCAGAGTTAATGTCAATGTTATGTAGACAATAAATAAAGATTTACTCAAATTTGTAAAGTAACATGATGCTGTCTTTTTGCTAAGTAACTCAATGCAATTTAATTTAGAATGAATATTTTAATTTACTCAATATTGCACTCATGGTCTGTAGCTGTTTAAGATACAAATCCTTATTTTTATCCTTAATTTGTTTCTTGTAGATAGAAAGTAAATTACTTTCATTGTTTCATAAGTTATATCACAAAATAGTTGACTTAAAAAAAATGAGTAAAGAAGTGAATACATTAACAATATAATGCACAATGATTAATTCATATCTGGTAAAATAATGACACCTGTGGTACGTTAAAGAATAATTTAGTCAATTATTTTATGAAAACAGAAAATCATTTCTAAATCACTCCCCATTTACAAGGAAAATAGAAGTATACCGATTAAGAACAAAACAGCTGGTGACATAATGAAACACGTGGAAGATATTCATCTTTTACAAACTGGTTTAAAAACGCATATATTAAAAGAAAAATTAGCTAGCAAAGGTTGGATAAATATTATATTTTTGTTTTGGTGGTAGATATGATATCAATTAGACATGAATAAACCTTCAATATTTAGAACTGCATGAACTTTGCAAATACCAATTTTTGGCCGAATTGACATCAATAGCACTATACACATATTTGAAGATCCAATGTATGCTTTATTTTTCAAAGAAAAAATATATATATGTAAAGACTGTTTGCGGTGACACCATGTAGAAATTCTCTTTTGAGTAGTAAATATAAATATTAAAAAAACTACATAATTTAAAAAAAAATTAAAATTGAAGTTGACACAGACAAGATTCAGTAACTGTTATTTGAGAAGATCATAAATGTTTTGAATTAAATTATAAAGAAAAATATGTATTTTCCCATATTATTACGTGTTAATCAGGGTTCAGCCTTAACAGTGGTCGGCTGGACAAATGCAAGTTAAAAGGGCAGCAGACTTGTTAAAAACATTTCTAACTTGACCGACTAGCTAGTCAAAATCACAAAGACTGTACTGCTACCAAAAATGGAAATTCATTTTTAACTATTTTTTAACTATCTTGGGGATTAGTTACAAGTCATGCTGAGTGGTCGGCTGGATAGTTAAACAGAAGGTTAAGGGTAAATCCTGCTTAAATTGTGCTATCTTGTCGCTTTGCAAATAATGCAATAGAACAATTAAACATGTAACATATGAAATTGTGTCACATGAGTGCAACAAGGTTGTAACTTGCATTTTTAGGACTTCGAGTTTTGGGCGGGTTTATTTAAACAAAATTATTTTAAAACATTTTTGAAGGATTTTACTTATAAATAGTGATTATAGTTACCAAATAGTTTAAAGGGGCAGTATCGTCACGATCAAAACACACATTCAACAGGGCATGGAACCGGTGTGCAAGTTTAAGATGAACACAGTGACTGAAAATTACTGGCTCATTTATGCAGCAGCAACGGTTAATATGACCTTATCATGTGGGGTATTATGACCTTATCATGTGGGCTATTATGACCTTATCATGTGGGCTATTATGACCTTATCATGTGGGCTATTATGGTAGTTACTGAGTTAATCTAAAACTAGCATTCCAATTCCACGCCCTGTTGATCATGGTGATACTACCCCTTTAATACCGCTTTTGTTAGTACGAACTAATAAACATTCAATTTTATCAGTAATTAAAAAAAATAAATCGAACAAAAAATATGTTACTTTTGTGCATGCAAGAAGGTCCTATCTCAGAGATACAACCTTTTTGCACTCGATCAACGAACTTGTTTGCTCCCTTATTGCACTAAAATGACTTAATTTGTGACAATAATGATGTCATGCAATCTTTAAATTGCTGTATCTTCATGATCATATATCCGATTTGGTTCTGACTTTCAGAATTGTTTTTCAAAATTGTTTGTTGTAGCTATACTTAAAGTCTCGATTGTCTATTGTTGTGATGCTCGCCTTAAATTTGCATTTCAATTTTAATTCTAGCTTTGGCGGGAAACGCGCTTTCAAATATATCACATTTGATGTAAATCATTAGCAAAGAATGTACATGTAAACTGTGCAGTAAAATATGAGGTTTGTAAGTTCTTATGTTAATCAATAATAAACGTTAACTAGACATAGTGTCAAAATATAGACGTTTCATTTGTTAGAGGTGTCACAGGTATGAAGAGTCGTGTTCCCCCCCCCCTCCCCCCTCTAAATATGAGCTGAGACGTCATCCCCTTACTATTCATATCATGTAAATAGTCTTCATTTAAATTCAAATTAGCCAATCGCCCATCATGCATACCATAGGCGGAAAGCTTTCCTTGGATCATTCCAATAATGACCGCAGGCGAGAGACAAATTTAACGTTCTCTCCCTGGTTTTATCTTCAACATTTACAGAATAAACCATCACCAGAAAATAGAGAGCCATGCTAATTATTCGCCTGTAGTGCTTCCATCTTAGAGAATACAGGGATTGTTATGTTAAAATATTTCCACCGTATGCCATCAATGAATTGTCAACAACTGGCTTTAACATTACAAAAGAATTTAATATCGCAGCCTCTTTACGAGTCAAACTCTTTGTGCTTTTTCAAAACAAACGTCCACCATGATTAAATGCAGTTTGTTATTGCTGTCAGTATATCTGATTGATTGACTGTACACAATAACTGGAACACTCAAGGCCTTCTGTTATTGCAGGATTTCAAACCAATATGAACTCAGCTAAATTCACTCTGAGTAAATTCTATGTAAATGTAAAGTTATGAAGAATTAGATACATTCAGCTTTTTTTGTTTCACTCCAAACCTTGATAACCTACATGTAGCAAGATCCAATAACCATGGCATTCTCTTTCAAAGTTCCTTTGTTCTGATTTCAGAGCTCAATACTGCCCTCTATTGACAACACGAGAATGAAAGAACTGAACTTTTCAAGCATTCATATTGTCTAATAAATATCACACATCTTTGTGAGATTTATTTCATGTAAATAAGATCACAGCGCTGATCCAGCCTATTTCCCTTCCAGCCTCCATTTGGTCATGTGGATGTGTATGGAAGAAAAAACAAAATGGCTGAGCAACGATACAGATTAAAAATCTATAAAGTCAAAGAGAATCATTAGCTCACTGCACAGTGCAATGAAAACATATTTTGTATCAGTTCATTTATACAATACTAACAAGGATTGGCAGTGAATATTACCAACACAAACCACAACCCAAACAAGATTTTAGCTTAAATTTTCTGTCAACAACTACCTCATTATCTAGGATTTTTAATATCTTGGCATCAATACAGGACTGGATGCATTTTCAAAACAAATGTCCATCATATGCAAGGTTATTGTTGTCAATATTCGGGTGATTGACTGTAGGCAATAACTGCCGTGATTGGGTTTGTCATGTCATTACAACCGATAAAAGCTCACTCATTTCACTCTACCCAGCTCAGTTGATTCAGAGGAACAATCGGATTGCCAGGACAGATTATCAACCATGTATCCCAAAACCCACTTAGGCATTCTCTTGTTCATTCTGATGATTGGTGTACTTGGCTCTGATGCCATCATTCAAGGCTGTCGTCAAGGTTGGACATATTACAACCATTCCTGTTATATGAATTTCATTGAGTTCAGAGTTCCTTGGATTGACGCTTATAAGAAATGTGAAAGCCTTGGTTCTCAGCTGCTGGTTCTTAACTCTCAGGGAGAAAAACAGTTTGTACGCAGCATGATGCAAGCAGCATTTCCTGATATCAATGGGGAAAAAATGGTATGGCTTGGCTGTCACGAGATAAATGGAGAATGGGAATGCTCTGATAATGCACAACAGAATCTTGCAATGCTCAACACCAGCACTCTCACATGCCAAGCACTGAAGCCCTTCAGTTTGGATGTGATGGAGAAGTCATGTTCTGATATAAAGCGTTTCATATGCGAGAGCAAAATACAAAATGGCCACACTCCTCTTCGCTGCCTCGCAGTTACCGATAAGGATACTGGCTCCACCACACCCTACTGCCTGCTTGACCACACCTACAAGCAAATCCCCATCATGCACCCGATACAATGCTGCATTGCCTGCTACAAGGATCCCAACGCTCCTTCAACCTGTCATCAGGGAAGATGTGTCAACTCAACAATGCCACCATCTCCCAGGTTGATGCTGACAAGTTTGTTACTAAACCTGAGAACTGTGCTAACTATGAACTAGAATTTTAGGTACATTGGTGACAAGATTTCAAGAACTTCACTGCACTACAGGTCATAGTTTACAAATAAACTCATTCAGATTGGACCTTAATACAGCTGGACTCTAGATACATGATATCATGCTGGACTCTAGATACATGATATCATACTGGACTCTAGATACATGATATCATACTGGACTCTAGATACATGATATCATACTGGACTCTAGATACATGATATCACACTGGACTCTAGATACATGATATCACACTGGACTCTAGATACATGATATCATACTGGACTCTAGATACATGATATCACGATGGACTCTAGATACATGATATCACACTGGACTCTAGATACATGACATCATACTGGACTCTAGATACATGATATCATACTGGACTCTAGATACATGATATCATACTGGACTCTAGATACATGACATCATACTGGACTCTAGATACATGACATCACACTGGACTCTAGATACATCATACTGGACTCTAGATACATGATATCACACTGGACTCTAGATACATGATATCACGCTGGACTCTAGATACATGATATCATGATGGACTCTAGATACATGATATCATACTGGACTCTAGATACATGATATCACACTGGACTCTAGATACATGATATCATGATGGACTCTAGATACATGATATCATACTGGACTCTAGATACATGATATCATACTGGACTCTAGATACATGATATCACACTGGACTCTAGATACATGATATCACGCTGGACTCTAGATACATGATATCATACTGGACTCTAGATACATGATATCATACTGGACTCTAGATACATGATATCACACTGGACTCTAGATACATGATATCATACTGGACTCTAGATACATGATATCATACTGGACTCTAGATACATGATATCATACTGGACTCTAGATACATGATATCATACTGGACTCTAGATACATGATATCATACTGGACTCTAGATACATGATATCACACTGGACTCTAGATACATGATATCATACTGGACTCTAGATACATGATATCATACTGGACTCTAGATACATGATATCATACTGGACTCTAGATACATGATATCATGCTGGACTCTAGATACATGATATCATACTGGACTCTAGATACATGATATCATACTGGACTCTAGATACATGATATCATACTGGACTCTAGATACATGATATCATACTGGACTCTAGATACATGATATCATACTGGACTCTAGATACATGATATCATACTGGACTCTAGATACATGATATCATACTGGACTCTAGATACATGATATCATACTGGACTCTAGATACATGACATCATACTGGACTCTAGATACATGATATCATGCTGCCCTCATGCAACCTGAAGTGTGTTTGAATTCCAAAGTAAATTAAATATGAGATCACATGATATTTTAATTGTTGAAAACATACTGCATAACTCACTATTACACAGGATAAACTTGGTATTTTCACCACTTTGAAAGGTAAGATCACAGGAAGTTAGATTCATGTTTATTTTTATAACAACATCTTTTAACAATGATTTTTCTTGATTTGTATCTTGATTTCCTTAAATCAGATTATTCTCCTCATTCTTTCAGTACATCAAAACCAAAACTGTTAGCCTGAGCCGCTAAAGGTGTGATTAAACCATGAGAAACAGGTGATATTTGTACCAAGCCAGTAGTAATTAGCTGGAGATGAAGACTATACTAAAGTGCCTTCATACATCTCTACATATATTCTCTTTCAATCTGGGGTTTTTTCAAAATCTTACATTCACAGTCAATGTCAATGTAATGTAGATAATAAATAAAGATTTACTCAAATTTGTAAAGTAACATGATGCTGTCTTTTTGCTAAGTAACTCACTGCAATTTAATTTATAATGAATATTTAAATTTACTCAATATTGCATTTGTGGTGTAGCTGTTTAAAGATATGTATTCCTCATTTTGACATAATGTTTCGTTTAAAAAGTAAGAAAGAAAGTAAATTACTTTCATTGTTTCATACATAGTTGAAAGGGGCATGGATAAAGAGTAATTAAGTGAATAAATTAAATTATGATGCAGAATGATTAATTCATTGCTGCTCAAGTAATGGTACCTGTGGTTATTTTATGAAGAACAAAAAATTAATTTAAAAGTAATTTACTCCCCTTTCACAAGGTAAAAAGAAGTATACCAATTAAGAACAAAACACTTGGAATATTCATCTTTTGAAAATGCATATTTAAAACAAAATTAGATAGCAAAGGTTGGATAAATATTATATTCTTATTTTGGTGATAGACATGATATCAACTTTTAATATTAAAAGTATGGTGAAAAACTTTCAAACAACTGTATGAACTACATATAACCATACCGACATAAATAACACTATATGTACAAATATCTGAACATCAAATGTTTAAAAATGTCTTTATTTAAGTTGCCAAAGGCAAGGTTCATAAACTGTTATTTGAGAAGATCATAAATACTGATTAAGAACAAAATTGCTGACGACATAATGAAACACATGGAATATTGATCTTTTAAAATTGTATAAAAATGCATAGGTAAAAAGATATAACAAAGGTTGGATTAATATTATATTCTTGTTTTGGTGGTAGACATGATATCATGATAGACATGTATAAACTTATAAAATTCAAACCATAGGAACTTGTTGGCCTAACTGACATTAATATCACTATACACGTATACATGTAACATTAGATGTTTAAAAAAGAATTGTTTTTGTTTGTTTTTTCAAAGACAAAAATATATATACTGAAGTTGGCAAAAACCAGATTCATTAAACAGTATTTGAGAATATCATAAATGCTTAGAATTTTCAAGTAAACAAATAGTATTTTTTTAAAGGAAAATTAATAAATTTCCATATTTTTTTGTGTTAAATTATGCTGTCTTGTCGCTTAGCAACCCCTGCAAAAGAACAATGAAAATATGTAGTTTTGTCTTAAAGGTTGTAGTTGATGAAAGTTTGCATGCTCACATGAGATTTGCTATTAAAATACATTTTAGCTTTGGCAGGAAACATTCAAGTTGAATAAATTTGATGTAAATCATTAGCAGAGAAGTGTCCAATAAAACTGTGTAGTTTGTAAGTTAGTCTGTTAACTTATAATAAACTCAACTAGACGTGTTATTAAAATAAAGGCAATGTTTCGCTATTAGTCAGTTTGTCATACACTTCCTTGTGTTATCCTTGCAATGTCCTTCTTTTAATATTTTGTTTTCTATTCCTAATTGAATGTTAGTATTTGTTAATGAATTTTTAATCGTCTTGTATTTCAAATACTGTGGATTTTGCTAAATAATTAAAATCAAAATTGATAACTTTGTATATTTTAAGCCACTGCTCTGTATGTGACAAATATGTGGAACAAATTTTCTTGCAACTTTGCCCAGAAATACACGTATAGACATTTTGAGTTTGGTTAAAAAGCAACCCGTCTTAAAGGAATTGTAAACCATGTCTGTAAATGCATCTGTATTTTATGACAATCAAGAGATATACACATGTACATGTATAGAAACCAACATGAGAAAGTTTCAGCTGTCAGCTGTCAGCATTCTGTTGTGTTATTAACAAGAAATTTATAGTGAAAATGCATTTAGATTTGTTTGTATACAATCTAATGTAGAAAATGGATAACGGCCATTGATCCATTTCAAATGTATGGAATACATTTCATGTTTTCACAGAAATGACCACATTTCTGACAAAATAATTTAACAGTATGTTTGGTACCATCACCAACTTACATGTCACATCAAGCAAGATGACAGTCATTTTGTAACTAGGTACATGTAATTTCCAAAGGTGTACACACTCCCTTTAAACACCAAACATCTTCATAAGCAATGTCTAAAATTATCAAGCCTCATCTCAATCAGGTTTGTTTATCAAACATTACCATAGAAACATTTTTTATTAACAACTGGAATTCATTTGGAACAAGAGGTTTGATTGATGGAATTCTAGTATTGGTAGAAGTGGTGTAATTTGGCTCTTCACCGACGGGGCTCGGCATTGTATGCTCAGTGCATGCAAGTATCTAATAAAACAAATGAGTGTGTATACAGCGCTGATGAAGGGGAAGGCCGAAATTAGACCAATTGTACAAACTGAGCGCTGATCATGCATATCAAACGACAATCAACGTACATTGTATGCAACAAGTACAGTCCAATGTTAACTTGTGAATTAGGATAAGTTCATTTGAAATGACAGGTATTCACACAATTGGAAAGGGGCTATGACTAATTTGTGAGCTTTTTAGAGGGTAAATTGTTTTTGTTTACTAAAGATATCGATAGAAATTCTATGTAGAGGTCGTGAATATTTCTTGAGCTCGAGTAGGATGTCTTAAAAATATTTTTATAACAATTTTTTTTCAGATCTGGAAAGCGATCATACATATTTTTCAAATGGAAGCTCCCGTACTGCATTTCTACAGTTATTGATTTCTACCTTGGATGTACATATAGTTTAATATCAACATTCCTAAGATACAAACTGTAGTTGGCTCCAATCATTGAGGAGCAATGCTATGACAACAAGTCTCTCAGCAATACTGTCAGACATCTGATCAAATTGAGAATAACACTTTACGTGATACGTTTCTCTGAATTTCAAAAGTGGCACAAAGTTGATAATTTCTTCAAACTTGCATTCTGCGCATGAACACATGGTAATAGTCATCAACAACACTGCCACCTGCTACTACCACCATCATCATCACCTCTGCCACATCATTATTCATCATCATCATCATCACCACCATCATCATCATATATCCGTCAGTGTAAGGGCAAAATCAAATCAACTGTTTATCACCCGATGAAAGAATTTCATCAATCTACACCATTATCATCATCATCATCCAAATTCTGAAGATAATAACTTAAAAGCTGTAGGACTTGGAACGCTTTTGAAAACTACTTCATGTGACATACAACAGGTTTCATAAATATATTCCACTTTCTTCAGTTAAAATCTCAGATTTCCAAAACATTTATTGACTATGAGTTTCAAAAGCAATTTAACCTTTCTCTTCGGAGAGTTGTTCATTATGATGATTGGTCTACTTGGCTCTGATGCCATTCTTAAAGGCTGTCGTCAAGGCTGGACATATTACAACCATTCCTGTTACATGAATTTCATTGAGATACAAGTTCCTTGGATTGACGCTTATAAGAAATGTGAAAGCCTTGGCTCTCAGCTGCTGGTTCTTAACTCTCAGGGAGAGAAACAGTTTGTAAGCAGCATGATACAAGCAGCTTTTCGTGATGTCACAAACCAGAATTTAATAAAAATCTGGCTTGGCTGTCAGAAGATAAATGGAGAATGGGAATGCTCTGATAATGCACAACAGAATCTTGCAACACTCAATACCAGCACTCTCACATGCCAACTACTTCTGCCCTTAAAGTTGGGTTTGATGGAGAATCCATGTTCTGACACAAAGCGTTTCATATGCGAGAATAAAGTACAAAATTGCCACACCCCTCTTCGCTGCCTCGCTGTTACCGATAAGGATACCGGCTCCACCACACCCTACTGCCTGCTTGACCACACCTACAAGCAAATCCCCATCATGCACCCGATACAATGCTGCATTGCCTGCTACAAGGATCCCAACTGCCGCTCCTTCAACCTGTCATCAGGGAAGATGTGTCAACTCAACAATGCCACCATCTCCAAGGTCGATGCCGACAAGTTTGTCACTAAACCAGAGAACTGTGCCAACTATGAACTAGAATTTTAGGTACATTGGTAACGAGATTTCAAGAACACCTTCACTGCACTTCAGATCATAGTTTACAAATAAGCTCATTCAGACTGGACCTTAATACAGCTGGACTCTAGATACATGATATCATGCTGGACTCTAGATACATGATATCACGCTGGACTCTAGATACATGATATCATGATGGACTCTAGATACATGATATCATACTGGACTCTAGATACATGATATCATACTGGACTCTAGATACATGATATCATACTGGACTCTAGATACATGATATCATACTGGACTCTATATACATGATATCATACTGGACTCTAGATACATGATATCATACTGGACTCTAGATACATGATATCATGATGGACTCTAGATACATGATATCATACTGGACTCTAGATACATGATATCATACTGGACTCTAGATACATGATATCACACTGGACTCTAGATACATCATACTGGACTCTAGATACATAATATCATGATGGACTCTAGATACATGATATCATGATGGACTCTAGATACATGATATCATACTGGACTCTAGATACATGATATCATACTGGACTCTAGATACATGATATCATACTGGACTCTAGATACATGATATCATACTGGACTCTAGATACATGATATCATACTGGACTCTAGATACATGATATCATACTGGACTCTAGATACATGATATCATGATGGACTCTAGATACATGATATCATACTGGACTCTAGATACATGATATCATACTGGACTCTAGATACATGATATCATACTGGACTCTAGATACATGATATCATACTGGACTCTAGATACATGATATCATACTGGACTCTAGATACATGATATCATACTGGACTCTAGATACATGATATCATGATGGACTCTAGATACATGATATCATACTGGACTCTAGATACATGATATCATACTGGACTCTAGATACATGATATCATACTGGACTCTAGATACATGATATCATACTGGACTCTAGATACATGATATCATACTGGACTCTAGATACATGATATCATACTGGACTCTAGATACATGATATCATACTGGACTCTAGATACATGATATCATACTGGACTCTAGATACATGATATCATACTGGACTCTAGATACATGATATCATACTGGACTCTAGATACATGATATCATACTGGACTCTAGATACATGATATCATACTGGACTCTAGATACATGATATCATACTGGACTCTAGATACATGATATCATACTGGACTCTAGATACATGATATCATACTGGACTCTAGATACATGATATCATACTGGACTCTAGATACATGATATCATACTGGACTCTAGATACATGATATCATACTGGACTCTAGATACATGATATCATACTGGACTCTAGATACATGATATCACACTGGACTCTAGATACATGATATCATACTGGACTCTAGATACATGATATCATACTGGACTCTAGATACATGATATCACACTGGACTCTAGATACATGATATCATACTGGACTCTAGATACATGATATCATACTGGACTCTAGATACATGATATCACACTGGACTCTAGATACATGATATCATACTGGACTCTAGATACATGATATCATACTGGACTCTAGATACATGATATCATGCTGGACTCTAGATACATGATATCATACTGGACTCTAGATACATGATATCATACTGGACTCTAGATACATGATATCATACTGGACTCTAGATACATGATATCATACTGGACTCTAGATACATGACATCACACTGGACTCTAGATACATCATACTGGACTCTAGATACATGATATCATACTGGACTCTAGATACATGATATCATACTGGACTCTAGATACATAATATCATGATGGACTCTAGATACATGATATCACACTGGACTCTAGATACATAATATCATGATGGACTCTAGATACATGATATCATACTGGACTCTAGATACATGATATCATACTGGACTCTAGATACATGATATCATACTGGACTCTAGATACATGATATCATACTGGACTCTAGATACATGATATCATACTGGACTCTAGATACATGATATCATACTGGACTCTAGATACATGATATCATACTGGACTCTAGATACATGATATCATACTGGACTCTAGATACATGATATCATGATGGACTCTAGATACATGATATCATACTGGACTCTAGATACATGATATCATACTGGACTCTAGATACATGATATCATACTGGACTCTAGATACATGATATCATGATGGACTCTAGATACATGATATCATACTGGACTCTAGATACATGATATCACACTGGACTCTAGATACATGATATCACACTGGACTCTAGATACATGATATCACACTGGACTCTAGATACATGATATCATACTGGACTCTAGATACATGATATCATACTGGACTCTAGATACATGATATCACACTGGACTCTAGATACATGATATCACACTGGACTCTAGATACATGATATCATACTGGACTCTAGATACATGATATCATACTGGACTCTAGATACATGATATCATACTGGACTCTAGATACATGATATCATGATGGACTCTAGATACATGATATCATACTGGACTCTAGATACATGATATCATGATGGACTCTAGATACATGATATCACACTGGACTCTAGATACATGATATCATGATGGACTCTAGATACATGATATCATACTGGACTCTAGATACATGATATCATGATGGACTCTAGATACATGATATCATACTGGACTCTAGATACATGATATCATACTGGACTCTAGATACATGATATCATGATGGACTCTAGATACATGATATCACACTGGACTCTAGATACATGATATCATGATGGACTCTAGATACATGATATCATGATGGACTCTAGATACATGATATCATACTGGACTCTAGATACATGATATCATGATGGACTCTAGATACATGATATCACACTGGACTCTAGATACATGATATCATGATGGACTCTAGATACATGATATCATACTGGACTCTAGATACATGATATCATGATGGACTCTAGATAC
The DNA here is from genome assembly GCA_029582265.1 of Zoroaster sp. YZ-2022. Lineage (NCBI taxonomy): Eukaryota > Metazoa > Echinodermata > Asteroidea > Forcipulatida > Zoroasteridae > Zoroaster > Zoroaster sp. YZ-2022. The sequence goes on along the minus strand of CM055833.1, from coordinate 23,987,367 downwards.
ATGATATCACACTGGACTCTAGATACATGATATCATGATGGACTCTAGATACATGATATCATACTGGACTCTAGATACATGATATCATGATGGACTCTAGATACATGATATCATACTGGACTCTAGATACATGATATCACACTGGACTCTAGATACATGATATCACACTGGACTCTAGATACATGATATCACACTGGACTCTAGATACATGATATCATACTGGACTCTAGATACATGATATCATACTGGACTCTAGATACATGATATCACACTGGACTCTAGATACATGATATCACACTGGACTCTAGATACATGATATCATACTGGACTCTAGATACATGATATCATACTGGACTCTAGATACATGATATCATACTGGACTCTAGATACATGATATCATGATGGACTCTAGATACATGATATCATACTGGACTCTAGATACATGATATCATACTGGACTCTAGATACATGATATCATGATGGACTCTAGATACATGATATCATACTGGACTCTAGATACATGATATCACACTGGACTCTAGATACATAATATCATGATGGACTCTAGATACATGATATCATACTGGACTCTAGATACATGATATCATACTGGACTCTAGATACATGATATCATACTGGACTCTAGATACATGATATCATGATGGACTCTAGATACATGATATCATACTGGACTCTAGATACATGATATCATGATGGACTCTAGATACATGATATCATACTGGACTCTAGATACATGATATCACACTGGACTCTAGATACATAATATCATGATGGACTCTAGATACATGATATCATACTGGACTCTAGATACATGATATCACACTGGACTCTAGATACATGATATCATACTGGACTCTAGATACATGATATCACACTGGACTCTAGATACATGATATCATACTGGACTCTAGATACATGATATCACACTGGACTCTAGATACACGATATCATACTGGACTCTAGATACATGATATCATGCTGCCCTCATTCAACCTGAAGTGTGTTTGAATTACAAAGAAATTTAAATATGAGATAACATGATATTTTAATTGTTGAAAACATACTGCATAACTCACTATTACACAGGATGAACTTGGTATTTTCACCACTTTGAAAGGTAAGATCACAGAAAGTTAGATGCATGTTTATTTTTTATTACATTTTTAAACAATGATTTTTCTTGATTTGTATCTTGATTTCCTTAAATCAGTTTGTTTTTATGTTTTCAGTACATCAAAACCAAAACTGTTAGCCTCCGCTAAAGGTGTGATTAAACCATGAGAAACAGGTGTTATTTGTACCAAGCCAGTAGTAATTAGCTGGAGATGAGGACTATACCAAAGTGCCCTCATACATCTCTACATTATTATCTTTCATTCTGTTTTTTGTTTTTCAAAATCTTATATTCACAGTTAATGTCAATGTAATGTAGATAATAAATTAAGATTTACTTAAATTTAAAAGTAACATGATGCTGTCTTTTTGCTAAGTAACTGAATGAATATTTAAATTTTAATTTACTCAATATTGCACTTGTGGTGTAGCTGTTTAAAGATATAGATTCCTCATATATATTCCTCATTTTGACATGTTTCGTTTAAATATGATTATTAATCTGTTCCTTGTTGAAAGAAAGTAAATTACTTTCATTGTTTCACAACATAGTTGAAAGAGGATGGATGAAGAGTAATTAAGTGCATAAATTAACTTATGATGCAGAATGATTAATTCATTGCTGGTCAAGTAATGGTACCTGTGGTTATTTTATGAAGAACAAAAAAATAATTTAAAAGTAATTTACTCCCCTTTTACAAGGGAAACAGAAGTATACTAATTAAGAATAAAACACATGGAATATTCATCTTTTGAAAAATGAAAATGGTAGTAGACATGATATCAATTTTTAATATTAGAAGTACGTGTAAAAACTTTCAAAATTCAGAACTGTGTGAACTTATTGCAAATACCCACTTTTGGCCTGACTCACATAAATAGCACTATACACATGTATCTGAACATCAAACGCTTAAAAATGGCTTTATTGAAGTTGTCAAAGACAAGGTTCATTAACTGTAATTTGAGAATATCATAAATTCTTGCACTGTTAAACAATGATTTGGACGATTATTTTAAGAAGAAAAAAATCATTTAAAAGTGATTTACTCCACTTTTACAAGAAAAATAGAGGTATACTGATTAACCAGTTCGCGTCGGAGGCCGTGTATACACGCAATTATTTTTGGGAGAGCGGATCGGAGAGCATCTAAACACACCACAGGATTCTCGGGAATATTTGTATAGATTCCCGGTCGACGTGGCAACGAGCCATAAGCATATGGTGGAAGACGCGGTCTCCCCGGTCACGCTCTGGTGAGCACCATTGGTCGTGTTTGTGCTGTAAAAATAAACCCGCCACGGGGTTCGGAAAAACTTTTTTATTCCCGGTGCGAACTGGTTAAGAACAAATTTGCTGATGACATAATGAAACACATGGAATACTGATCTTTTAAAATTGTATAAAAATGCATATTTAAAAAGATATAGCAAAGGTTGGATATTAAATATTATATTCTTATTTTGGTGGTAGACATGATATCATGATAGACATATATAAAATTCAAACCATATGAACTTGTTGCAAATACCAATTTTTGGGCTAACTGACATTAAATAGCGCCATACACGTACATGTATACATACATGTAACATCACAGAATTTAGTTTTTGTTTGTTTTTTCAAAGATGAAAAAATATATATTGAATTTAATAAAAACAAGATTCATTAAATGGTATTTGAGAATATCATAAATGCTTTGAATTTTCAAGTAAAAAATAGTAAATCAGTTTCCACATTTTTTTGTGTTAAATTATGCTGTCTTGTCGCTTAGCAATTCCTGCAAAAGAACAATGACAATGTGTAATTTTGTCTTAAAGGTGGTCAGTCTTAAAGTAAGACTAATTGCTGTGACACCATGTGAAATTCTCTATTGAGTATTAATTAGTTCTGAAAAGAACTGGAGGTTACAACTCGACGTTTCGATCAGTATGCTCTGATCGTCCTCTGGAGAAGGTGGTCGTTGTTGAAAGTTTGCATGCTCACATGAGATTTGCTATTAAAATACATTCTAGCTTTGGCAGGAAACTTTCAAGTTGAATAAATTTGATGTAAATCATTAGAAGAGAAGTGTCCAATAAAACTGTGTAGTTTGTAAGTTAGTCTGTTAACTTATAATAAACTCAACTAGACGTGTTGATAAAATATAGACAATGTTTCACTATCAGTCAATTTGTCATACACTTCCTTGTGTTATCCTTGCAATGTCCTTTTAAATCTTTTTTTTTCTATTCCTCATAGAATATAGGTTGGTGAAATTCTTGCGTCAGGAAATAAACAATTGATTTAATTTTGCCCTAACACCAACTAGTGTATAGCACTGTATACTCAGTGCTTTCCGAGTCTCTGTGAAAAACTACACAGGCGGGACTCGAACCCACGACCTGCTTACTAGTGCAGACGTCTTAACCTCTCGACCACCGAGCTTGCCCGATGGCGATTGGCCAGCTAGAATCCTATATAGCAGCGGGTTCTGCGATATATATAGGTTGGTGAAATTCTTGCGTCAGGAAATAAACAATTGATTGAATTTTGCCCTAACACCGACATGTGTATAGCACTGTATACTCAGTGCTTTCTGAGTCTCTGTGAAAAACTTGTCGGTGTTTGGGCAAAATTAAATCAATTGTTTATTTCCCGACGCAAGAATTTCAACAACCTATATATATTGCAGAACCCGCTGCTATATAGGATTCTAGCCAGCCAATCGCCATCGGGCAAGCTCGGTGGTCGAGAGGTTAAGACGTCTGCACTAGTAAGCAGGAGGTCGTGGGTTCGAATCCCGCCCGAGTCCCGCCTGTGTAGTTTTTCACAGAGACTCGGAAAGCACTGAGTATACAGTGCTATACACACGTCGGTGTTAGGGCAAAATTTAATCAATTCCTCATTGAATGTTAGTATTTGTTAGAATTTTTAATCGTCTTGTATTTTTTTATTTGTGTCCAATGAATCTGTTGGATCTTGGCTCCCATTTCATACACAGATTAGTTGTCTGGTATAAAACATATTTTCTTGGTGATGGGCAAATGTTGGCTGGGTCATGAATGGACGTCATTCCGTTACCGGAGAATTGCCCATTTTATGACAATCAAGAGATATACACATGTACATGTATAGAAACCAACATGAGAAAGTTTCAGCTGTCAGCATTCTGTTGTGTTATTAACAAGAAATTAGTGAAAATGCATTCAGATTTGTTAGTATACAATCTAATGTAGAAAATGGATAATGGCCATTGATCCATTTCATATGTATGGAATACATTTCATGTTTTCACAGAAATGACCACATTTCTGACAAAATAATTTAACAGTATGTTTGGTACCATCACCAACTTACATGTAAACATCAAGTAAGATGACAGTAATTTTGTAACTAGGTACATGTAATTTCCAAAGGTGTACACACTCCCTTTAAACACCAAACATCTTCATAACCAATGCCTAAAATTATCAAGCCTCATCTCAATCAGGTTTGTTTATCAAACGTTACCACAGAAACATATTTTGTTAACAACTGGAATTCATTTGGAACAAGAGGTTTGATTGATGGAATTCTAGTATTGGTAGAAGTGGTGTAATTTGGCTCTTCACCGACGGGGCTCGGCATTGTATGCTCAGTGCATGCGAGTATCTGAAAAAACAAATGAGTGTGTATACAGCGCTGATGAAGAGGAAGGCCGATATTAGACCAATTGTTCAAAAAAGCCCTCACCACCCACATTAAAAGGCAATCAATGTGCATTGTGCGTAGCAAGCACAGTCCAATGTTTACTTATGAATCTAAAAATTAGGGAGATTTCATTTGAAATTACAGGGGTTCATGGAATTGGAAAGGGGTTATGCGTAATTTATGAACTCTGTAGGGGGTTAATTGCTTTTGTTTTATAAAAAGGATCATAAAAAATGTACATGAACGTCATGGAAATTGTTTGTGTTCTAATAAGATGTCTTATAAAAGTTCTCAAATACTTGTTATAATTTTGTTTTTTCAAATCTGGAAAGGGATCATACATATTTTTCAAATGCATGCTCCCTACATTGGATAAATATTCCTAAGATACAGACTGCAGTTGGCTCCAATCATTGAGGAGCAATGCTATGACAACAAGTCTCTCAGCAATACAGTAAGGCAGCTTACCAAAGTGAGAATAACACTTTACGTGATGCGTTTCTCTCAAACTTCAAAAGTGGCACAAAGTCTGTTTCTCCAAACTTGCATTCTGCAGTGTTATGTAACATCTTCATCAAAATCATCATTATCATGAAATCACCTTCACTGCCATCACCATCGTCATAATCATCAATGACACCATTATCACAATATCAGTATCTAGAGGTCATGAATTGTACATTGTAGAATTTGTAACGATAATTGACTCAAACCACTCTTAGTCAACTTTCATGTGACATTACATATCAGGCTTCATATATATCTGTTCTCTTGAGTTAAAAACCTCAAATTTCCAAAACATTTATTGACTATGAGTTTCAAAAGCAATTTAACCTTTCTCTTCGGATATTTGTTCATTCTGATGATTGGTGTACTTGGCTCTGATGCCATTCTTAAAAGCTGTCGTCAAGGCTGGACATATTACAACCATTCCTGTTACATGACTTTCATTGAGTTCAGAGTTCCTTGGTTTGACGCTTATAAGAAATGTGAAAGCCTTGGCTCTCAGCTGCTGGTTCTCAACTCTCAGGGAGAGAAACAGTTTGTACACAGCATGATGCAAGGAGCTTTTCCTGATAAAACAAACCAGAATTTAATAAAACTCTGGCTTGGCTGTCAGAAGATAAATGGAGAATGGGAATGCTCTGATAATGCACAACAGAATCTTGCAATGCTCAACACCAGCACTCTCACATGCCAACTATTTGTGCCCTTAAACTTGGGTTTGAAGGAGAAGCCATGTTCTGATACAAGGCGTTTCATATGCGAGAGCAAAATACAAAAGTGCCACACCCCTCTTCGTTGCCTCGCTGTTACCCATCAGGATACTGGCTCCACCACACCCTACTGCCTGCTTGACCACACCTACAAGCAGATTCCTATCATGCACCCGATACAATGCTGCATTGCCTGCTACAAGGATCCCAACTGCCGCTCCTTCAACCTGTCATCAGGGAAGATGTGTCAACTCAACAATGCCACCATCTCCCAGGTTGATGCTGACAAGTTTGTTACTAGATCAGAGAACTGTGCAAACTACGAGCTCGAATTTTAGTTTCCAGTCCTTTACAAGAACATCTACATACTTCAAGATACCACAAAATAGCTGAACTCTAGAAATATCATGACCGTGCACAGTGCTACTCCATTGGCATTGCTTACACAAGAGTATCAAAACTTAAAAAACATTTTTTTATGAGGCTTTCGGAGCAAAGATGTAAGGTTTTATCTTAAATAGTGCTGGGAGATTAGTGAAATTCATTACTTGAGTAATCTCACAGCAATTACTCGCAAATACTCGATTTATCACGAGTAATTGACCGCATTTTTAAACATGGCTTATTTTCTTTAATCCTTTTTATACATTACTCATACTAGTCATAACCTAGGGCATCAGTTATTCACCTACATGTATTTCACAATTATACTATTTCAAACATACTTTTTATTATGTTTTATGATAATTATTCTGAAAACATCTGATATTATTTCTGATTTTATATGTTTAATAAATGACAAAAAACAGTCATTATTCATGAATGTGTTACTACTTGCAAGTACTTCTGAAGTAATCACGGCAGGACAAGTAGTAAAAAGCGTAGTAAAAAGATGAGAGTACGAGTATGATCAGCAATTACTACTCACGAGTACTCGAATAATTACACTCCTCGTCCAGCACTAATCTTAAACATATAGCTGGTTTTGCTATCTATAGATAAAACTGCATCGGGACTAGGTTACTGGCAAACAATGCCAAGAATCTCTTTTTTTTGGCTGTCAATTTTAAGTGATTTATTGGTTGATGATAGACAATTTGCTGGCACGCTCAAGGACTATATATAAAAACCACACAATTTGCAACCTTAGCTCAATTTAGTCTGCATTACTCTGACTATACAACGACAGGTTATATAGCTTAGTCAGTTCAGTTCAAACGACATATTGCTCGGACAGCTTATCAGCTATGCATCGCACAAGCCAACCCACTCTCTGCTCTGATAATGCACAACAGCATCTTGCAACGCTCAACACCAGTACTCTCACATGCCAACTACTTCTGCCCTTTAAGTTAAGTTTGATGGAGATGCCATGTTCTGATACAAAGCGTTTCATATGCGAGAGTAAACTACAAAATTGCCACACCCCTCTTCACTGCCTCGCTGTTACCGATAAGGATACTGGCTCCACCACACCATACTGCCTGCTTGACCACACCTACAATCAAATCCCTATCATCCACCCGATACAATGCTGCATTGCCTGCTACAAGGATCCCAACTGCCACTCCTTCAACCTGTCATCAGGGAAGATGTGTCAACTCAACAATGCCACCATCTCCCAGGTTGATGCTGACAAGTTTGTTACTAAACCAGAGAACTGTGCCAACTATGAACTAGAATTTTAATTCTCACGACTGAAAGTGTGCAAGAACAAGGTATACGTGTACATCTATGTTACAATGAACATTAATATCATTGCTTGCATATTACATGTGTTTATTCACGTCGTCCATGGTCATATGACGGCACAATCACTCAATACAGGGGTTCGCGGAGGGCATTTTGTAAGCATTGAGTGCCATTTTGTATGGATGGCCATCAGTGAGCAAACGTTTCAACCACGGTTAGAAATTCTGCCCAAATTAAACATTTTTCAGAGGAAGATATCTTGGTATGTTGATTTTATCAAAAAACAAATATTGAAGTTTTTCCTTTTGTTTTGCACCGCCGGCCACCCATAGTTTGGCAACCATAACTGTGGTGTAGAAATTTAGCATAACACTGGTTAACCGGTTCCATTCTAGTATTAACAGTTACCAGGGAATAGTTTTTAAACCAACAAATATGGCCACTTAAACTCTTTTTTTGTTCAGGTAGAAAAAACTCCTCATATATAATAATAAGTGCAGCAAGAGGTTCAAAAGTATAGGAAAATGTATGGTATTTGGAAGGTAGTGCATGAGAGGGTAGAATCCAGGTAGAGGGTAGACTTCATTTAAACATTCAAGAACCATACTGTTGGGATGTATGTACGGTAAAGAGGCTTGTAAATGGAACTGCGTAAAGCCCGGAGCTCGCAGCTGTAGTGCAGTTCACCGCTAGAGGGCGACAATATGCACGAGGCGTATACTGAACCTAAAATCAGACGAACTCCAGAAAACCATGTGGTCAACGCATAATCCTGCCCTCTATTGACATAAGATTGTCTTAAAGAGGACCCTCTCTAAGCAATAGCCTACTAAGCCAAATATCAATGACTGACGCAGGCTTCCCATTGCCTAATCTACAAAGTATAGGTTTTTAAATAGGTTTTTAAGCAAAATATAGGTTATTATAGGTTTAGCAAATGTCAAAATAGGCTTTTATAGGTTATTTCCCGTGATTATACAGTGTTAAGTGACAAGTTTTTGGTAAATTGCCTACCTTCTGAGTACTTTTTGCAACAAAGAACATTACCCCATACCCTGTCCGGCAGAAAATCTAAGAGCGGTACACATGTTACAGTTTGGCTACTGTTTTGGCTTCATCTCTTTAGTAATTTTTCTTCAAAGCCATGAGGATTTTATGAGTTAGTTGAAAATGTTACATGTTACAGTTTGGCTACTGTTTTGGCTTCATCTCTTTAGTAATTTTTCTTCAAAGCCATGAGGATTTTATGAGTTAGTTGAAAATAAGTTGCAGGAGATTAAAAATATAGGTTTTTATAGGTTAATATAGAATTTTTTGGGGGAAATAAAGGTTCTCATTTTGAAATATAGGTTTTTATAGGTTTTATAGGTTTCGCAGGGAGGCCTGCTGACCTTTTTTGGAGCGGTTATTAGGAAACTAACCAATACAAGTTTTATAATCTCAACACAAGGTCAAGCATTTGTCTGCAACCCTTTCGTCTCAAATTCAGAAAAGCCTATGGTCTGCTAGGGAGAACCAATGGCCCGTCTTACAGTTGCAGAATTTGATTTCCTACATTTCGCGTAAATTTTACAATTCTCATTTCAAGACATCCACAACAAAAACTTATCCATCTCCATCTCCACCAACTGCTCCCCCCCCCCCCCCCCTCCCTCCCTAAACACACTCAGCTAAGGATGGTTATTTATGGTCTGGTTCCAATAACCGCGTATACCATGTATCATGTATTTCACTGGTTGGCAAAAAAAAAAAGGAAAAAGATTACCCAAAAAAAAGCGTGTCACTGCACTGATTTTTAAGCTGACCTATGACCAGTAACCGGAAACTTTTTTTTTGGCCTTAAGTGTTTTAATGTCTGTGCATGATGCATCTTTTTATTCTGCGATACTTGATGTTTTTAAAATATTTATATCTGCTTTGAAACTTGTGCTTGTAGTATGAAATAAAATACACTGTAATAAATCGTGTGCCTTCGAAAATAATCGTCTGTCATTCAAATGCGAAGTGTGATATCGCCGTCATTATCACGTGATCCAAGACATTTCACGTCATCACAAAGATCCTTGTCATTTGATTGGTGGAACAGAATGCATGCGGCGTCAACTATTTTTTTTTTACCATTTGCGCCTGAAGAAACCAGTGACCAATTAACTACCCTAAATCCTCCAAAATCCTCCAAGGGACACTTTTTGTGAAAAATTCAGCCCTGTTGGAAACTGGTACTTTCACCTCTTCAAATGGGACAAAATTACTACCTGGCAATAAGTACAGGCCATAAGTGCTGAAAACGAAAGATCAACGGAAATGCATGGTGCATTTTGAAGACAAGGGCATGTTTCCAAAAGTGCACTGATGGATTTTGGAGGATTCAGGAAGGTTCCTAGCCAGAATACCTAGGGAGTTAGGGTTTTAACCAGTTCGCACCGGGAATAAAAAGGTTTTTCCGAACCCCGTGGCGGGTTTATTTTTACCGCACAAACACGACCAATGGTGCTCACCAGAGCGTGACCGGGGAGACCGCGTCTTCCACCGTATGCTTATGGCTCGTTGCCACGTCGACCGGGAATCTATACAAATATTCCCGAGAATCCTGTGGCGTGTTTAGATGCTCTCCGATCCGCTGTCCAAAAAAGAATTGCGTGTATACACGGCCTCCGACGCGAACTGGTTAAGCAAAGTTCAGTTTTGGATATGGGAGGGAAAACTCCAGTTACATATTCCAGGGAAAACCCACAGTCAGTCAGGACTGTAAACCCAAATCAACATTGCTGGGTCCAGGAGTTGGGAGAGGGTGTTGGGAGAGGGTGAGGGGTGAGGGGTGAGGGGTGAGGGGTGAGGGGTGAGGGGTGAGGGGTGAGGGGTGAGGGGTGAGGGGTGAGGGGTGAGGGGTGAGGGAGAGGGAGGGGGAGAGGGAGAGGGAGAGGGAAGGGGAGAGGGAGAGGAGGTTATGTTCCCCTTTTTTTATCACCATGCAAGTAAATTTACCATATGGGCAATTGCATGGTTAAACTCACATTACATTTTTTAGGTATTGGGCCCGCTCTGAATGCCATCATTTCCTTCCTTATATATTTCACTAATCAGTTCAAGTTACATTATACCCAGACTGTTACTCAGCACAAAAATAATAATTTCAGAAATTTGTAGGCTATTTAAGAGAAAAAAATGCTGGTTACTCACGTTACATGTTTCAAACATGCATAAAATGTCACGTATTCTCTTCTATAGGGTGCATTTAACAAATTTCTGAAATTATTATTTCGTTCTGAGTAAGGTCTGGGTATAATGTGAAAAAAAAACGATTGAAATATATATTATGGGATTAAGAGTGGGCACAAAACATCAAAAATGTAACGTAAGTATCCATGTAATTGCCCATATGTTTTTTGTTATTTTCCCCCGCCCTTTTTTTTTGGGGGGGGGGGCAGGGTGCCCCTCGTTTTTTGCCCACGAGCCACCTTTTTTTGAGATTCCAGATCCGCGTTTGAAATCTACATATCAGCTCAGGTTGCGAGTAGGATTCGGGCCCCTGGGTCCACACAGATGAAAAGGTGAGGATATTTCCACTATGCCAACCTGCTCCACACTCCTGATACCTCGCACTGATTAAGGGACTTACCTGTCGACACATTTTGGTCAGCTCCTTGATAGCCTCAGGGGGGACCATGGTGGCGCCAATCTGCTGCGTGATACCTCCCGCCTCTCCATCCTGGACATGGCTGTGTCGAATCTAAGAGTAAAAAAACAAACAAACAAAAACGCACGGTCAATGGTCTTCCTTTTTTGGTGTAACGGTTTGCTGAAATCAGTCGTGTGATTTGACAAAAGTAAAAAAAATCCTGAAAAATGGTTAGCGGGACTGGGTTTCCCTTTGGTCAAGAGGACAAAACCCCCCTGAACCTCCTGGATGTTGAATTTTGGAGGATTTACAGACTCTCCACATCCCCACAAACAAGAAACTAGAGGTTTGGACACAATACAGACTACTTCTTTCTTTCCTTGGTGGCTACTTCTCTTCTTTCAAGAAAATCTTGAGGCAAAGATCAATTTGTAAAAAAATCCTTAAATCAGAAAAAATCCTGAGAAATCACAGTCCTGATTCTATTAACACACATTTTGGGTCAGAAGGATCAGTAAAATCTGTTGATGTCTGAGGCAGATTGCAATGTTTCATCTTGAAGAGTCAAACAACCAAGATAAACACTGTGCACATGCTGCACAAAGCATTGGTGTGGCACCGTCGTCGGCCTAGACGCAGGTTATTATGATGGCCTAATCAAGCTCAAAGGGTCCAAATGAGGGCATTTTGCAGGCCTGAGAGAAATCACAGGCCTATGAAAGAGAGAATATTCTTGTGGTAGCATGACAACAGTGGGTGTTGAAGCAGCCTCCTTTTTTTTAATTCTGTTTTTACATTAATCAATTAATTTTAAACTATAATTTTCTGTTTTTGCTGCTCTTCACATACCCGGAAAAAGGACAGCGACTATTGCAAACGTCATCAGCATCACACAGTATTGAGCATCAAGGCCGCCATCGGGCATGAAAAAACGGTTGTTGCCAAAGCTTGACTCCTCATGATGTCGGTATGCTGTATGCTGTACACGGGAGCACCTGTCATTACTTGCCTCATGCGCTCAATTAACCGAAATGATTTTACCCTCTGTTAGGGCTAGATCAGTTCGGTTAATTTAGCGCATGAGGCAAGTGGTATTTTGTCAGTATTTTTCTTCTGGGGGCAGTAGTCGGAAGTCATTTAACCCATACGTGACGTGTAGTCAATACTCATGCCTGGTTGTTTCTGACTAATGGCCCAGGAACAAAGATATTGACAAAAATAGGGAGACCGCCAACTTCAGGGCTGGATAGTTCAGTTGGTAGAGCACCGGTACATCCGGAGGTCGCAGGTAAAATTCCAGCTCATCACACCCATCGACACATGGCATCCCAGATGCATCAGAGAGGCCATCGAGATCTCCATGTTCCACAGAACATCGGTTTCTACATCAGTGATATTTGGTGACCACTACATACTTCGGACCGAAGGATCTTCTATATCCAAAGTCTACAACCCACCCCAGACTGAGGGATCCGAAGGATCTTCTATATCCAAACTCCACAACCCACCCCAGACTGAGGGATCCCCCTACATCATAAGTCAACCACCCTCCCTCCCCCCCACTGTGCTTGTTGACAACTGATTCAGTTCAGTGACCACACACTCCTCTCCCCCCACCCCACTCCTAGGATCCCAGTCCCACCAGTTTCCCACCTGCATGCTTCAACGCACTAATCCTCCAGCATCCAGTCATCCCGTGATCCTCCAGCAGCCTACTTAAGCAGCAGTTCTGTAACTTCAAGTTCTTTTCAGAACTAATTACTCCTCAATAGAGAATTTCACATGGTGTCACCACAATTAGTCTTACTTATCCTCCTCACCATGCAAAGCTACAAGTTTTACCTAAAATTCCCGCCTTAGTCAATTTTCTCTGTTCACCCCAAAAAGTGATGTGTGCAACTCCTCAGTTTTCCTTGTGATTTATTTGATGCATTTTTGCACATTATTAATAAGTAACAATTTTCATTAACTTATCAGCTTTGAATAAATTAACACAAGGATTATGCTACCAACATATCATCGTGTCAGTGCAACAACGTCGTATCTCCGAGTTACGACGTTTTTGCGCAAAACCAGTTTGTGTCAGTGCAAAAAGGTCGTATGTAACAAGTTCCCAGATGAATGCACAAAAACAATGGCTGGGATACGACGTTGTTGCACAAACATTTTTTAATGTATGTAAATTCATGCAGATTGACGACGCGCTGTACATACGACCTTATTGCATTGTGTACATACGACATTGTTGCACTGACATGACGTTATGTACTCAATATCATGTTAATGTTTTCTCACTTATAGTATAAGCTATGTCACGTTAAATGTTTGTGTTGATAGTCTGGTACAAAAACCGTGTTGACTAAAAAACATGTTCACTGGTAGACGTGAGAGTAGGGAGCCATACCTTGTCTAGAATCTTGGTTTTCCCCGTATCCACGTGACCGAGGACGACCACAACGGGTGACCTCAGTTTATCTGTCGACCGATTCGCATCGGCATTCTCTCTCCTTTTCTAATTGTGGAAAAGAAAAACGAGATAAAGGTCTCAACAGATTAGACTGTCCATCAAATTCCCTGTAAGGTAAAGGAGGAGGGCCAAAGTTGTAGTACCGCCGAGCCTTTGAGAACTCCGGCCAGGCCTGGGCTACCTGGACTCCTAATCTATCTTTTGTGAGTCCTAATTCCCTGTAACAGTACAGTACCTGCCAATCAACCTAACCTGGGCTTCTGGAGGGCCTAACCCAGCTCATTATACTGACAGCAGTTTTAAACGAAAGACAGCTCAGGTGTCAGTCAAGTCTGTGCTAACAATAACAGCTATCTGGGATCAGTAAAGGGTCTTTTGTGCTCAGATAGGGGATTATATAGGCCCATAGTCAAGGCCAGGCTTCTCAAAGGCTTGGCTGTACCATGACTTTGGCCCTCCTCCCTAAAAAATAAACTGCAAAAATAAGCAAATGGTCAAATTCTTACTTGGTGTAAAGCTCTTGATTCTATTAATCTTCCCTAGAAATAAATGTTTATCAAATGAATTTTATACGAGTATGCCTACTTACTGCAGAATTTCCTGCGAAACAAAATACTGAGCTGAAAGGTTGGTTGATTAACCCTAACCTTCCCAAATCCTCCAAAATGCTCTTTGCTAAAGTGAAGGATTTTGAAGGATTGAGGTTACATGCTACATGCTCTTTGCTAAAGTGAAGGATTTTGGAGGATTGAGGCTATTAGGTATACTTGCCTTTCCGTGGTACATGTACATCCATGTTTGTTGTAGTGATTGCAAGGTCAGTGCTTGGGTCAGTGGACACTGTTTACTGCTCCATGCATGCAGGGAAGGGTCCCTGGCCATGTACATGTATCACAGATTAGAAGCACATGTCTGCATACATGTCATGTGCTTGCTTTACTACTGAAGGATTTTGGAGGATTCAGGTTTATGTGTAAGCAAATGGGCCTAGGGAGTTAGGGTTAAAGTTTATCTTGATTCAAAGAAAGTAGGCATACTCAGAGAAGCAGTTTTGCCAATATTACCAATGTAAGTTCCCTTTAACATCCTATTAGGTATAAAATTCAACCTTAAAGTTACCTAAAAACTAAAGAAACTAAAAACAAATCTAAACGGCAGTTTTCTAAAATAAAATGATTTCTAAACCTAACATCTTTCATATAGTTTTCATATAGTTAAAAAATGTGCCAACCCGAATTCGAAGAATAACTTTGTCTCTGGCTTTCTCGGCCGGCGTCCGTTCATCTTCAGACTCAGACTCAGACTCCGAGTCGCTCTCCTCCTCCTCATCTTCATCCTCCTCCTCACTGCTGCTTGCCTCCTCACTATCTTCATCTTCTTCTTCATCTTGATCCTCAACAACCACCTCCCCGTCTTCCGTAGCTTTGTCGGTCACCACGGCCACCGGTATACTCTCCGACGATGGTTTCTCTTCTTTGCCTACAGAGGAAAACAATGGATGTATAAAGCCAGTTTTCACTTTTGGTAAAATGTCTGTAAATGCAACCAAACTTAACCCTCCTACTCCCGGTCCATTTTGCCAGCGGGTTGACAGGCCCGCCACAACTCTTCACCTGTCGTGCTTAACCAGTTGACGTCGGGAATATTAATTTTTTCCGGTCCCCCGTGCGGGTTTATTTTCAGTGAAAAATCTGAAAAAATTTCTAGCCATTAATAATTTGTTTTGTCAATGAAACTAAGTTCGGACACCCAAATAAACACCTTTACTCATTGACATTTTGAGAATTAAATGGCTAGTTTTTTAATTACGGTTGTGTTTGTTCAGCACAATTAGACCGTTGGCAAGCCCCGATGCAACGGCCTATTAGCGACCAGCACCCGGTCGAAAAGACGGCATACCTGGAGAGAGATCGAATGCCTCGTAAACAATGGATATAAATCCCTCTTTACAAATCCCTGGCTGGTACGTCAAAGGAACAGGTCTTGGATAAAGGGATTAGGCAAAAATCAACGAAAAGAGTGAACTCGTTCAGTATTTGCAGTGCATTTTGTCCAGGGCCACCGAACCGTGACCCGATGGACTCCGAGAAACGATTGCGTGTATACACGTCAGCTGCCACGACGGCACGCCACATGTGGCGTGTTGACAAGTCTCCTGGTGACACACACAAAAATCGGAATGCGTGTTTAGACGCTCTCCGATCCACTGTCCAAAAAATTTTTTCGTGTATACACGGCCTCCGAAGCGAACTGGTTAAGAAAACAAAGCCACTTTTCAAACCCCATCTGAAGACTACACCACCGATGAAGCTTGATTGAAAAAAACTACTCAGCAACGATAAAATCCCATGAGGAAAGAGAACAAAAAGTTCAGATATCTAAGTGGATCTAAGGTCAACTTACTGTGTTCCTCCTCGTCCTCCGTGCCAGCCGCATCCCAAGAGTCTGTCACTGCCTCCCAGCTGTCGTGGATGACCTCCTCCTCCTGCTTCCCCTCGGCAACTGCTTTGCCTTCCTGACCCTCGTTTATCTCTTCAGATTTCTCCTCTGATTCTTCACGTTGGAGCTCTGCGACTCCCTCGGTTTGTCCTAGTTTTGATTTGGAAGAGCAATTTGTTTGTAAAACAGGTTTCAGCAAAACTGGGTAACAGAGAGGATGAACACTGACAAGCAGCGGAATCACATATTTGTGTCTTTGGAGAGATGGTCACATCAGTACAAGGTCGTATCCTTGATATGACCTTACCCTAGATATGGCCTTGTCTATAGATATGACCTTATCCCAGATACAACCTTGTTGGAAACCCGGATTTTATCAGAGCAAGCATGTTGCACCTTTCTACAGAGTTCTTGGATGTAGATGTAGATACAACATAGTTGCACTCAATTGTCTTAATTTATGCAAATTTATGCACTGTGGCAGATACGACCTTATTGCATGTTTGAGACACGACCTTGTTGCGCTGACACATTGAGTTATAAGTCCAATGTAATATTTGTTTATCCAGGGTCTGATGTTCTTCTATTTTACCTGCAGAACATCCTACACTTTCCCCTTCACTTTCCCCTTCCCCTTCCCCTTCCCCTTCCAATCATGGACAAGTCTTGATTTGAATTCTCAACCAATTCCCCTGTTCCAAAATGATTTCTACAGAGATATTTAAAAGTCCACCACTCACCGTTTGCCTGATCTTTCTTCTTCTTCCTCTCCCGTACTCCGTACTTCACTTTCCTCTTGTTGGAATCGGCCCCTGTCTCCTTGGAGGGCACCTCGATGCCTTGTTGTACGAGGGACGCTAACATCAGCTCTGCCCTGGCTTTGGCCTCCTTTTGGCTCTTGGTGAGGTACTTGCCTTCCTTCTTCAGTCTCTCGATCCGTTCCTGAGCAGTGAAAATAACCAGTATTCGTTATAAGAAATGAGTATTTTCCATGGGGCATGATTTGACAATAGAAAAAAATCATGAAAATTGGGTAGCGGGCCTGGGTCTCCCTTTGGTCTAGAGGATAAAGCCCCCTGAACCTCCTGGATGTTTTAATATTAGAGGATTTACACTCTCCACATCCCACAAACAAGAAACTTTTGAGGCAAAGGGAGATTTGTAAAAAAAAAAAAATCCTGAAATCAGGAAAAAATCCTGAGAAATCACAGGCCTGATGGAAATAAATGAAACTGGTCATAATGGGCTCTGAAAAGAAGGTCAGTCGAGTATCCAGTACTGCCAGTCAAGATGAGAAGTATTAGCAAGATTCCATCAAACATGATTTTATCTGTCAGCAAGACAGCTAGAGTGAGCCAGACAGACACATCCCCATTAGTAAAAGTGGCACAAATTCAATCCCGGTTTTAAATGAAAATGTTTCTTCCGTATGTGGTTGTACACCCCCACCCCACGACCATCCACCCCAGCACCATCCACCCCACACCACTACCATCCCCCAACCCCACCATCCACCGTCCCCTGCTGGTTTGGGCACTCGAGCAGGGTACATAGATTTTTAACTGGGGAAAACACCGCAGTGGTGGATTTTCAAACACTGGGTTTCTAATATTGTGCGACCCCGGCAGCACCCCCTTCCCAGTGGTGGGAACAGACGAGTCACACACACCCTTTTCACAGAAATCAGAAATAACTATTTGTGATGCGATCTGGGAAACCCCGTCGGATGTCGGCGAACTTGTTTTGAAGAAAATGGCAAATTTGAGTTTTTGGTACCATTTTAATTGTTAATATCTAAATGATCATTCTTGAAAATATTAAATAAAAATTCCATCGTTTTATATGTAAAAACATAGTTTTATGACAGATAATTAAAAAGCCGTCTTTGTTTTTCGTTTCCGCCATTGTTTTTTAAGGACAGCAGCGGCTATAACTTCCCGAGAGCATAACTCAAGTTATAGACAACCTAGAATCATGAATAAAACAGTTTTGAAAACAGCAGTGTCCTCGTTAATTTGATGTATATAACACAAAAATGACAAATTTCACCATGTGAAGGGTTTTCCCAGATCACATCACATATGTTGTTGCTTGTTTTATTTTATTTTTTTGGCTGTTTATTTATACTACTCAAAACAATTTAGGGAACACCGGAATAATCTCAGTTAAAGCAAGATCATTTATTTCAGATAAACACAATGTTTCACAGAATTGATGAGAAACAACTGCACAATGAAACCGATAATAAAGGATGCATGTAGTGATTACACATTTCATGACATGACTACCGAAAGAGAGAAGGGGGTTGCAAATGAAAATCCCGGTTCATGGAACATTTCAAACCTATTTGATGTTAAAAATCCGGCGTTCCCTAAATTGTTTTGAGTAGTATATGTTCTGTTTTTCTCTTCCTTTTTTTTGAGAGGGGGGGGGGAAGTAATTGTAAGGTTTTTATTGTTGGCAGAGTGCCATTTTAGTTTTATGTAGATCTGAAGGGTTTACCCTGGGGCCGACTTCATAGAGCAGGTTAGCAGAGAATTTTGCTCAGCAAGTATTTTTGCTAAGCAATATAAAACAGACTACCAGCCAAAATACACACATTTCTGTACGAAAGTTTGGCTGGTTAACCAAAGAAATCCGGCAAGAAAATTGTCATGGTGAGCAACTTGTTATGCTCAGTAGCTCTGTGAAATTTTCCCCTGGTGCCAATTTCACAGAGCTGCTTAGCGGATAAACTTGCTTACCAGAAAAAAATTTGCTTAGCGTATTTTTTTGGTTACCAGACAAACGTTCATACAAAATCTATGCATTTTGGTTGGTAGTCTGTTTTATACTGCTCAGCAAAAATACTTGCCGAGCAAAATTCTCTGCTAAGACAAATTCCGCTCTCCATACCTTCTTCTTTTGTTTCTCTCTTTCCTTCTTCTCTTTTTCAAGTCTGAGTTTCTCCAGTCGTTTCTCCTCGGCTACCAGTGCGGCTTTCTCCTTAGCCTCCTCCTCAGCTTTCAATCTTGCTTCCTCTTCCTTCATCTGCTTTAAGGCTTCCTGCATCGCCCGCACACGTGCTGAACGTGGGGGGGGGGGGGGGGAGGAGAACGCCAAATGATAAGACTACCAAAAATGACTTCAAAAAACTTGATTCTATCTGTCATATCAATTACTGAACCGATAGTAGTGATTTGATAACTTAAGAGTCAAGTGATTATAAACATTTTAAGTTATTCTATCAGGGGGTGTGATTTGCCAAAAGCAACAAATGAAACTTCACAGGGTATTTGGTTCTCCTCATGGTTCTCCCTGAACCACATTTTCACTTAGCGATGAGAAACGAGTTGAAAATTGAGTATTGGTTCTCCCCTGAACAATAACCTCACTTTAGCGACAGTTGAGATATGAGTTGTGCGATAAGGTTCTTTTCAGAACTTGTACCTCACTTAGCGATAGTTGAGATAAACACATGGTGTTACCACAAACCAAAACGATATCAATACTCCACCATGCAAAGCCTAAAACCCTAAAATTACAACACCTTAAAATATTCATTAAAAAATAAGATTTTCAAAACACAGTCAATAAAAAAAAAGCACGGGTGTACAATTTGATAAGACACAGACAAAGATTAAAAACCTAAAAATTGATATAAAGAAATGAAACTTTCAAGCACTCTGGGCCCTGACTCTTCCTCTTGAGAACAACAAAACTAAGAATGAATTTGAAATGAATTTGAAACAGAGTACCTGAAGAAAAAACATTTTTTTTAAAAACGGTTGAATATTATTCAGACAAAGCATCCCTTACCACTGACGGGTTTCTTCTTTTTCTCCTTCTCCTCATCTTCGCCTTTGCCTTTCTTCTTCTTCTTTCTTTTCTTCTTCTTATCACCTTCGTCGTCGTCGTCCTCGTCCTCCTCATCTGCTGCAGCATCCACTCTCTCTTCCGCTGAACAAGGTACAATGACAATAACCAATAATGAACTTCTTGCATCTTGGAAGGCTTACAAGAAGGCTATAGAGGTTATGGCCTCCATTGCCCTGGTCTTGGCCTCGGTGCCCCTTAAAATAATCCCATAGACATTCTCATAAAGACCTGTATCACGGTGGAGACATCTTGTTTTTCTTCCATTCAAATCAATGTAAACCAAACCAAGGCTGGAAGAAAAAAAATAGTCTGGCACCTTTTTATGAAATGAGAATTAGTACTGTCACTGTCAATGGGTATACAGGGAATATGACAAAGATGGCCGCAGTGTGATAAAGGTCTATTCTAATGGAAGTGCCCTTGTACTTGAGAAAACGTGGCCTTGCTTGCCCGTACAAAAAAAAAATTCAGGCTTGTTACACATGTTATTTTGCCCTTCACCATCTTCGCTCATGAACTGTACTCTTGAGTGTCTGCGGACTCAAACCCCAGAAACTCCTTGCTCACTGCTAGTGCAGACGTCTTACCCAGCTTGCCTGATGAGGATCGGCCGGTAAAAGGAAAAATCACATCATGTTTACAGGGTTCTGCCCAGGATTTTTTTAGTGGCGGAAAAAAACCGGCCGGGGTAGAAAACAGGGTCAAAGGTCACTCATAAATATAAGATGAGGTCACAGCTGTTACAATAGCTACTGGTAATTTGATGCAAAATATCCATTTAAAATAAATGCTACAGACAGGAACTGTGCCTTTGTGATTCTACATTTCTTGCAGTTAATAACTTAAGGAAAGAGAACAAGTTTGTACTTACCAGGTCCAGATAAATGAATGACTACTTATGTAGAAGCCGTCGGTTTTTCTTTTTTGCCCACAAAGCAACTGCCTCTGATACTGGGAACTCTTGCACTGGGGGCCCCTCAATTGCAATGCGTAGAAGAGAATCCAGTGTCTCTTCCTTCATTCTGTTTCTAACCCGACTTTTGATGAGCTTTAGTTGGGAAAATGTCCTCTCTACATCACATGAGGCAATTGGCACAACCCTACAAATTTGTGCAAATGTACTCAGGTTGGGATAAACATGTGCCAGGGTGGCATTGCAGCATAGAGACTTGATTACATCTTGGTGAGTATCCTGCATTAAGTTAGCTCTCATGAATTGTCTGAAATGTGTCCACTCTGTCAGGCAAACATCAACATCAGAAACAATCCCGGTTTCCTGGCAATGAGTTGCCAGCTCTTTGACATAGTTGTTCCCATACTCATCAAGGTCTTCATCCGATACTGGCATAGTACTAGGGTTGAAGAGGTTGAAAGCTGCCATGACTGAGTTATCAGTGAACCTGTCTTCAAGGTTTTTGACAAGCTTTTGGAGATAGGGCTTGATGATGTTTCTTGACAAGTAGTCTGTCTACACATTATTATTATTATTATTACATTTGGTGGTTTTTTGATGTTTATTTTCTTTGCCTGTACTCTGGCTAGAAAGGTTTCCAATCCTGAAAGATTAGGACCTGGTTTTGTCTCCAATAATAATAATAATAATGTGTGGATTTATATAGCGCACGTATCCACCAACTAAGTGGTGCTCAAGGCGCATTATATTATTATCCCTGCTCATAAGGCTCATAAATCATTCCTGAAACCATCTCAGCTCCCTGGGGAGTATACAGCTCAATTGCTGCCATTTCTAGCGCATATAGAGCAAACCAACTCTGCCTTCACAGGTACCCATTTAACCCCTGGGTGGAGAGAAGCAATTATGATTAAGTGTCTTGCTCAAGGACACAAGTGTCACGGCCGTGATTCGAACCCACATTATGTTGCTAACACCAGAACTTGAATCCGGTAAGCTAGACCGCTCGGCCACGACACCTCACTAATGTCTTTAGTACACATACAGTGCTTGCAAGCACTCTTGGAACAAGACTGTAATCACAGTCTTTGATCTGAAAGCAGCGAGAGAGATGTGAGACATGAGGCAGAACATCACACAGCATTAACATGGTACATACAAATTTGTACTCAGTGATGAGGGAATGAAGGCCAATAGCCTTGGCATTTGTACGCTCTAGTCCTTCTCGTTCTAGGCTTATTGCAACAGACTCAAAACAGTCCTTCAGTCTTTGCACACTTCTTTCTGTGCTTAGCCATCTGGTTGAGCAAGGTGCCAACAACTTGCCTTTCTCATGAATAAGTGCCTGCACAGATTGTAGTCCTGCCATTCGGACTGCACTGTTGTCAAAAAAAATCAAAAAGCTGTCGCAGTATCTGCTGAAATTTTTTGACATAAGGAACAGCATCACCAGCTTGAGATGAGGCAAGATTAAGCCTATGGGCCGTGCAATGAACCCCAATAGCAGAGGGAGTTGTTTTCTTTAGTCTAGTTACTACTCCAGATTTGCAGCCAACCATGGTGCTTGCTCCATCTGTGCCAATCCCTCGCAATTTGTTCATATCAAGGTTGGCCTCCTCAGTGAATTCAATAATTCGCTTGGTGATGGTTTGAGCATTTACACTTATACAAGTTGAAGTCTCCTCCTCGTTGTTGTCACCATGGTTGGGTGCATTAACAGCATCAATTTCAGGTTGAAGGCAGTCTACCACTTTTAAGAAATGTGATTTTAGTTCACCAGACTCCTTGTGAATAAAGCGACCATGGATTGCAAGCTGTTCTGCTACTGTGCAGTCAGTTGTTTCATCTAGCATGATGGCAAAATGATCGGATTTCAGCATATTCTGTAGTATCTGGTTCTGTAAAACTTCACAAATGATGAATATCATCTCCTGAATTGTCTTATCGCTGGTATAAGTGGCATTTTTCCCCATGCTGATGTCCTTCTTTATGCTTACTCCAAGATATCCAACAAGGTCTAGTAAAGGTTCAAAATTTGTAGTTTGGGGAATTCGATGCTTTGCCAAGAAGTACAAGCACGTAAATGCTTGCTCCATTGCTTTTACTGATATTGCAGGAGCTACCACCTGCCTGATGTCGCCACACAGAGTTGCTGCTAGCTGTGATTTTATTGCATCTCTGTGCGCAAATGAGTTTTCATGTGCTAGGATACTTTCAAATCTGATTCGCTGGCATGGTGACTTATTCCAATGATCTCGACCAAATGGACATTTGTCATATTTTTGGCAAAGACTACAAAACATGCCATTGCCAGGAAGATAAACAAGCCACTCTCTGGTCTTTTTCCATTCAGCTTTGAACTCTATGGCCTGCTTACGTTTCACTTGATCTTTACCAATGTCGGCTGTAGTGGTACCAGCTGAAGTCGATGCGTGCGCGTCCGCTATCGTTACACACTCCAAATTTTCGGACTCAGAATCTTTCAAGTTCATTCCAATACTCGACGCCGACGTGGTAGCCGTTCGCTTAAAATACTTGAAAAGTGACATCTTTTCCCGCTAGTCTTTACAACTTATTCCTCCATACTAGTAAACTTATTCAAAGTTCGTAAACTCATTCAAAGTTTCGTAAACTCATTCAAAGTTTCATACATGTCGCGTACCCTATTCCATAGCGTTTAATACAACGGAAAATGAACTACAGAGTGAGAACATGCTATGCCGTAAATTGTTTTTCCACGACGGTAAAGGCGTGCACGCTGTGTATGGCGGCCCCAATGCACAGTGTGTATGCCTTTACCGTCGTGGAAAAACAATTTACGGCATAGCATGGTCTCACTCTGTAGTTCATTTTCCGTTGTATTAAACGCTATGGAATAGGGTACGCGACATGTACTGTACATGATGAAACTGGTATCATGTTATGCCAAGCGTAAAGCTAGCTATGATCAGCGTAACTGGAAACCATTGCGAAATCAATGCGGTATTAATATTATTTCGCTGGAATAATAGACTCAAACTAAAGAACTTAGAAGTACTCGAAACTTACGGCTTTGGATACAACTTTTTACTGGTAAATACAACATTTTACATGTTGTTGAAAACATGTGGAAGGAAATGGGCAATTTTAATTCAAAAAGTTGGAAAATGGGTAGTGGTCGGAAAAAGAGAAAATTCCGCCAGTGGTGGTCGGAGAATCATGAGTGCAGGGCGGGTTTTCCGGCACCGACCACCGTGGGCAGAACTCTGTGTTTAACATCACCAGCAAGGTTGGATATGAGAAGGAATTAACATCAAATCCACAAAATGGAAAACAAAAAAAATATTATCAACTTTTCCATAGCCATGGCTTGACAGGAAAATAGCCATGACTTACATGTAACATGATGATATACTACTCAAAACAATTTAGGGAACACCGGATTTTTAACATCAAATAGGTTTGAAATGTTCCATGAACCGGGATTTTCATTTGCAACCCCCTTCTCTCTTTCAGTAGTCATGTCATGAATTGTGTAATCACTACATGCATCCTTTATCATCTGTTTCATTGTGCAGTTGTTTCTCATCAATTCTGTGAAACATTGTGTTTATCTGAAATAAATGATCTTGCTTTAACTGAGATTATTCCGGTGTTCCCTAAATTGTTTTGAGTAGTATATTATGCATGGTCAGCCTTCTAAAGGTGGACACATACCTTCTCCTGGTGCTGTGACCTCAGATGACCCCTTGACCTCTACAACCTCCTCATCGTCCTCCTTTCCCTTTTTCTTCTTTTTCTTCCTCTTTTTCTTATCGCCTTCGTCTTCTACATCATCATCTTCTTTGACTTCAAAAAGAAACAAAGACAGGAAAAAGATTGTACAGCCAAACATAAGATGTGATCCAGTTTGTACAATGCAAAGGTCATTTTGTGGTCCACACAACAATGACCCCTGTGGTGGTCAATCATACAGGGGCGCATTTTCGCGACCCTAACCAGAAACTTGTTTCTGACATCATATTCTTGACCAGAAACAAGACAGCATAGCTACGCGAAAACGCGCACGTAACCAGAAAATTGTTTTCAGTTTGCGACGTGTTCAATCATCAACGTTTCTCAAAATATACAGTGTAGTTCAATTTTTTGTAAAATAGAACTTTACTCGGGAGTGCTAGTAATAAACTTGAAAGATATACTGGTATACGAATAATCATTCCATCATGTTTTAACAAAGAATTATCAAAACTTTCGTTACTTTTTACAATCCGCCATCTTGAAACCAAGCGTAACCGTTCACAAACTTTGGTTCACGTTTGGTCAGAACAATGACGTCATCGCAGCACAACCGAACTCGCGAAAATGCTTAACCAATGACCGAAGCACAAACATGTTTCTGGTTACGGTCGCGAAAATGCGCCACAGCTGATATTAACAATTAAATAAACTGGGAAGACGAGCGTCATTGCTTTATCCCTAACCATGCTAGGGTAACTTTCTTATCACCCTGCTGAATGCAACAACATACAACAGTGGTCAATGATCGAGGCCTGCTAGGTGCAACAAGATCCATATGTGGTTCTTCCATATGTGGAGCTTGTTGCACCTAGCAGTGAAAGGTCCAGTAAATTGGACTGTGTTTTTTTCAAGCACAGTGTTGTCTGCAACAACATACAACAAGGGGATCTTGTTGCATTGAGCATGGTAATGTGCGCACAGTTGGTTCAACAGTCAAAAACAGGCAGTTGACTGATTTTGACCTCTGTAGCAACTTGCCACTAAAGTTCAGGTACAGTAGGAAGGTATACACATACGTTTCATTTGAAATTTATGAAATTAATTTTATTAACCCTAACCTTCCCAAATCCTCCAAAATACTCTTTGCTAAGGTGCAGGATTTTGGAGGATTGAGGTTATTAGGCATACTAGCCTTTCCATGGTACATGTACATACATGTTTGTTGTAGTGAATGCAAGGTCGGTGTTTGGGTCAGTGGACACTGTTTATTGCTCCATGCATGCAGGGAGGGTCCCTGGCCATGTACATATATCACAGATTAGAAACACATACTGAAGAATTTTGGATGATTCAGGTTATGTGTAAGCAAGTGGACCAAGGGAGTTAGGGTTAAGGAAACTTACCTTGTGGTGCATCTGCTGCTGCTGCTGCTGCTGCCGTATCTATTTGTACATCATCCTCCATTTTGGCAGCATCTTTGTTCCCTTCCTTGGACTGTTTATTCACACGGCGATTCCTGGCCTCCGCTTTTTGCTGTTCTTTCTTCTTCTTTTCTCTCTCCTTCTTCTCTGCTCTCTTCTGGGCAGCCGTCTTCATCACCGGGCCTGTGTCGGCGTCGTCATCGTCATCATCATCATCATCATCATCTTCGTTGCCAATGGATACCGGCTTCTCATTGGATGGCTGTTTGTTTTTAAATTAAGATTTATTAATTATATGGGGCAGATCGCACTTTTTTTATGTTTATCCATATATTGTACTTTCGTCTATAAACTGTTTTTCTGACTTCACTATTATAGGAAAACTCGCTGGTCAGTGGATCCACTTGAAACTTGTCCACTTAAAATGTTGGCATCGAGTGTTCAATCAAACTTGCATCGTAATAATCCAAAAGGATTTTACAATCACAGAATTCGGTCCGAAAATTCCCAAATGCTGATGTTCAGAATCTAGGCAAAAAACTCAGTGAAATGCAGTTTAAAAATTGTACCATAAAAATGTTAAACCAGGAAATATGTAAACAAAATTTTACAAAATCTGATTCTTTGATTTGTTTATTTATTTCTGAGCTGTTTTTGTATTTTTCTAGCACTTTTATAATAGGTTCGCCGTGCCAAAAATACTTTGTCCTGTTTCTCGAAAATGCTTGACCAATTTTAAATTGAATATTGAATATTTTAGCAATTTGGTAGAGGAATATTGCTTATCAAGCCCACAAGAGGGAAAAACATGCAGTTAGATTATGCGCCGCGTAACCGGATATCAACAATTTTTTTCAAACACACCCAGGCTTTCCAAAGAGAATCCACCCATACTTGGAAAATAAAGACCACTTGAAGATCTGTAAGGCATCTGATCGGAGGCCAATTTGATAGAGCTGGTAAGTGGCGTATCTTGATATGTTATACTTCTGAGCATAGAACAGTTTTGCTTAGCAAAAACATAAAAAAATCAGTTACTAGCTAAATTGTCATGTAATGTATATTATGCCTGGCAGCTTCTCAGCTAAACTTTGCTGAGATTAAAAAAAAAAAAATTATTCCACTGTCAGTCACCCTAAACAAGGCCAATAGCCACGAGAGTGTAAGGGGTTACATATGCGATATGTCATCCACCATTTAAGCAAGATTACATTTGTTGATGTTTTTCTTAAACTTAAATAGATCGTAAGTTGGTGGATAGCAATCAGCTGGAAGGGCGTTCCATTGTAATGCTGTTCTAGGGAAGAAGCTATCCAAATGGAACTTACTCTTGATTTTGGGGAGTCAAAGATAGTGAGAGTGTTCACCTGCTTGTTTAGCAAAGCGAGTAACATGAGAAAAATCCCTGTGCTTAGGAACTAGCTCATGTAGCTCAGCAGAATAATCCCCGTAATAATAACGGTAGAACAGTGAAAGGCTGAGCAATATTTTTATGAAATTGGGCCCGCGGCTCCAAGAAATTGGCCCCTGGTATCAAGCGAGCCACGCTTACTTTCGCTTCCTGTTCATTGTCAACGAGATCGTTTTCATCCCTGGATGCTGGAGTCTGCTGCGCAGTCTTGGGGGCCCCTCTATCTTTCTTCGTCTCCATACTGAGCGCTTCTATCTCCTGAGCAATGTCATCCATGTCCCTGCCAGATGGAAAAGTTTCTTTGAATAAGAACTTTCACATGTCCCACGCATAAGAACTCATGTAGCACACATTATACTGGCATACTAACTTTGGGCATTATCTCTGGGCACATGACATGTATGGGTTAAATGACTGTTGACTAGTGCCCCCAGAACAAACATTTTGGCAAAGTCAAGACCGGTCAAGACAGTTTTTACTGTCATTTTGACCACCCTGAACAATACCAGACAACGCTTTTACCAGTCAAAAACGGTCGACTCATTTTAACCTGTAAATGTACTTACTACACGTAAGGTTTGACAGTGTTCGACTTTTAAGCGCACTAGATATACCTTGGCAAGCATATCAACATTTTGACTGATTTTGACCCTTGCAGTAGTAGGAGGGTTAAAAGTACGCATTCAATCAGTTTCATTTAGATTCTGCCTGTTGACAATTTCTGAAAAATAAAGGTTCTTACCAGTCATCTTTTTTCTTTCGTCCTTTCTTGCCCTGGGGGAACGATAAAAACAAGAAAAGTTGTAATACAAATCGCAGACTGAAAGCGAAGCAGCTAGGCCTCAGTATGCCGACAAGTAACACCAGAAAATGGCAATGCGCTGCCAACAGTCAAGGCTTTCTGTCTGAGCACGGCAAATGCATGATATATTTGTCCTGCTATAGAAAATATTCTGACTGACAGCGCTAAGAAACTGATCCTTTTGTTTCCCCCCTTTTAAATAAATAATATTTTAGTCTTACATAGCGCGAAATCTATCACGATGTGATACTCTAACCGCTTGTCACTGGGCCAAAATCAATCCTTAATCTTTCTCAGCTCCCTGGGGGAGTAAACGGATCTGTGTTGCCGTACTCGGCCCTTCAGTGGCCATTATCAAACACGATAACCGTCTCTACCCTCACAGGTTCCCATTTTTACTCCTGGGTGGAGAGAAGATCGAGGACACAAAGCGCCACGGTTGCGGTGAGGATTTGAACCCACATTACGACAACACAAGTTTGATGAGCTAGACCGCCCGGCCATGGCACCCCATACAAGGGGGAATTGAAAAGAAAAAAATATCTGCATATTAATTCCATCCCTCTGATAACCAACAAGGTCCAATTAATAAGTGTATTTATTTAAGGTAGTTATTCCTGTCATCATTTATCTAGTGTATTATACATTTTCAGAAAGAATGTCGAATACAACCGCCACTTTTCTATCAAAATTATGACAAATATCACATAATTTCCTTTAAAAGATGATAGAGGACACACTTAAGGATAGGAAAGTGCAGTCAAGTGAGGATTAGAAATGATATTTTTGGGAGATTTTGAGCAATGAATGTATGCACACCAGTGAGACGTTGGCCATTTTGTCGTCTGCTATAAACACATACTTAGACATTGTGCACAAGTGGCGGTTGTAGTCTACCTTCATTCCACATTTTCAATTCAACAGCAACAAATTATGATAAGATGTTCATCATTTTGACTTTCTGATAGGCCTGGCTCCCCTTCAAGTGTACACTCTGAAAACCTAACTGACATAACTGATTTTCGAAGTGATTTTGACTCAAGGAGTCCTTCAGTTTCGGGATTAAATATTTACCTTTTTCCCTTTAGCCGTGCTGACTTCCTCTTCAGCTGCTTTCGTGTCCTCCGGTATTTCGTTCTCTCCATCCATGGCTGCTAACTCATCAAACAGTTCGTCCACATCCCTACAATCACAAGAATTAGGTTAGATTCAGGATGAGGTCACACTCACTAACCCTTAACCAGCCAGTTTACACTTTTAGTATACATCTGTCAAGGCATCTATGCCAACTCATCAAACAGTTCATCCGCATCCCTACAATAACAAGAATTAGGAATAATAATAATGTGGACTTATACAGCACACATATCCACCAAACTGGTGCTCAAGGCGCATTACATTATTACCCCTGCTTATCAGGCTCATAAATCATTCCTGAAACCATCTCAGCTCCCTGGGGAGTGTACAGCTCAATTGCTGCCATTACAGTGCATACAGGGCTAATCAAACACAAACAACCAACTCTGCCCTCACAGGTACCCATTTACCCCTGGGTGGAGAGAAGCAATTATGGTAAAGTGTCTTGCTCAAGGACACAAGCACCATGGTCGAGGTTGGGATTCGAATCCACATTCTGACGACCCAGCCATCAGAACACAAATCCGATGCACTAAACCGCTCGACCATGGCATTCCATACAATTAGGTTAGATTCCAGATGAGGTCACACTCACTAACCCTTAACCAGCCAGTTTACACTTTTGGTAAAATTTCTGTCAATGTACCCATGTTTGACAACAATCAAGATTTAGGCCCCCTGAAAAGTCTCCAGTTTCTGGTCATAGGTCTGCTTCAAAAATCGGTGCGGTGACGCACCGATTTTTTTTCAACGCAAAAAAAAAAGAAAAGAAAACTACAAATGCAACGCATGTTGAGACCAGAAACCGTAGACTTTTGGTTTTGGCCTTGTGTATAAAACCAACCTGTGAAAGTTTCAGCTTATTTTGTAATGATAAAATAGTGAGAATGCATTCAGATTAACCGTCCTACTACTACAAGGGCCAAAATTAGTCAAAATGTTGATATACTTGCCAAGGTGTATCTTGCCAAGGTGTATCAAACACTGTCAAACCTTACGTGTAGTAAGTACATTTGTGACAGGCTCTGCGAAAATGAGTCACATGGGGGTGAACATAATTTTTTAGTTATATACATGGCTGAAAAGAGCATGCAATAAGCTTCATTTTGATACCTGTTAAACAACTGTGGCATGTCCGGTTCAAAAGTTATCACCTTTTGAAAATATGTATTATGTCAACAATCGAGTAAACCCGTATAGGAGAAATTGCCTATTAAAAAAAAACTGTAAAAACAGTTTTCAGAAGGTTACTAATAAAATGTGCGTAGTTACCAATATGTTCCTTAAATGCTAGCAGGGTTTATATTTTTGCCAAGCACAATCAACGTAAACGTAGCAATTTATAGCGCATTGTAATAGAAACAACGGACAAAATGAAAACAAAAGGCACACAAAAATCATCATTTATTCCACTTTCTTCATACAAATCAGCTTTTTTGATTTATAAATATGAAAATACAGATACTAAAGAACCGAAATAATGGATAATCAGAAAATCAATTTCCATTTTTTTTTTTACCCTCCAAACATTCATCAACCCTGTACGTGGAAATAGGCCGTGCGAGAAGCGACTCATTTTCGCAGAGCCTGTCACATTTACAGGTCAAAATGAGTCGACCATTTTTGACTCGTAAAAGTATTGTCTGGTATTGTTTAGGGTGGTCAAAATGACAGTAAAACCAGTCAAAAATGCCCCTGTGTGCACATTTGGGTCAACAGTCAAAACAGGCAGTTGACTGGTTTTGACCTCTATATAGGGACCGCAACCCATTTCTGAAATATCCTTTTATGCTGCATCTTTTGATATATTATGATAGAGAATATAGTTCTAATTGAAATTCTTTTTGAATCATTAAAATCGGACTTACGGTTATCAAGTTATTCCCTTTTTACTGTTTTCGTTTTCAGGAAATTTTGGTTCAATTTTCCTATGGAGCTTTCGGTTCAAGAGGTTTCATTTTGGTATTGTTTACCATTGTAAACAAGTTGGTAAACAAAAGGAAACTGCCATATTGTAAATACTATAGTTTCCATGGCCCTGAAACTTTGTGAAGGTGTACCTGAATGTTGTCCAAAACAGTTTATATAAAATTTAAATTTATTTGTTAATTATGTAAACCGTTGCCATGGAAACAATAGTAAACAATAATCCCTCCATTGGTCAAAATTGGATATTGTGAAGGGAATCATGGTGGTTTTGGGTCCCTTACATATAAATAAAGCACACAGTCCAAGTAAAACAAGTATTTTCAATCTTTTTTTCAACAATGGCTCATTTAATTTGTTTACTCAATTTTCGCAACGTAAACAAAGCAGTAAACAAAATGGAGTGGCTGTATCACAAAAACTGGGTAAGCTATCAACTTTCTTTTCTTTTTTTTAAATTATAGCTATCTAATTATATTTTCAATAAATTTGTGTTACAACTATCCATTCCACTCAAACAATTATTATTTATTCAAAATATTATTAATGACATATTTTACACTGATGACTGATATTGAATGAATTTCTCTCCAGCCCCTATACATTGTACTTGCTTGGTAAAATGTGTACTCGTATTTGATTGCAATAAAGGAAACAATCTGACTTTAAATCTAGCTGTGAAAGTTTTTATTCCATTGGAGAAGTTCTTTTATAAAAATGATAAATAATTTTAAGTATGTTCGATATATCATGATGAAGATTCACTTCAGTGCAAGTTCCATTCTTCAAGGATTTAAGAATATCATCAGAAAGTGGTGGGGTAGTGCCAACAGTTGAAGGTCCGAGGTTCAACTCAACATCACCAGATACGGTGATATCACACAGTTGTCTGGAGAGCAGCAGACCACAAAGAGATGAAAACGGCCGAGTACGTACGAATGCCCAGACTAAGATGAATGCCAGCTTTCTTAAACACTGCCTCTTCTGATTGATGACATCCTATTTATTGCCTCCACACTTCAAGGGAAACACCCATCCTGTTTGGTTGAGGATTCCTTTAAAACAATTGAAAAATAAAAGTTTTATTTTTAAAAAATAATAATAATTTTTATAATAAAAAAAAACATAAAACATAGGGCCTACCCTTGAACTTTCCCTGATGTTCAAAAATAAAATTGGGGAAAAATTGTTTGCAAATGCATGAATATTCTTCAACTATACTTTTCTGAAATGTAGTTCCTTAAATTTTGTGTATTTCAAATGTATTTTGTATGAAAAACATCAAAAGATTTTATTAAAAAGTTTTTTTTAATTATCACGGTCGAGTAAGGGTAAGTTAAACAAAGAGAACAGCCAAAACCCTGATACTAGGCTAGCAACAAACACACTATTACCAATTATATTAGTTAAACTTACTCCCTCTGAAAGCTGGACCCATGTTGAAGAAATTGCCGGCGCTCTTTTGCGCTAGTCTCCCCCGGTTAGAAAACATCGTCTCTACCCTATTTTGACGTCAATCTTTCCATTTCTGCCTTTCTATTTGAAATCAAAAGCCTCCTTATATACTTCAAATTTGACATTGAAAATTACTTACCCTTCAATTTCCTTAGAATTTGGTGAAAAATTGGTCGATTTTCGTCATTCTTTCGGCAGTATCCTCAGAAATTATCGGTAAACAAAATGGCATCCACGAATGTGATTATATCCCACAGTGCTTTGCGCTAGCCGAACGGAAGCCATGCGACCTGCGGTGTACACGCGTTTTTTCGGCAGTGGCATGCGCAGTAGCGATGCGCGGTAGTTCGTTTGCGGTCCCTACTCTATAGTAGCTGTGGTGACCGCAGCCCTACTACCTGACTTTTACAACTTCTGTCATTAACGGACGGTAGTAGGGCTGCGGTCAATGCCCATGGTAGTCCTGTATGGACAAGTATCGATATCGAGCAGGCAATGTTCTGTACCCCAAAAAGGTGTCCCAAACATGAGAAATGCTCTTCAAACTCACCTCCAAGATTCTATACCACCTACAGATGCCTCTTCTGAAGTTTAAAACCATGCAACTTGCATTGGCGAAATTTTATGGACATTTAAGTTTGGAAAATGCAAGATTGAACTAGTAAACATGGAAACTGCTGGATTTCCCAACAATGCGGCATACACAATGACCCTCCTGCTACCAGGTAAAAAGCGAAAAACAGGCAGTAGCGCCATCTAGCGATTTTAGCGTACCAACTACATACATTTGGCACGCTAAAATCACCAGGTGGCTTATACCGCCTGTTTTCATTTTTACCGGTAGCAGGAGGGTCATTGTGTATGCGCGCAATGCATTGTTGGGAAATCCAGCAGTTTCCATGTTTACTAGTTCAATCTTGCATTTTTCCAAACTTAAAATGTCCATAAAATTTCGCCAATGCAAGTTGCATGGTTTTAAACTTCAGAAGAGGCATCTGTAGGTATAGAATCTTGGAGGTGAGTTTGAAGAGCATTTCTCATGTTTGGGACACCTTTTTGGGGTACAGAACATTGCCTGCTCGATATCGATACTTGTCCATACAGGACTACCATGGGCATTGACCGCAGCCCTACTACCGTCCGTTAATGACAGAAGTTGTAAAAGTCAGGTAGTAGGGCTGCGGTCACCACAGCTAACTCTATAGCAACTTCCCACTAAAGTGCAGCTATAGTAGGAGGGTTAAACATAATCATTCCATAGTGAAATTGTATACATATCTATTCACTCTTATAAAGTATCCATAATCCAGGCATTTATTGGCATTTTAGCCTGTGAACATCCCCTTTTTAGTGCTTGACCATACATTTGCTATAATGCAGGTCATCTGTGGCCTGTGCTATTGAACACTCACTTCTTTTTCTTCTTCTTTCCCTTCTTCCCTCCTGCTTTGGTGCCAGCGTCTTCATCGTTGATCTCCTTAAGGGCCTTAGCGATAGGGTCCAAATCAGCTTCTCCGTCCCTGTATTCAAGTTAATGACAAATAATATTCATTCTCACATCTCATCTACAGTACCAACCACTCCACATTTTACGTTTATAAATCCTTGTATTCGTATTTTATTTCACTTTAAGCAACTTCATCACTCAAATCTTTCTCACTTTCTCAGTGCACTTTAGTTACTCTAGAGTGTCTAGTATTTTGTTTTTAAACTCTACCGAAGTTAGATTGCATATGATGCATATGATGAATAAATATTGCGAAGTGTTGTGCAATCAACAAACCGGGTAGAATGTCGTATCTGGCTGCCACTATTTTTCATTAAATATAACCAATAATGTAATCTTACCTACCCAGTAAGGTGAAGAACATATGGATGATGATGGACATATACTTCAAATTATTACAGGATATTTATTTCATGAAAAATCTGGCATTTTTGGTATACGATGACTTCTCAGTCATGTCAGTCTGATCATTGAGGATGTTTCCTTCCTCCATGGTCTGATCTTGTAAACTCCTCAATTAGTGACCAACACAGTCATTGTAGTGTACATGCATAGTGGCAACTATAAATAGGATCCTTCTATTTTCTGAAGGGGAGGATTTTTTTAGAAGGGAAATCAAGTCCGAAAACCATCATAAAAGTGGATTTTAATGACAGTTTTCGCTTTCTGTACCACCAAAAATCGATAGAATGATTTTTTAACTGGTTAGTGGTTGCAATTTTTTTTTTTTAAAGCCCTTAAAAAGTGGCGGCCGGATACGACATTCTTTCCAACAAACCAGCTCTGGTGATTGTACGTGACAGATACAGATACAGAAACCGGACCCGGACATGAACATGAACCAGTGAACATCATAACGTTACTCGTTACTCGTCGTTACGACGTTAGTGAACAACAATCGGTAAAAATAAAAGTAAAACAGTCACTGTAACTAAAAGTATCGCACTTACGACTCTACATCGGCTCCTCTCGAACTCTTCCCTTTCTTGGGCTTCCCCATGGTGCTTCAGATGGTCAAGTATTGTCTTCGATTGATAAATAACAGTTATTTTCGGTTTGCCCAAATCCGTATGTGTCCGTATGTGTCCGTATGTCGTCTCTGTTTCGCGCATTGCAAAACCACACATGTCCACGAGAGGTCACATGAAGGTCATATTGAACTGTCTCGTTCCCAGGTTGATGGTTCACGTCGATCCAGATTTCTAGTTAGAAGACTGTGTCTAACGTTATAGTGCAGGATTTAACAAGATCAAGCTAGCCTCGGATTCAACCGCGGATTCAGCCGCGGATTCAACCGCGGATTCAACCAGATTCAACGCTGCGGGTTAAAATCCGGATGAATTCGAAAACCACGATCAGGTTGGCGCCCTCAATTATAGACGGCGTATATCCACATGGCCGCAGAAACGAGTGCACGCTATTGAGTGTAATTTCCTATCATTATATCATAACTTCATGACCATTAAAGGGGCACAAATTGTTTTAACTTTTGAGTTGGTCATAAATACTCGGCATTGTTTAACTATATATACACGGCATATACCGACGATTAATGGTACATATTCTAGCGTCCCTTTAATTATGAAATATGAATCGTAAAACGCCAAAACCACGATATGCCCGAAATGTCACCTTCAAAATTCATTAACAAAGATTAACAAAAATGAACATTAAAGGGGGCACAAGTGCTCGGCATTGTGTATAACTGTGTAATATATACACGGCATACCGGCGATAATGATACCGACGATAATGGTACATATTCTAGCGTCCCTTTAGTTATGAATTATGAATCGTAAAACGCCAAAACCACGATATGCCCTAAGTTGAAATGTCAAGTTCATAATTCGTTAACAAAAAATATATAAAAAATTAACATTAAAGTGGGCACAAATTGTTTTAACTTTTGATGAGTTTGTCATAAATACTCAGCATTGTTTAATCATATTATATATACGGCATATACTGACGATAATGGTACATCTTCTAGTGTACCTTTAATTATTAAATATTAATCGCAACACGCCAAAACCACGATACGCCCTAAGTTGAAATGTCAACTTCATAATTCGTTAACAAAAATTAACAAAAATTAACATTAAAGGGGGCACAAATTGTTTTAACTTTTGATGAGTTGGTCATAAATACTCGGCATTGTGTAACTATTTATACGACATATATACCGACGATCTTCTAGCGTCCCTTTAATTATGAAATATTCATCGTATCATGCCAAAACCACGATATGCCCTAAGTTGAAATGTCAACTTCATAATTCGTTAACAAAAATTAACAAAAATTAACATTAAAAGGGGCACAAATTGTTTTAACTTTTGATGAGTTGGTCATAAATGCTCGGCATTGTGTAACTGTAAAATATACACGCCATATATCCCCGGCGATAATGGTACATATTCTAGAGTCCCTTTAATTATGAAATATTAATTGTATCATGCCAAAACCACGATATGCCCGAAGTTGAAATGTCAACTTCATAATTCCTTAACAAAAAATAACAAAAATTTACATTAAAGGGGGCACAAATTGTTTTAACTTTTGATGAGTTTGTCATAAATACTCGGCATTGATTAACTATATATATACGGCATATACCGACGATAATGGTACATCTTCTAACGTCCCTTTAAAATTGAAAT
Organism: Zoroaster sp. YZ-2022; assembly: GCA_029582265.1. NCBI lineage: Eukaryota > Metazoa > Echinodermata > Asteroidea > Forcipulatida > Zoroasteridae > Zoroaster > Zoroaster sp. YZ-2022. The sequence goes on along the minus strand of CM055833.1, from coordinate 23,950,322 downwards.
ATTAATCGTATCATGCCAAAACCACGATATGCCCTAAGTTGAAATGTTATCTTCATAATTTGTTAACAAAAATCAACAAAAATTAAAATTAAAGGGGGCACAAATTGTTTTAACTTTTGACGAGTTGGTCGTAAATGCTCGGCATTGTGTAACTGTGTAATATGTACACGGCATATACCGGCGATAATGGTACATCTTCTAGCGTACCTTTAATTATGAAATATTAATCGCAAGACGCCAAAACCACGATATGCCCTCAGTTGAAATGTCAACTTCATAATTCGTTAACAAAAATGAACATTAACGGGGGCACAAATTGTTTTTACTTTTGATGAGTTGGTCATAAATACTCGGCATATGATTGTCTAACTACCGGTATATATACACGGCATATACAGGCGATAATGATACATCTTCTAGAGTCCCTTTAATAATAAGCCAGCTTTTTAATAAGCCAACTAGTGAAATTTAGCGCCCTCAATCTGAAAGCAAAAGTAAAACTCTTATTCCAGCTATAGTTTATTAATATAGCTTGCGTTGGATGTGGACTGAGAATCACTGTGGGTCTCGAACCCATCTGGGTAATCTTGGGTCTTTATTTGAAAGTGGGTTAACCAGTTTAGCCACTGGGTGCCGACAGAAACATGTTCTCGTTTCTAATTATATAAACCTCAAAGTCTATACTTGGGAAATTTAGCGCCCTCAATCTGAAAGCAAAATCAAAACTCTTATTCCAGCTAGTTTATTAAGCTAGCTTGCCTTGGCTGTGGACGTAGGACCACTGTGGGTCTTGAACACATCTGGGAGGATCTTGGGTTTCTATTTGTCAGTGGGTTAACCAGTTGAGCCACTGGGTGCCGTGAGGAACTTGTTCTCGTTTCTAATTATATAAACCTCAAAGTCTATACTTGGGAAATTTAGCGCCCTCAATCTGAAAGCAAAAGCAAAACTCTTATTCCAGCTAGTTTATTTTAAGCTACAATCGCGGCCAAAATAGTTGGGACGTTACAATAAACATACCCTCCCCTGTCCCCCGCTCCCAAATCTCCCCTCCCCGCTCCCCCGCTTTCCCCGCTCCCCCCCCCCCCCCACCAATGTTGTTATCTCCGGAGCACACACCGCGCAATGAGAGGCAACATTGTCAGGGGGCCGGGGGGCCCAGCGAGATTTTACCGGGATTGTCTGAATTCCCTTGTAGTATATGTGAGCGACATGCCCATTTTATCCATAGGCCATGCGCTTATTGTCTGTCTTTGTGAATTTTATTTAATTTCAGTTTATTTTATTTGATTATTACAGTAGTAATAGGCTTTGTTTTCCCTGGAAGGGTGTTTGGTTTTGTTTCCCAAACATGAAATGGCGTCCAAAGGTTGAATTAAAGGTAGAATTAACTTCTTTTTTTGGGGGGGGGGGGGGATAAAAATTAAATATTATTGTAGATTTTACCCTAACGTGTGATAAGCACTATATACTCTGTATACTCAGTGTTTCCAGAGTGTTTCGGACAAAAAATACAAACGTTCTACTCGGGTGGGATTCGAACCTACGGTCCCCGCATTTCAACGCAGATGTCTTAGCCACTACACCACCGTGGTACCCGCTGAAGTGGAGGCAAAGGTTGAATTAAAGAACATTGGGGAAAAAAAGACCGCTGTCCCCCGCTGTCCCCCGCTGTCCCCCGCTGTCCCCCGCTGCCCCCCGCTGCCCCCCGCTGCCCCCCCCGCTGCCCCCCCCCGCTGCCCCCCCCCGCTGCCCCCCCGCTGCCCCCCGCTGCCCCCCGCTGCCCCCCCCCTGGGAAAAAACTTAACTCTTGACTCCTTACCACAATGGGTCTCGAACCCATCTGGGGAACCTTCGGTTTCTATTTCACAGTCATTTAACCAGTTCAGCCACTTCTTGTGCCCACCACCACCCCAACAATGCTAATATATAAACCTCACAGTCTATACTTTAGCACCCTCTATCTGGAAGTCGTCTCATGGAATATGGACTTATGCAATTATTTTAAGCACAGCAAGTGGTCTAGTGGATAAGACTCTTGACTAATAATTGAGAGGTCCTGAGTTCAAGCCCAGTGTTTTTGATTTTTATTCTGACTGATGTCATTCTAAGGTTTATATCTAAGGTTTATAATTAAACTCAAACGCATTTGTACCAACTACAGCAACTGGTCTAGTGGATACTAATGTTGACTTGTAAGCAGGAGATCCTAGATTCAAACCCAGTGTAAATACTTTTTTTTTTTACTCGCACTGATGTCATTCTAATTAATTAAACTGAAACGCTATTATCTTAAGCGCAGCTATTGGTCTAGTGGATAAGACTCTTGACTTGTAAGTAGGAAGTCACAAGTTCGAGCCCAGGATGTCATCGGTTTGAGTGTAGCTTTTTAATTTTTATTCTGACTTATGTCATTCTAATGTTTATGTCTAAGGTTTATAAATAAACTCAAACACACATATTCTAATGACAGAAAGTGGTCCAGTGGATAACACTCTTGGCTTATAAGTAGGAGGTCCAGATTTCAATCCCAGTGCTTTTTATTTTTATTCTGACTGATGTCATTCTAAGGTCCCAATTTCAAGCCCAGTGATTTTTTTATATTTATTCTGACTTAGCAGCTCTATGAAATTAAGCCCAGACCTAATTGTAGCCCGTATAATGTGAAAAATATGATTTAATACAAAATACCATACTAATTTGTACTTGATGTGAGATACTAATTAACATTAGTTAACGTGTTACAGGGTTGAAGTCAATGTTCATTATCAAATACCAATGATGAATGTTTCATTTAGTTTTAATGGTTGTTTATTACAAAAAACACAGTAAGGTTTAGTATAATTTGTTATTATTTTTTGCTACATGTATAGCAGTACTAGCATTTCAGTCCAAGAGAAGGGGTCTATCTGATAACCACCTTTCCATTCCATATCAGTTGAACAATGTTTTACCTTATTTCACAGTGATTGTTGATAATCTAAGCCCTTACTCCTCTTTTCACTCTTAAATCTTTTTCAGAAAGAGGACAGAAACATCTTGCTACTTCAGCTATGCAGAATTGATGCTGGGTGTGATTCTATAGTGCTGCAATGATAGTCCAAAGAATTTTAGAAAACAAATTTAGTAGATGTAGAATAGGAGTCCTAGGCCACCCCCTGCGTGGGTGTCCTAGGACTCCTATTATACATCTACTCTAGAGGTCAAAGGTCAATGACCTTAGAGAGGTCAAAGGTCAATGACCTATCAAAGGTCAACTACAGGTCAAAGGTCAATGAACTCTCAAAGGTCAATCGATGACGTCACCCACCCACCCACCCTGCCAGATTTAAATGTATTTTTTAAAACAATTTGGGGTAGGGTTAAAAAAAAATTGCGGATTTTAGATCGAAAAAAGATATTGAAAATGAGAGTTAAAAAACTGAAATATAGATTTTAAAATATGTAGTTTTATAGTAAAGACGAGATGACGACGGAATATTTATCTAAGATGATTATTCCGTGCGAATGGCTTTTAGTGGGTAAAACAGAAAAGTGTTGTAGACCAAGTGTTGGCGGCCATGTATTTTGCGTTCAACATCAGTGGCGCGTTCAGCATGGAAGAAGTATACCAGTTGCGTGTCGAAGATGTAAAATTGGAACAAAATCAAAGGCAAATTTATGTACGAAATGCGGTAATGTATTAGAATTAAATTATTTAAGTCGCGTTGAAGGGAGAGCTAGACGAAATTATAATCTCGTGATGAAAGAGTTGTTAAATAAAACAACTTGTTTTATAGTATAAAAAATTAAAAATTTGAATTATACGGTGGAGGTCTATTAAATACTCGCTCGGCCGTTGATTGCGAAGCGGGTTTTTCAAAAGATTTTTCTATAGTAAAGTTTACTTTAAATTCATAATTTTTTCTATGAGTTCTTTTTTTTCTTTGTCGACGATGGGTTTAACATTTTTCTCGTCATCGACAATTTTAGGAGTAAATTTAGTTCGAATGTTTTCTTTCATTTGCGAGTATTTGTTTCGCTCCTCGTTGATTAAATGAAATTCTTTTCGAAACGTGACTGTCGATGGTGTTGAGTTTACTCTCGGCTAAAACTCTAATCTCGTTGTGTTTTTTAGATTTTTTATATAGCTTTTTTTCAGCGTATCTGATCGCTATCGCCATACCGCCTAGCCCAAAAGCTAGTCCTTCAAAAACGAATCCGATGGGTGATGCTACGATGCTGGCAATACTAAGAATTCCAGTCGCTCCGTCTCCCACACACCCTAATTCTGCCATCCTTTCTACTATGGAACATGTTTTGATAATTTTATTAAATTTTTTATATATGGCCTCGCGCTTTGTTTCGGTAGAGGCGCTCATTATTCTATTAATAATAAAAGATTATATATATTTTTTTAAATCAAGGGAAAACTTTCAACTTTTATATCGAAACAGATTCCCGTGTTTATAGCACCAAAAAATATCGCTTGTACAAAGACTTCTTGACATTCGGTCTTGAAGCAAATTCCACATTCTAAAAGCTGCGGTACGGCGGTAAAAGAAAGTTCTACATTAAATTCATCGGTCGTGAAGAATATATCAGTTCGATTGGCTACAAATTTGCGCTTTGACGTGATTAAATAAGAATCATTTTCACCTTTGATCGTTTTCGCAAAAATTGAACAGTACCGGGTATGCCGGTTCTCTATCGAGGAAAAAACAGGGTTGATTCGTCGATCCTTTCCACTCGATGTTTATGGGTATAGTCTTCCCATTAAATTTATCAACGGTATCGTTTGGTGATACGCCCAGGATATTCAAAAGCGGATGTATTGTCATTATTGGATGAAATGGGTTCGCTCGTAAAGTCCGCACCGTAAATACTCGCCATTTTATATTAACTACTTTTAATTATTTATTAATTTCGACGGTTATAATGATCGGCATACCGCCATTATTAATGTCTTTACCGCTCGAATCTTTAATTTTAAAACTCAATTCGTTTAAAGTGCCAGTCTTGAGATTTTTTCGTAATGGATTAGAATATTCTATATACATACTTTGACCAAATGTTACATCTTGTGAAGGTAAAACGTTTAAAATAGTACAAGGTTTACCGTTGTAAAAATTTTCGCTAGTAGAAATTGGATCGCAATGAACGTACATTATTTTAAAATGCTGCAAATCAATTTTTCCTTCATACGTTCCGAAAGCCCGAGTAAATTGGCTAGCCCGGATGAAAATTTGATCTGATACCTGGGATCATTAATTTCGAGTAAAGATTCACCGGTTGTTTCATTAATGTCGTATGTTAGCCAGGGTGTCTTTTGTACGATAATATCGATAATTTGTTTTATATTCACCTCCAACCGCACCAATTTTACGGCGCAATATTTTTTCTTTCTTGCGCACATTAGTAGCCGACCCAAAAGTTGACTGTTTTTAACGCTATCGTAAGATTAGCATCTCGATTATCGACTGTATTATCTAATACGACGGGCTCGTCAAAACGTTTCATTTCGATCGTATGATGCATTTTATTATAAACTAAAAGAAAAAATAATATTAGTTTATAATAAAATGTCGATTCCTTTAGCATTTCAGAGTAATATAACAAAGCGGTATCGACAATCTGGAAATTTTAAAGCTGGAACAATTTCTTCCAGCGACTTGACCATTCAAAAGATTTACACATCAAAAAACGAATTTGTACAAGTAGAACTCGCCGATCCTTTTAGCAAGTACAACTTGCCTCACGTCAATAGCGACGAGATTGTAAATAGCTGGATTTCTAATCCGCTAAAGTTTTATCAGAATCAACTAATTTTTGTAACGTGGTGTAGTACGACGGGATGCGGCGTGAGTTATAAACATTTACTCCATTCGAATCCGATGATTTGTAGGGTTTTTTCAAATTTCACGTTTATTAGCAAATTAGACGATTGCTTAAAGAAATGAGCTGTCCAGCGTCTTTTCAAAATTTTGGAGCGCCTTTGAAAACAATATAGACATTGGCGCGTACAATAAAATATGTAGACTTTCACATCTCGCCGGTATCGCATTGGAAACAACAACGACACAAGTACTCGGGAGGATTGGGAATAGCCTATTATTACGACAACGGTTACATTCCGGTACCTGGGAAAAACTACGATAATTTAAGTTTGCAAGTTCCGTTCTCTCGAGAACGATTATTCAGACGCGACAAAGATGGGCTTTGGAGATCATCCCTCGACGTATACGGTCGCCTACATTTCACAATCTCCCGAGACCGAGCTCGCTTGGTTTAAATTTATACTCGACGAGTCTCAGGGTTTTACGGATATAGGTATAGAACGAATCAACGACTCTATAAGAACGTACGTTTACGCGATATTGGGAGCTCAAGCTCAAGCTAAAAGTGGAATTCTCACAGTTGGTATAGTTTAGATGCGAAAAGAGAATTCTTAAACATTCTCGATGCTTCGATCGATTCTCCGGTAGATTTACAATCTTCTATTCAACGATATCAAGATTCTTTACAATACGCTCGATCGCAGTTAAACTTTGTCATCGGAGAAGGTTTATACCTTATGCCATCCGACATGAATTTGCGAATAGGTACGTACGTTGGATACAACAACAATATTTTAATCGCAACGCCCGATTTATCGTTAGGATCGAATCAAGACACAAATTCAACGCCAGTTCCCCCACCTCCACCAACATATATAGATGTTCAGCAACCGACATATACGTCATCTATCATTACCGAATTACCATCATCTATTGATCCATCCGCCGATACTCAACCATCTATCGATACTCACCAAGAGGAAAAAAATTCTCTAATCGTCGGTCTCTCGATTTCTTTTGGGTTAGGCGTCATTATTTACGAGTTGTTTTTAAGATAAGATAAAACTAAAACTCCGACTCCGGTCACGAGTAGCCACACGTGTTCCGCCACCCATCCTACCGCCGACGAAAGTTGAGTCAATAACCAACTTAATATTCCACCGATGATTCCAGGTAGAGAAGCTAAAGCTTTTAATCCAAGTTTCTTTAGCAGATTCGATAGATTTTTGAGTTTTTTTCCCCCACTCTTTTGCACCACCGCTACTTGGTGTAGGTGCAGGCGTTGGCTGTGGTAAAATCGGTTTTACGCTCGCTACGATCGAAGCGACGATGGTACTGATGGCTAGACTAATCGCCGTTAATATACTGACTATCGTTACGCCTTGTTCTCTAAATAAAGTTTTAATTTTTTCAATTAACGTAACGTCTCTTTCCAACATTATATTAATCGTTTCTTTGATTCTATTGATTTGACTACGAAGAACGTGATCTTGCGTACTCGCGAGCTCTAATCTCGCTCGTCTTTCGTCTTGTTTATCTTTCAGCTGTTTACGTAGCTCTGCGGTTTCTTGTTTATCTTCATCGTCTCGATCTCGAGCGCTTACGTATCTTTTTCAAGATTAGAGATTTCTTTGTCGAGTGCGCTCAACTTGGCTAAATTATATTCGAGTTGGCCTCGAGTCGTTTGCAAGGCTTTATCGAGACCCAACAGTTCTCGCATTAAAAGTCCATCCGTTTGCGTTCCTTCATCGTCTCGAAGATTAGAAATTGTTTCATCCAAGTCTTGCCCTACATTCGTCGCGGCTTGCGGTAAATCTTGCATCTGAATATTTTCAACATTTATTTCATCGAGATTTCTAACGGTCGGTTGTAACGCCGCAACCGCCTTTTTCGAGACTAAACCACAATCGACTACATTTAGACCATATCGGACAAAATTTACGCCCTGCCTTTTTTGGACAGTAGATAAAGTTTAAAATTTTCCAATTTCTTTCGCGTTACTTAACAAGATTATTTCCCCGTTTGGTTTTTTAAAAAAAAGCTTCGCATCATCGTACGAAAATTTATCGTAGTCTTTCGTAACTGACCTGTATCCGATTGACGAATAAAAAGCATCTACAGCATTTTCAGTTAATTCTTTTTTAAATGCGAGATGACGCCTCGCTTTCAGCAGCCGAGGTAAATCTTCCTCCTCGATTTTATCGTCACCGATAAAATCGTTATCATAAGAAAAACTTGCATTTTTTTCTTACGTTATCTTGATCGATAAAACTCGTTTCTTGTTCAAAGTCATCATCTTGTTCGTCCGCAGCGTCATATCTATCCATCTCGACATCGTATCCTCCTTCCGCCATTTTACAATTAGTTTTTATCTTTTTTAAATAATTTATAACTCGCGTAGCCTACTATTGTCATGCCAATAATAACAAACAATACTTCTCTGGTGTTTTGGTCTTCGCTAGGAACGTACAAATCGGCTAGTTTAGGCTCGTCGTATAAATTTTCTGGTAAATCAAATTGACTTCTAGTCACGATATAATATTCATTCATCGCTTCGTTTATATCGGTAAAAGTTTTTTGAGCGTGCGCTTCTTTCTTGAGTCGGTTGTTCGTGTAATTTAGATATTTCGAGCGCTCTTTAGACCATTCGTCTCTGGCTTTGGTAAGTTGTTCTAACGCTAAATCGTGCCTCTTTCGTTCTTTTTCAGCATCGTTGGAACGTAAACTGGAAAATAAAAAAATTGATCCGGAAAAAGCAAGGGCGTTTACTACCGCGCCTCCGATCATCATCGCTATAGACACCATTTTATTATAAACATATTTTTTTTAAATTTAATAAAATAATGTTACATGTTAAATATGAGCGAAGCATTTGTGCACACTACTAAATCCGTACAGAAAATTGAGAGAACAGAATGGAATAAAAGGAATACGACAAAAAGTCGTGGCCGAGCGGTCTAGCTTACCGGATTCAAGTTCTGGTGTTAGCAACATAATGTGGGTTCGAATCACGGCCGTGACACTTGTGTCCTTGAGCAAGACACTTAATCATAATTGCTTCTCTCCACCCAGGGGTTAAATGGGTACCTGTGAAGACAGAGTTGGTTTGCTCTATATGCGCTAGAAATGGCAGCAATTGAGCTGTATACTCCCCAGGGAGCTGAGATGGTTTCAGGAATGATTTATGAGCCTTATAAGCAGGGATAATAATATAATGCGCCTTGAGCACCACTTAGTTGGTGGATACGTGCGCTATATAAATCCACACATTATTATTATTATTATTATTATTATTATTATTATTATTATTATTATTATTATTATTATTATTATCACAAACAATCCGAGCACCATCGATGAAAATCAACTTTTGACGGTTCGTTTTCCAAATTTGGGGAACGACGACGTCGTCGTTCCCGGTTCGGCCAGATTGGCTTTTAACATTACTCTAGAATCTGCCGAAGATGACGAGCGAACCATTGTACATTATAGGCAGAGCCATCGTTAAAAAGATTTCCATTAAAATTAAAGGAAATGAAGTGTATTCTTTAGACGATGCGGATGTGTACAATTGTTTCAAAGACACGTGGTTGACGAAACACCAACTCGAAAATCTAGCGTATCAAGGAATCGAATCGGATAATATAACTAAATTAAGAATAAGAGTAGGCGCCAGCGACGGCGATGCTACGGATTAATCAAGGAAAAGACGAGGCTGTCGCCGATACATATAAAAATAGATTTTACATTCCACTCGACTTTGAACTATTGACCGATCATCAACCGTATTATCAAGCCGGGCTGGCGGATCGGTTGAGTTATGAACTCACGTTTAATAAATATTCGCAAGTCGTCGTAAGCTCAGACGCAGATAGTAAATATATCATAAGCGGAATTTCTCTAGAATACGAGGTTGTTACAAATCCACAACTCGCCAGAACGATTAAAAATCAATATAGCAACAAGTTGGTAATATTATACGACAGAGTCTTGAGGCATAGAATGATACTGCTAAACAAGAGAGATCAGACGTGGAATATAAATCTAAATACACCGGCAAAAAGCATGAAAGGACTATTGTTTTTATTCAAAGAGCCTACTGAAAAGTCTTCTTGGAAATTTTATAATCCAAAGATCGATAAAATCTCGATTACTATCGAAGGAGTTCCCAATCAACTTTACGCGCAAGGGATGTGCAGGTATCAACACTGGGAAGAAATTCAGAAATATTTCGGAGATTCGAGAGAAGAATTTGGTATGAGAGTAACTAAAACTTTAAATCTGTCGAATATGAAACTCGAGGATTATTTAGTAGACAAATACGGTTTATTTTTAGATTTGAGAAGCAACGATGACAATCAAATTCATGGGAGTGGTAGACGAATAGAAAACACATCCGAAGGAATTACTAGTCAACTCGAAAAAACGGCAGAAACTGCCGGCGAATTAAACTGCTACATTTACATCATCATGGACGCTCAACTCAATATCGAAAATAGACGATTTAAAGAGGCGAAATATTAATATGTTGACTATTATTAAAATGTTACCGAAATAGTCGCACGCTGCATTGATTTGCGGTCAGACAGGATGTGGAAAAACTGAATTTATTTTAAATTTATTGGAAGAACAAAAAGAATATCGTAAATATTTTGAATATATAGTTATACTATGTCCGACCGTCGCAGAAAATCTCGCTTACCAAAACAGAAAATGGATTTGGAACGACGAGCGAGTGTACATCGATGATCTGAGCGACTCGACGCTAAACAAATCGATAGAAATTTATAGAAACGTCTTCAAATGAGACGAGACGTTGTTTATCATCGACGACTGTAGCGCGAGTAAACAATTAAATCATAGAAAATACGACGAGAATAATAAATGTGTGATCAGCGATTTGGCTTTTAGCGGAAGACACGTCAATCACAGCTGTTGGATTCTTTCGCAAAAATACAACAGCGTGTTGAAAGCTTTTAGAGATCAACTCAAGTGGGTGTGTATATTTTATTGTAAAGATAGAGACTCGTTCGAAAATTGTCTTCGAGAAAATGACGTCATACCGACTAAAGAGTTGAGAATACAAATGCGCGAAAAGTTTAAACGAGCCAAATATTGCAAGTTAGTTTTAAAAACGGATCAACCGACTGATTACGCGATACTAGACGGATCTGGACGGGTTACTTGACAGGTTGCAAGAAGTCACTTGACAGGTTACTTGACAGGTTACTTGACAGGTCACTTGACAGGTCGTAGTAGGTTACTTGTTAGTAAGTTGCAAGATTATATAATAAAATTTATAGATAAATATGCCAATCGAATGTTTAGTTGGATTTTGTGTATTTACGATGAATTTATAAAACCGTTAACAACGGCGAAGCAAATTTAAAAAAAAGAATAAACAAGTATTATATAATAATGGAATAAGTTGCGAAAATTTTAAACGAAGAGCCACAAACAAGTTGCGTTGAATCACCACCACCACCAACGTCTAGTCAATGCATCGATCGGCTCGTTGCCGTCGTTGCTGGAGGAAACTCGAGAAAATATTTCGGTAAAGAGTATAGTATTAGTGAAATTGAAGCTTTAAATTTAGTCGACCAAGATAAATTATACATACGATATGAAGCGAGATTAGGTCGCGATATGATATCTTCGTTAGGCTCCTCGATTATAAGTCTTTACGCTAAAGCATTGGGATCGAGTTTAAACTTTGTCGATGTGATGGGATACCAGTTTACGGTCGATGACGAAAATGAATTAATTACAGATTTAGAAAAAGACCCGCTTATTTCTAGCGCTCTTTCTTACGGATTATGTGAAATATACTACAAGTACGGAATATTTTTAGCACCGATCGCAGCAACGCTAATTTCAGCGAAACATTTTAAAAGAAAAGATTCTTGTTTAATTTATAAAGACGATGGAGCAACGCGAGGTAGAGAAGCAAGCAGAGCCGGAGAAAACAGTGTAGATAAACCAAGTAACGAAAACACCGACTAAAATTTAAAAAAATCCAAACAGAGTCGCGGCTGGTAAAAGACTCGCGGAACTTAATAAAAAGAAAAAGGAAAATTTTTAAAAGAAATCCATTAGCGATGTAAAGACGACTAAAGAAAACGTTCCGAGTGCAAAAGAAGAAAGCGATGGAATAAACACGCTGTACATCGGACTAGGAGTAATAGTTTTAGGAGGTATTGCATATTGCATTTACCTAAACTCTAACCATAAAAAAAAACCGTAGAAACTGTCTCACAGCCAGAACCCGTAAAAACTGTTGTCGAAAAAGAAGAAGTTGATCCATTCGAAATGGAATACAAAAACATAAATAAAAATATTGTCTATACTATAAAATATGACTACGATAGATACGAGCAGCATCGTCAATTCAGCCTATCACGGAGCGGTCGTAGGAATTATAACCGTTATTTATAGCATGGCCGCTAGAAAAGTGTTTAAAATAAACCCAGCCGATTTGGGAAAGTTGGATGTAAACGACTCACCGCGACGGTCGGGTCGGCATTAATGACACAAACGTGGTTGGTTCAACAAGGAATTTTACCTAAAAGTATAATGAATTCTACCACTTAAAATATTTATAAATATTAAATGGATAAACGCACGAGACAAAAACTAGAAAACGCTTATTATAGTCCGAAAGGATACTGGAAGGGTCAAACAGCGATTGACAAATTAGCTCAAGAAACTAAAATTTCTAAAAGTAAAACTAAAGAGTGGTTAAAAAAGCAAGCGTTATGGCAGATTTATTTACCGTACCCTAAATACATTCCTAGGCCGACCAGCTCGAGCACCTTGCAAGAAAAACCAAACGAGGTTCATCAAGCAGATTTGTTGTTCCTTCCTCACGATACGATCGGTAGCGGTAAAAGCAAAAAAGTTTACAAGTACGCGTTAACAATCTCCGACGAAGCGAGTAGGTACAAACAAGCCGAACCGTTAGTCGATAAGACTGCCGCGCAAGTCGGTAACGCGTTTGAAAAAATTTACAAGAGAAGCGCGTTGACTTGGATCCTGGAAAAGAATTTATGGCGGGCGTCAATGTTTTAATGAGTAAAAAAGGCGTAAAGATACAGAGAGGCGAGGTCGGAAACCATAGAGCGCAAGGCATCGTGGAACGATTCAATAGAACTTTAGCCGAAAGATTGTTTTCTCATCAATACGCGCAAGAAATGACGAATCAAGATGTGAGAAATAGAGTGGGTAAAAAGATTACCGCAACGAAACAACTAGACTCGTCAATTTAACACCAATACTCAATAGATGCTATAAAAATGAAATTTGTACAACAGAATCCAGCCGCGCCGGCTCATCGTCTAGTAGGTAAAAGAGAGAAAAAGATTGATTCAAACGCGCTCGTTATATATTTATACGCGCCTGGAGAGGCCGAGGGTAATACTCGTCGACGTGCGTCGGACCCCATATGGTCCATTAAAACATACGCCATTAAAAATGTTGTCGTAGAAAATCAACCCGTATTGTATTATTTAGAATCTGGTCCGACGCGTTCTTTTGTAAGAGAAGAATTGCAGATTGTTAAAGACGTCGAACTTCCACCTAAAAAATTTTAACTTTATTTCACCGAGATTATGCTATAGCCCCCTCTTGTGAATTCTAAAAGCTATAAATAAACTCAATGATTTCATTTCATCTGACGTAAATTACTTCTAAAGATAGCTCAATGACTAGACAAACATTTTTTTTATTATCGTAGTTGGTGAGTCATTCTCACCCGTGCGCTTTCAATGGATTCATTCGTGAAGTAAACGGTTAAAATCCTTGATCCAAACGTAGTGCGATTTGTCTTTTTCGTGAATTAATAATAAATTAATTCGTTCTATATCCATAACTCGATCGCTGAGCCGGTAAACGACGAACGAATCTGATTCGTAACCGAAAACGTTTATCGCCAAGTTGTTTTGTCGTTCTACTTTTTTAATTTAATCGATCGGAGCCGGAGTGTCGATACCGCGAAAATTTAAACTATCAATATATCGCGAATATTTAGATGTTCTATACGAATGATTTTTTACTGGACAAAGTGCGGATAAAATCGCCCACAGCAAACAATTATCGTCTTTGTTTTTTACGTTGATGCATGCTTTTTTGTTCTTTATGTAGTCTGGTAGCTCGATATAAGAACCGCCTCTCAAAGGTTGATATTTAGCGATGGTTATTCTCATCGTTTCAATGCGATCTATTTTAAATCCAGAACCGTTGCGCGTATATTTTTCTATAGCCTCGTTAATTTCCGCAAAGGCTGCGACTAATTTTTCTCGTATATCAGCAACTTCGTGCTCGGGTAGTAAACCGATGCTGCCTTTATTATGAAACGATGGAAACACATAATCCATCGTACCGTCTAATTGCTCTTTATGTAATTGAACCGTCAAATAAATCATAAACTTTATACCTCTAAATTCTCGCGAGTCTAAAAACAACTGTTCTACAATCTTTAACTTGACGGCGTTCAAAAATACGATTACATCTTTTTCTTTGCTATGACCGCGCGGTACGGTCATAGTTCGTTGACGCAAATACCTTCCACCGTCGATGTATCGTCTATCAAAATTCAACTCTTCTTCCGGTAAAGCTATATTTTCTTCTCGTTCCCGGTAAAGCTATATTTTCACCTCTTGTCGGTAAAATTCTCAATCCGAGTCTCCTTACTAAACTCGAGAAACTTGTAAAAGTTTCTCGTATCCAGTCTTGTACACCTAAATTATTAATTCCAACGTTGGGTAGAATCCGACGAACGTAATTCTTTAATGCGGGTAATGCTCGCGTAAATAAATAGTTATTCAGTCCTCCCTCTCTTATGATAAAACTACATATTTTTAAATCTATATGTCAGTTTTTAACTCTCATTTTCAATATCTTTTTTTCGATCTAAAATCCGCAATTTTTTTTTAACCCTACCCCAAATTTTTTTTTTAAATACATTTAAATCTGGCAGGGTGGGTGGGTGACGTCATCGATTGACCTTTGAGAGGTCATTGACCTTTGACCTCTAGTTGACCTTTGAGAGGTAATTGACCTTTGACCTCTAGAGTAGATGTAGAATAGGAGTCCTAGGACACCCACGTAGGGGGTGGCCTAGGACTCCTATTCTACATCTACTAATGTGTTGGTTCATCACCAGTGGCAGTACATGCCATCAACAAGAACTTGGGGAGGGGTGGGGGCAGGCATTTTATTCCAAAATTACCGATTCCAATGACAGCCCCTGAATGTCACCCATTCTGAACTGTCACTACATCGTACATACTGTACATAGCGTACATTTATTATGCAGATTGATTCAGATTTCTTATCGACAAAGGATCATGGTTGGGTTCATTTACACTGAAGTAATTTCAATTGTTACATGTGTAAGGCCATGTACACTCATTGTTAGATTGTTTGCAATAGGTTAAACAGGTCAGAAAAGTGGTTTCAATTGATTGTGGGGGGGGGAGGGAAGAGTGGAACCACAAAAGTCAAGTCAAGTCATGAAACCAAATATGTATTTCACTGTTTTATTAGCAATTTACAAGCACCCATACAACTCTTGATTATTTCAATGTCTAAACATTTATGTACAAAAATGGCATCTGATCTTTACCTTATAATTCTATAGATTGGATGCAGCTACATACATTTGACAAATATGTGTACAACCTTCAAAATGTAAAAAGCAATGTAGAATTTGTTTTTAAGTTTTATAAATGATTTTTAATTATTTACAGTATAGGTGAAAACAAAGCAAATTTATAAGCATGTCACAATAAGGAGATGCTTGATTAGTGTCACTATCATTGTCAATTTATCATTATATTTGTCTTCATTATAAACTTGACTTGAAAGTATATTATAAATAAAGATCACTCTTGGTGTATAAGCATGCAGTCCATCAATTAAATTTATTTTTGTACAAGACTTAATACCAAGACATAAATACCAATGTTGTCTTCATCTAAATCTAGAATTTGAAGGTTTTTCCATAAACAAAATGAAAAGGGCAAGCAATTATCAGATTTGATCAAGTGGATGTAATAACATTTAATTTTGTTTGAATTGGCAATTGGCTAATTACAACTTGTGGCCTTACTTTTGGGAATTATTTACTTTTTGACAACTCTTCTGCTGAGGGCAGGGGAAGAACGGATGCAAGCCTTCTTGCAACTTTATCATGTAGTAGTTATAAGCTAGTTTTCTAATGAAAGGCTAATTAGCCGACATCCATACAAGCTTTGAAGACTGCAGACATTAGCTATTTGACATAAGCTGCATTGTTTCTTCTCCACCCAACTACTATACGGCTGTGCTTTGAGTAGACTCTGTGGTACCTGATACATGAACATGGATGAAATGCACAATTATTTAGCCAACTTTCTATTATGTTCCATGTAGCGAAAATTATTGACAACCTGGAAATGGAAATATCAGGAGTGTAAAGACTCTTCTCTCACAGGGTAACTTTTCCTTAGTAATGTTTGAAAAACAAAGAAAGGGGAAATGTTTATATGCTCCTCCATGCTTCAGTGTTTTCAGTAACCCCAGTCCCCCCCCCCCCCAATCAATTTAACCCCCACTTCCTGTCCTTTGAATCTGCAGCCAAGTTTAATCCAGTTACTACTATAAATCAACTTTGTGACTTTATGCCCATAATAACGCTGAATATGTTGATTTGGCTACCTACAACCCTGGCAAACTATTTTCATATGTTGATTTATCATCTGGCATGGTTTTTGAAAAGCATGTGTTGGGCTAGTGTCAATATCATTATGCATATGAGGTTTGTGGGAGCACCATGTAACTATCTCTACAGTTTAATAGTGTTGGCTCTTAGAAGAACCGGTGGTTAGATATCGGTATACTCTGATCATCTTCATCCCCCTGAAGACAGAGTATACTGATTGAAACATAGTAATGTCACTGCCAGTTCTTCTCAGAACCAATGCTATTTACTACTCTTGAAAGATAATTACTCTTACTCCTACTGTTCTTCAACCATGTGAAGCTTCAAAATCTCAACATTTTCAAGGTAGTACAGAATACTAATAGAGTAATTTGTTTGGGTGCGGAGGGGGGGGGGGTTTGAGGGCTGTCAGTTGCCTTGAAACATTTTCATGTTATACCTGCAATTTTTGATGTTCTTGAAAGTAGGACATGTCCTCTATACTTCCAAGAAACTTTTGATTGGATGGCACCCGTAACAAACCTGAAGTTGATAGAGTAGGTAATCTTGAGAAAACTCTTATTCAGTGGAATGTCTGCTAGTAAGTGGGGTGTGATAGGCTTCCATTTACTGACACCCATTCACATACGTAGGTGACATGATGAACCGAGAATTCGTCTCTGTCTCCATCTCCCTTCATCTCATCTATGGACCAAACATGAACAAACATGAACAAACATGTATATAATCTTACAAAAGAAATATTACATTGAACTGATTACTCTGGCAGTTGAGAAATGAAACTGACCACAAAGACATAAATAACAATAGCCAGCCATGAATAACACATGTAAAGCTACTTTGACTAATTATTAGTGCTTCAGTACACTTATCATTCACACACACACTTCAAATTATAAGCAATTTTGTTCTTTCCCTTTAAGAGGACAACGGTCACGATCAACAGGGCATGGAATCGAAGTGCTAGTTTTAGATTATCTATATGACTGAAAATAATATCCCACATGATAAGGTCATACTATCATTGCTGCTGCATAAATGAGCCAGTAAGTTTCAGTCACTGTGTTCATCTTAAACTAGGACACTGATTCCATGCCCTGTTGAAAGTCTGCTCTGATCGTTATATTGTCCCTTTAATATGGACAAGTTAACATTAAGCATTGCACAAGGGGGATAACCTAAATGCACAACTTCATTTTTTTTCTAAATGAGAAATTGTTTCTGTAAATCTGATTTTGTTTGATAGAAAAACAAATATTTACATCAACTAAGTTTTCTATATAGGCCTATACACAAAAATTATGGGATAAAAAAACATATCTGAATCAATCCAAGATTTACTCTACCTTGGCAATGCTTTGTAGCTGTGAATACTGAAAATGGAATCAGGCTGAACTCTACATGGTGTTGATGCAAGTAAAAATACTGGCAGTGATGTTTTCTCATACTATAAAACAAAACAACAGCTAATGAAATAATGGTGGATATGATGGACATGGTGCATATTAAAAATCCATTTAAATATAATTCGTACTCGTACTTTAGGGGAATAATGGTACCTGATGCTATTTCCTCCAGTCCATGTTTGAATGTTCCCCATAAAATACCCGGGCATCGATGGTGGAAATTACAACTAATTCACTGGAAATTGTTCTGCTTTCTAAACTATATCTCATAATTATCACGTCTGTATTATAAACATCATCACAATATCATTGGCCTTGGCTATAGGAACTATCACAAATAATGTGATAGCTAACAGAAATTCATCATAAGAGTTCAGCATACAGCCACACAAAAAGCCCTACGAGTATTATATTATCAAACAATATTTCTCTTTTATTACTCTTACCTGTCCAACAATAATCCTACAAATGCGACATTATTCATAGTATCATCACGGTCACCATCACGTTCAACAATCAAATCCCTGAGTGTTTGCCACCATTTGAGGTTGGCTGGCCCGTCAATGGTCGCCAGGCATGCGTCGTTTTGCCGTAGACGGTGAGCCTTTCTTCGCCCAGCCCGCGCGGCGGTCGAGCGGTCGAAATTCTAGCGTTGATTTTGACGGATGGCCTTCCAAACTGAACAGTTTTTGTCACTTTTTATTGGCTTTGATATGATGAAGGGGCTGTGACGATGTTCCAAATAAATACGTTATTGTTGTTTCCAAAACTAAACTCGCTGGCAGTATCATAATTCAAAATACCCGACACGATAAGCACCAAAGTGGTCGAGACCCTGCTTTACGCTTCCACGCAAAAAGTGTTCATATATTTATGGCCTAACCAGCGGGCTCACGCCTCGGGCGCTTTGCCGCACTGGCGCCCATGGCTGTACTGGTACAGTCTTGGTTCGGTTCCCGGTGTCTCGGGAAAGTGCCAAGACTTTCGTCTTTTTGTCGATTTTGACAATTTTCACCCATTGTTTCAAAATCATTTCACTTTTGTCGTGTATCAATGAACTATAAAAAATAATTATTCTTGAATTTGGTTCAGTAATAAACTTTTTAAACGTCTGAAAGTGCGACTATAACTTTTGTCCTCGTGAGTTTTCTGGACAAATTTTGGTTCAAGAAAGTCACATGATATTGGTTTTTGTACAATAACAGAAAAACGACGCATTTTTCAGGAGTACTTGTGTGGACAATTATATTCTACTTTTGAAAGATCTTTCCAACCATGTATGTAAAACAATGAAATGTTGAGGGGCGTTTTTATCCCCCAATTTCGCGCGACAAAGGCGGTGTGTACCTTTAAGCCCTTTTCACACGAGCACCGATAATGTATCACCGTTGCTGCTGTATAAATGAGCCAGTAATTTTCAGTCACATGTCAGTGTTATTGTCAGTCACTGAGTTAATCAAAAACTAGCACTCTGATTCCATGCCCTGTTGATCATGACGATATTGTCCCTTTAAAGTATTGCATGTTTCTGGTAAAAGTCATCAACACATTGGTCAATAGAGGACAGAATACTTTTTAAAAGATTATAGTACTGTGCATATACCAATCTGTTAAATTATTGCACGTTTCTGGAAAAATCATCAACAGTTTCACGCACTGGCCATCAGAGGGCAGTACATGATGCGCATGGAGAACACGAATGATTTCCTATAGTCTTGCACACAAAAGTAACACAGTACAGCAGGACTATGGGAAATTCACCACGTGCAACCTACATGCGTAACAATCCCTAAATTATTTTGCACCGATATAAAAATAATACATAATAATGAGGTAATATTGGCAGATTATCCCTTATAAAAAAGTGCCATACATACCATTTGGTTACCATTCGGTATGTCCAATAACACCACTTATATAAATGGAGTAATAACTAGATATAAGTTTTTGTCACAACAAAAACAAGGTGTTCGGTTGAAGTTAAAATGGTTACGTCATCAATTCGAAGTGTTGGAAAAGTCAAATGTTAACGTCTGTTGAAGTTCTCGCGAGAAGTTTATGTGAATACAATACAATACTGAATTTAGAAATTATTTTAATATTAAACTTTGACTTCCGGTTTGGACAGGAAGTAAGGTCAAATTGGGGTCACCTTTGTGTAAATACTTTTGACAATTAACAATCTGTACAATGGTACAAAAATGTCAATTTACCTCCTGTGGTTGTTGAGATATGATTTTTTTTAAATATTAAACTTTCACTTCCGGTTTGGACAGGAAGTAAGGTCAAATTCGGGTATAAATATTTTTTGACAATTAACGATCTGTACAATGGTACAAACATTGTCAATTTACCTCTTGTGGTTGTTGAGATATGATTTTTTTTATATTAAACTTTGACTTCCGGTGTGGACAGGAAGTAAGGTCAAATTGGGGTCATCTTTTTGTAAAATTGTGTTGACAAATAACGATCTGTACAATAGTGCAAAGATTGTGAATTTACCTCTTGTGGTTGTTGAGATACGATTGTTTTTAAATATTAAACTTTGACTTCCGGTTTGCACAGGAAGTAAGGTCAAATTGGGGTCATCTTTGTGTAAAATTGTTTTGACAAATAACGATCTGTACAATAGTGCAAAGATTGTGCATTTACCTCTTGTGGTTGTTGAGATATGATTGTTTTTAAACATTAAACTTTGACTTCCGGTTTGGACAGGAAGTAAGGTCAAATTGGGGTCACCTTTTTGTAAATAGTTTTCAACAATTAACAATCTATACAATGGTGCAACAAATGTCAATTTACCTCCTGTGGTTGTTGAGATATGATTTTTTTAAATATTAAACTTTGACTTCCGGTTTGGACAGGAAGTAAGGTCAAATTGGGGTCACCGTTTTGTAAATATTTTTTGACAATTAACGATCTGTACAATGGTACAAAAATTGTGAATTTACCTCTTCTGGTTGTTGAGATATGATTTTTTTAAATAGTAAAATTTGACTTCCGGTTTGGACAGGAAGTAATGTCAAATTGGGGTCACCTTTTTGTAAATATTGTTTGACAATTACCAATCTGTACAATGGTACAAAATTTTTGAGTTTACCTCTTGTGGTTGTTGAGATATAATTTTTTTAAATTATTAAACTTTGACTTCCGGTTTGGACAGGAAGTAAGGTCAAATTGGGGTCACCTTTTTGTAAATATTGTTTGACAATTACCAATCTGTACAATGGTACAAAAATTTTGAGTTTACCTCTTGTGGTTGTTGAGATATGATTTTTTTAAATATTACACTTTAACTTCCGGTTTGGACAGGAAGTAAGGTCAAATTGGGGTCACTCACAACTCGTGTTTTATCTACTTGTTAAGTTCTAAGTACATGCCAAGTTTCAAGTTCATGTAAAGTTTGCAAGTATGTGTTTTTTGTAGACAATCTATTTGTGTAAAGACCACTAAAGCTGTATAGCGCCCTCTATAGTTAGCATTTCTAACGCACGAATGTGGGTCTAGACAATCTATTTGTGTAAAGACCACTAAAGCTGTATAGCGCCCTCTATAGTTAGCATTTCTAACGCACGAATGTGGGTCATTATGTATGTTGGCTTGACGTCATCATGACGTCACTGTTGCGGTTTCCTGATTATCATGACGTCACTAAGTTTCATCTACAAGTTAAGGTCTAACTATGTGTGAAGTTTGAAGGTTTTTAAAACTTGGCAAGTATGTTTTTATTTGCGGACAAGATGGGGGAGAAGAAGAAGAAGTAAAAAAAAAAAAAAAAAAACCGAACAAAAACAATAGGTGTTTCGGGTACATACCCGAACACCTAATAATAATAATAACTAGAGGTATAGAGTTTGTTAAAAACAAACTTGGGGTGTTCGAGTGTGCCTCATATGTACGTGATGACGTCATCACCTAAAGTTGTTAAAAGACAAGAGTACTTCAGGAGATATGAGTTTTCATAATATGTAATTAAAATACCACATATTGTGTTATACTGAATACATTAACTTCCGATCAATCATGTGACGTCATTCATACTTCACAAAATTTTTCCTCATAATATGGGTGTCAATTGTGCCAAATTTGGTAAAATGCTGTCGAATGTTTTCTCAAGATAGCAAAAGGTGACTTTTTTAAACCTGCTACTTTTTAAAACTTGGACTCCCAGTTTGGACCGGAAGTAAGAGTCAATAAGGTAATTTCTTTGTATCATATGTCAATTCCTCTATGTTCTGTATGATTATGAAGAAATCAAGAAATTATCTATTGTGGTTCACAAGATATAAAATATATTGTTTTATTATAACTAATTACGTAATAATTCATTAGATGACCTCACCATGATGTCACAACGTTACCTGGAATTATATGTTAAGGTCTAACTATTTGTTAAGCTTCAAGGTTCTTTGAACTCCGCAACTATGTTTTGACTGCACAAATAAAATGAAGATACAAGCGTGTATCCACAACACAGTAAAATCTTATAGCAGAGACAGACAAAAATACAACAGTTTTTCACTTATTATAAAAAAAAAAATGTACCAATACTCACATAAAACGTCCAGTAGATTCCAGGTGTAATAAGAAATCCACTAGTATAAAAATGAAGACAAACTTGTAGCTACAAAACAATTACTTAGCACAAAAACTGTAGAGCTGTTATGAGTGGCTGCTTGTTAGGCGCTCATTCACATGTCATGGTCGAGCGGTTCAGTGCATCGGATTTGTGTTCTGATGGCCGAGTCGTCAGAATGTGGGTTCGAATCCCAACTGCGACCGGGGTGCTTGTGTCCTTGAGCAAGACACTTTACCATAATTGCTTCTCTACCACCCAGGGGTAAATAGGCACCTGTGAGGGCAGAGTTGGTTGTTGTGTTTGATTAGCCCTATATGCGCTGTAATGGCAGCAATTGAGCTGTATACTCCCCAGGGAGCTGAGATGGTTTCAGGAATGATTTATGAGCCTGATGTCAGTGATGAGCAGGGGTAATGATATAATGCGTCTTGAGCACCAGTTTGGTGGATACGTGCACTATAGAAGTCAATATTATTATTATGAAATGGTGTTATCATTCAGTATGTCCAATAACACCATTTATATAAATGGTGTTAATGGACATAACGAATGATCCCTTACAGAAATTTCATGGAGCTTGCCGGCAAGCTTGCAGGGTTCCAAAAATGCAAATTAGGGCAAGCTTGCCGGCAAGCTTGCCGGATAGCTTGCTGGCAAGCTTGCCGCCCAGCTTGCCGCCCTTACAGAAATATCATGGAGCTTGCTGGCAAGCTTGCCGGCAAGCTTGCAGGGTTCCAAAAATGCAAATTTGTTCAAGCTTGCAGACAAGATTGCAGCAAGCCTGCAAGCTTGCAGGGGTTCCAAAAATGAAAATTAGGGCAAGCTTGCTGCAATCTTGCAAGCTTGCATGAATATGCAAACTAAACTTACAGACACCTTTCAGCTTAATGAAGCTTGCAGATATTTCTATTTGCCAAGATCTAAATAATAAGCTTGAACATAATACAGAGATGCTACAGGCAGACCAAAAAAAATCCTGAAAGTAAACTTGTGCGAAGCGTAGCGAGCAATAAATTAATAAACCCTTAATTCTAGAACATATATTTCACAAGATAAAACATACAAATTAAGACAGAAAATGCATGAGTTCAAGCTTTTGGAAGTTAATTTTACCATTGCTTACCTGTTGCATAGAAGTAAAGTTCATTTTTTAGTTTTTTGCTATGCCTCTTTCTATTTGCAGTCTGCCTTATTACCATTTTTTTTATTTTTTTTTTTATAATAATTTTTTTTCCGGAACTTTTCGGAGGTTTAAAAAAAAAACGGAATTCCGGAAAAATCCGGAAATGTAGCATCTCTGATAATATGCAAGCTTGCAAAAGCTTAAATACAATTTTGTGCTGTAATTTGCTGACATACATGTATGTCGATCTACAAGCTTTCTGATGAAAACATCAGCTTTGCATAGGCTAACTTGTAGGTTAGTAAAATAAAACTACAGTAGCTATACATATCTGACATCTTTGGTGGATAATAATTTAGCTTGTATATGTAGGCTAATCCTGAGGGATACATTTTGATTGTGACCATGCAGGGAATCATTTTATTGTAAATCAAATATGAATCATCGTTTGTTTTTTGGCTAAATGTTATCTTTACATATGTGCAATAACATTTTTGAAATAATTACAATAACAGTATAGCCAAAAGATAATAATACAACCATTTAAGAATGAACTATCAAAATTTAAATGTTCATGTTATGTCAGTGTATTTGTGC
Organism: Zoroaster sp. YZ-2022; assembly: GCA_029582265.1. NCBI lineage: Eukaryota > Metazoa > Echinodermata > Asteroidea > Forcipulatida > Zoroasteridae > Zoroaster > Zoroaster sp. YZ-2022. The sequence continues at coordinate 23,926,102 of CM055833.1, read as the reverse complement.
AACAGCATATGAAGTATAATCTCTTTTTGGAAAATGTTTAAATGTTGTAGCTTCATCAGGGAGATAGAGGCTGGTTGTCATCCAATCTTTGATCACAGCAGCAGCATCAGTCATATGTAGTTTATCGTAGAACAACTTAGTCTGTGTATTCAAAGAAAGGAGACAAATATTAGAAAAGCCAGATATTCTCCTTCCACCAATTTAAATTTGAAATGTGACTATTATATATTTGCACAGATACAATTACATGCAGGTACATGCTCTTTCTATGATGTAAATCACCCCCAAATTATTAGATTTTCGAAAAGGAACCTCCTGATGATGAGTTCTTAAATATAATGATAATGGATATGTACATGTAACTTCTTGTATATCCATCATGTGGATGTGACTGCAATATTTTCTAGAGCCATGCAGTATTTACAGTTCTTCTGATGAATATATATATATATATATATATATATATATATATATATATATATATATATATATATATATATATATATATACTTAAATGTAGCGGTCTATCTTGAAGTAGAGTGCTCAATGCCACATAGACAGAGCGTAATATACTTGTAGTAAAACTAGTGGAACGCTGGTAGTTGTAACTCCGAGTTTCACGCGTTATGCACACATATATATATATATATACTTGTAGTAAAACTAGTGGAACGCTGGTAGTTGTAACTCGGAGTTTCACGCGTTATGCGGTCTGATGATCGCATAACGCATGAAACTCCGAGTTACAACTACCAGCGTTCCACTAGTTTTACTACAAGTATAGTACGCCTGTCTATGTGGCATTGAGCACTCTACTTCAAGATAGACCGCTACATTTAAGTATATATATATATATATATATATATATATATATATATATATATATATATATATATATATATATATATATATATATATATATATATATATATATGTATGTGCTTTTCAATCATCATTCAGTTAATTATTCCTGAATTAATTACACCATGTAGTCGTTAATGAAATCATTACAATACAACATGAATAGCAAAAATAGTGAACACCATTTCAAAAGTAAAAACTTTTGCACTCATAAGGTTTTGCAAAATTCAATAGGTTGACAGATCAATTCAAGACTGCATTATCAGCATTTCTGTATTTGCAGCACTCAACATAGCCCATAAGTGTACAATTCACATTCACATGAAGTAAAATCATTCATATACAGTTCATAAGACTGAAAAAGTACAATCATCTTACCATCATTAATCCCATCCTGCTTCACAAAACTTGCTTGAAATTTCACTGCTTCCATTGAAAAACTGCTGTTTAGTACATGTAGATCTATAGCTGTTTCTTCCAGTTTGAATTTAGAGCAATTACACTGCAGAGGCATAGCTTGACCATGAATGTCCAATGATTGGCCAGACAGCTATGGCCACGTACACAGTGTCAAGTTACACACACTACCCCTTACAGTGGTAGTATTACATAATCAATGCAAATTATGTGCACTGCACTAGAGGTATCAATTACAGCTTGCTTGCGGATGAGTCTGTGTAATTCCAATAAGTGGGTTACACACAAATAAACAACTTACTTAATGTATTTGGGTATGAGGAAAGTCATCATGGAGTTGTACATAGTATGTATTAATGTACACCTGTACATTTGATAAATATATATGCTGCCTCCACAAATATACTAATCAGATCACAGGTTAGTAAAATGATTGACCATCAGGGTGTTTGTTTATTCTGCAAGGCTAGAGAATTTCTGTCATGATGAAAAAAAACTTAGTTGGTTCAAAATCACTTTGGTAGCAATTAGAAATATGGTTCATTTCAAACTTGTGTATACTTTAGGCCTGAACAATATATGATTCTGCTATACATTAAAGGAGGCAGAAGGTATAGAACTTCTGTTCTTTTTATTACTATAGATTTCATGATTTGCCAAACAATATTGAGGAATTTAATATAATACATAAATTGAATATTATGTGTTATTTCAAAATTGTACATACATAATTCTACATATGTATGTGCTTTCTGAAAATAAATTACTCTTTGGACTGAGTAATTCACTGATTTGAATAAAAATTTTAATTGCATTAATTTTGTTAAATTTGTTATAAGGCTTGAGAATTGCATTGTAAAATGCAAGATGAAGTTTAATTACAGCATTATACATGAAGAATAAAATATAGTACAATATTATTAACAATCAAAAAGCTTGCAAGAAGGCAATTAGCTTGCTGCAAACTTGGCAAGCTGGCCGCATACTTGGCAAGCTTGCCACAAGCTTGCCACAAGCTTGCCGCAAACTTGGCAAGCTTGCCACAAGCTTGGCAAGCTGGCAGCAAGCTTGGCAAGCTTGCCACAAGCTTGCGGCAAGCTTGCAAGCTTGCAGCGAGTTAGTACTAACCTTGCAGAAAATAGCGCAAGCTCATATAAGCTTGCGGCAAGCTTGTGGCAAGCTCGTGGCAAGCTTGCGGCAAGCTCTATTTTCTGTAAGGGATATGTATGGTACTTTTTTTATAAGGGATGAACCAATATTGTTACATACTGTTAATGTAACATTTTAACTTGTTAATACATATAGACCTGTATGACAGTAGATTGAGTACTGAACCTCTCTCAAGTATAATACTATACAATTGCATATTATGTGACCCGCTTCATCAAAATGAGGAATGGCCCCCGAAATTTCACATTTTGAGAATTTAACCCTCCTACACATGGAGGCCACTCCCAACCACTAAATTCTGTTCTTTAGCAACCTTCAGTACATACATGTACAATTACAAGCCTGCTGTCCTTTCCAAGTAATCTTACAAAATCAACTGTGTGCCACCCAAGGCCACTGTAAATGTTTGAACATATTAGTATGGCCTGCAATGTATCGATGGGAGACCACTTTACCCTGCAATCTCAGTGGTGTGACAGTGCACAGAAGGGTAACCATAGGAGGCCACTGGCAACAGCTAATGGCTTGGACTGAAGTGGCCTGAATGGGTTGTTTCAAAAATGGCACTGATTGTAGGAGGGTTTTAATGGGCTTTCTGGTGATGCCAAACATTCATTTTTAGATAAATTGATAATGTATTTAATACATGTGTTGGGGGACATTCCTCATTTCGACAGAGCGGGTCACATATATATATTTGCTATAAGATTGAAATAATAACAAGTACATTATGATCCAAATTTAAAAACCAATGACAAAGAGCAGTGACAGACATTGTTATATATTGGAAGAGTTTCTTTCTGGAATTGTTTTTGCATAATTAAAACCATTTTAAGAGTCCGCGTCCATTTTAAAAGCAAACAAACAAAAGACAACCTGTACCATGATTGAAGAAAATCTTGCGTTGGGTGATAAGGGAAAAAAAAAAAAAAAAAAAGTCTCCGGTTTCTGGTCTCCTCTCGCCTCAGACCTGTGCGCCGGCATTTTTAATTTTCTTTTTGTTGCCATGAAACGACGTCCAATTGCAGCCAAAATTGCCGGATTGATTGGAATTCTGCCATGCTGTGCTTTAAATTACTTTTTTTCACATAGGGGTATGAACGTTTGCCCGATGTGTGAGGCCTCTCTTAGCCACCATACTTTGTACATGGGAAATTTGGTCCCCGTGTATACAATGTATCACGTATTTCCCTGTTGGCAAAAAAAAAACAGATGGCCAAATATTTTTTTTTTAAAGCATCACCGCACCGATTTTAAAACCGACAGATGACCAGAAACTCAGAGACTTTTTTTTAGGGTGGGTATAAGCAATTGATTTCATTTTTTTTGGTACACTGACTCAACTCAGTGGCAAGTGCATTTTTGAATGTGAAGTTTCCCAGACATTATTCAAAAGGAACCCCCCAAAAGGCCTGTTACATGAATCCGCCAGCTATTATTTGGACAGGGAAGTGAAGACAGCGCCCGTGATTGTAATGGCAAAGGCCAGGCCTAGGATCAGTAGATTCCTCAGGCCTTGTATCTCGCGGAACAGGAGAACTCCCCAAAGCGAAGCTATGATGCCTGGACCCTAAACAAGAGAGAAAAACAAGAAAAATTGAAAAACCAAAGATGATGCTGTTCTCCGTTTTGTGAAATGATTTTCCCCTGTATGAAGATATAACATCCAAATGTGAAGAGGCCGTCCAGTTAACTTTTGGACCTCGTAACTTATCTTCTTTTACATAATAAAGATGTCATATCGTCCTGTCAGAACAACAAAGTCGTATCTACAAAATGCAACAAGGTTGTATGTGCAATATGGCATAAATTTACATACATTAAAACAATTGTTGCACTGAGCAAAATCCATGTCTGCAACAAGGTCGTAACTATGATACGACCTTGTTGCACTGAGCAAAATCCATGTCTGCAACAAGGTCGTAACTATGATACGACCTTGTTGCACTGAGCAAAATCCATGTCTGCAACAAGGTCGTAACTATGATACGACCTTGTTGCACTGAGCAAAATCCATGTCTGCAACAAGGTCGTTACTATGATACGACCTTGTTGCACTGAGCAAAATCCATGTCTGCAACAAGGTCGTTACTATGATACGACCTTGTTGCACTGATGCGAAGATATGATCATTTGAAACACAGTCCCTCTTGGCACATTCCTTATATAGTTTTTACTCTTTAACAAAATAATGATTTTGAAAGACCGGCCCCACCCCACTCCCCCTAGTTGATGACAAAAAATTCCATTACTGAAAATGAATATATCTGCAATCTCCAACACTTAAAAACTCGTGTTTCTCGCTAAACGGCAATAAAAACACAATTTTCATGAGCGAACTCACCGTAGTAATGATTGGGAAGCTAACACTCTCAGACAGGTTGAAGTTGGCGATGAACCATCCGGACTGCGCAATGCCCCACATCAGACCCGATACGACACTGGGAATGATGAGACTAACGCCCAACTGTGGTCTGTTACGCATGACGAGACAGTACACCAAGAAGTACACGCTGGATGTCAGGGTGATGCCGCAGAAATGGGAGAAGACATAGTCCAGTCCTGACCAAAGGGCAACAAAATAATACGGCGATATTCATCAGGATGAAAATGTACAATTCAAATGCGGGTGGACAGCCAGGACAACGAAGATGGGGAAATTAGAAATCGGTTCGGGCGATGTGGAGTGCTATGGTCGAGCGGTTTGGTGCATCGGATTTGTGTTCTGATGGCTGAGTCGTCAGAATGTGGGTTCGAATCCCAACCGCGACCGGGGTGCTTGTGTCCTTGAGCAAGACACTTTACCGTAATTGCTTCTCTCCACCCAGGGGGTAAATGGGTACCTGTGAGGGCAGAGTTGGTTATTGTGTTTGATTAGCCCTATATGCACTGTAATGGCAGCAATTGAGCTGTATACTCCCCAGGGAGCTGAGATGGTTTCAGGAATGATTTATGAGCCTGATGAGCAGGGGTAATAATATAATGCGCCTTGAGCACCAGTTTGGTGGATACGTGCGCTATATAAGTCCTTATTATTATTATTATTATTATTATTAGATGTGTCAGGCCGAGACAGCTTGAAAAGTGACAGATAAAACTTGTAGCTTTGCATGGTGAAGAGGTAAGTAAGACTAATTGCAGTGACACCATGTGAAATTCTCTATTGTGACACCGTGTGAAATTCTCTATTAAGTGGTAATTGATAAGTGACAAGAAAAAATCCTATTCTCAAAAAAAAAAGAAATACATCAAATTGCCAAAAAATGTAATCTGCATTTTGTAAACCAATCCACATGTCAGCTTGGGATGTGAACTCGGATCCACAGAGGTGAAAGGCGAGGCAAAAACCCCTACGCTAGGGTATTTTTGGAACCGGATACCCGAAATCAAGAAACTTCGGATACCCGGATACCCAGTTTTAATATTCAATTTCCACAACACTTTTTTGATTAATAGCGCAACAATTAATGTAGACGTTCCCTATAATAATATCCCCTCTATTAACAGCTCATGGCACACACTCCCAGTGCAGACATAAAGCATGCACTAATCCAATAACTGCAGACAATAGGCAAACATTCCCTCCCGGCAGGCCCTTAGCGTTCTTAACGATTCCATACAATGTATCACACTGAATCAGTTGGAGGAAAGTGTGTGAAAACTGGTCCAAAAATACTACAAATGTGTTATCGAAGTGTAATCTCTTCTTGACAAATCAAATTGTCTGCATAAAGTGTAAACATTACATTCTTCAAGAGTCACAGATTTCTGTTAGCACCGCTCAAATGTTAAGGCCGAATTTTAAAGTCGTTTACAGGTAATTGGAACCGAAAAAATGGAACCAGGTAATGACAGTTTCAGTCGGATATCCGGTACAGCCTTACCCTACTTCAACCTAATCCTTCTATACAATAAAGTTCAATGTTTTCCACACCCTCCGGGTCTTTTCACAGAGTGAGCAGGGCTGCATACCATTTTGGCTGGCTCCCTCTACATTGTCCTGAACCCAGATGCACGGTACAAAGTTGAACCCGTACAAGCAGCCGGCAACCACCGATAAGAGTATGCCCCTGCATTCAAACGACAATGATGTCACCATTTACATTATAAACAATTAACCCTGCAAGGGTAAAAAATCAGTCAAAATGTTGATGATACTTGCCAAGGTATATCTAGTGCACTTAAAAAGTCGAACACTGTCAAACCTTACGTGTAGTAAGTACAATTTACAGGTCAAAATGAGTCGACCGTTTTTGACTGGTAAAAGCATTGTCTGGTATTGTTCAGGGTGGTCAAAATGACAGTAAAAAAAACAGTCCAAAACTGCCACTGTATGCACATTGGGGTCAACAGTCAAAACAGGCAGTTGACTGATTTTGACCTCTATAGCTACTTGCTACTAAAGTGCAGCTATAGTAGGAGGGTTATAAGCAAGTAGTTAAGAAACGAAGAAAAGCTACAATAACATGTAGAATATACTCCTCTTCCCTCTGTCTTCCTGAGAAAGGGACAAGGTATTGTTTCGCCTTACAGTTACTGAACATTTTAGAAAATCAATGAACTGTTGTTCGGGGGGGGGGGTGGTAACACTGAAAGACAATAATATCTGGGAGGTAAGGTTAATTTTTTATTTGTATTTGTTTTTGTCAGCTAGGCCAGCATGCATTACGCAAATCGGCTTGAGCATGTGCGCTCTGTGGTATTTGCGAAGAGGTCTATGTACTTTCAAAGGGACGGTACAACACTGGTTCTTCATAAGGTCTTGAAAAATCCACGTAAAATTTGGCTTGGGGTATTGGGGCCGCTGTTGTGAACAGCGCTGGGGTGAAATCTATAGTTCTGAGCATTTGCTTTGCTTTCCTTTTGCTTTCCTTTTGCTGTCATCTTTAAAATCCGGAGGATCACAACAATGTGATTTGTAAAAATCCGGAAATCTGGAAAAAATCCGGACAAAATCACACCCCTGTAAGGTACTTTCATTTCAACCTCTACTCCTCAAAAAAAATATATGAATCTGACCCGTGAAAGCTTCATCACATTTGGTGTTCGTGTTTTTTCAAGAAAATAACGAAAAAACTGTTACAGATTTTTTATGGTTTTTGTTCGTTTACCAAAAAAGTGGCTGAATGGCTTTATAGCTGAACATACGTCCATATGGGTTGTCCAGAGGAAGCATTTCTAAGTCTTCAACGGCGAGGGGTCAATTATGAATCAAATGGACCGGCCCCGGGGGTTCCCCTTGTTGCTTACACTATTCTCTTCTGCAAAGGAGACAACCGATCGACCCAGGACGCATCTTTGGATGTAATCACCTGGGTGTTGGGTGTGCTATGATTAGTACTACCACTCTGTAAAATAGAGGGGAGGAAAATACAAAATACATTTCAAGTTACATATTCCACAGGAAAAATAATATATATATATATATATATATATATATATATATATATATATATATATATTTTCGAGTCCGGCATCAGCCAGTTTTTTCTTTGCTCGCTTCACGTTTATATAATATTTCAGGTCAGTTTTTCCCTATAAATCTACTTTGTGTACAACCACATAAAAAGGCTTGTATCCCAAGTTGTGTGATCCCCGCTACTGCCATTACCCAGGTTGTTTGCATCTGACCGGGGGCTTGATCCCTGGCTACTCGGCAGATATGGTTTGGCCTCTGACCTGGCCCCATAGAGCAATAGATAATTGGCATAAGTGGACCGCCCACCAACATAGTGGCTGGTTAGCTCAGTTGGTAGAGCGCTCATACGGTGTTCGAGAGGTCGCAGGTTCGAGTCTGGCATCAGCCAGTTTTTCTTTGCTCACTTCACGTTTATATATATGTATATATATGACATAAAACACAATAAATGGGGCCACTTTGCATCCGTCACGTTAGCAGTTTTTCCAATGGTTGTTATTTATTTTAAGTACCTGAAACCGACCGAAAAGTGTTTCAACATGTCAATGGACATGCAGGCTTATCCTAGAACTAATTTGAGTTGATTTTTTTTTTTTTTAATTTAATTAATTTTTTTTCACCCTCGAATTTCCATAAAAATTGGACAGAAAAAGTTACCTCACTTTTCCGTCCATTTGTTGATGGAAATTTTAGGGTCATTAAAAAAATAATAGTAATAATCAACTCAAATTATCTTTAGGATAAGCATGCATGTCTATTCAAATGTTGAAATTCTTTTTGGGTGGTTTCAGATATTTAAAAAAAAATTACAACCATTAGAAAAACTGCTAACGTGACGGTAGGAAAGTGGCCCCCTTTATTGTGTTTTATGTCATATATATATATATAAAAAATATATATATATATATAAACAATTATTTCCCACATTTTTTACCGGGGCATGGATAGAGGAATCAACTGAACAAATACATTTTTGATGTAGCATGATAAATTCAATGCTGGTGTTAAATTGATGGTAAAGTTGAAGAAAGACAATGTTGACAATGGTATCAAATATCAATCGGAATAAGATGATCAAATGCACCCAAGTTGACCAGGCCGAAATACCTGTTGGTGGTCATTTGCCAGAAGGGGCGATGACTCATTCATCTCCCTTGGGCAACTCTCTGGCACTGTGTGGTCTCTATGAAAATTAACGTTATGATCCTAAAAAGAGGGAAACCGGGTATGAACAATGGACATAGCCGCCAACATTTCAAAATTCCAATTCGTAATGAAACCGACCAAGACATAACAATTTGTATTAAAACCTAAAATGATGGTCAAAATGACCAACCTGCAAATAAATTAAACCAAAACCTACTACATATAGGCCTATATGTACGTAAAGCAATTTGTACTTTCGTAATTCCTGAAAAAATTTGTAATAATTACGAAAAATTTGTAATAGTTGGCAGCTGTGAATGGATGTGAACAGTTAAGGAATTCACTCACTTCTTCATCAAGGAGTTTGGCATCTTCTTCTTTGAGCGGGCGATCCTCTCCGCTCACCTCTGACTTCACCAGAAGAAATAGTATAACACTACGAGCACAAGCATCGACATAAGATTACATAAACCAACAGGTATTTATTTTATTTAAATGGGATGTATACCATTGGTAATTACCCAGGGGGGAAAACACTTAGTGAACTATCCGGCGGGCTAGTCAAAACCCCTCACCTAGTAGTCCGGCGGACTAGTCAAAACCCCTCACCTAGTAGTCCGGCGGGCTAGTCAAAACCCCTCACCTAGTAGTCCGGCGGGCTAGTCAAAACCCCTCACCTAGTAGTCCGGCGGACTAGTCAAAACCCCTCTCCTAGTAGTCCGGCGGGCTAGTCAAAACCCCTCTCCCAGTAGTCCGGCGGACTAGTCAAAACCCCTCTCCTAGTAGTCCGGCGGGCTAGTCAAAACCCCTCTCCTAGTAGTCCGGCTACAAGGTGTCCATTTAGTAAACAGGGCATCCAAAAGACACCCAATGGTATTACTGGCTAATACTTATGGACTGCACTGAATCCTAGTTCTTTTTTATTTTATATTCCCACATTTTATTCCACTGGGCCATGAAAAGTAATCTCTGACTCTCTTTGTCCTACCCCAAAAATATTGACAGTTGTGGTCCACCCTCTGGATTCTTATAAAAAGTACTTTTAAAAAGACATGCGTAGCTGTGAAAATGCATGCTGGAATAGCTAAAAGTCAAACTTACTTGTCCAGCTGGCTAGTGCAAAAAAAAGTTAAGGGCAACCCCTGCCTTGGGGACGGTCTCTTGGGGACGGTCTCTTGGGGACGGTCTCTTGGGGACGGTCTCTTGGGGACGGTCACTTGGGGACGGTCACTTGGGGGCGGTCTCTTGGGGGCGGTCTCTTGGGGGCGGTCTCTTGGGGACGGTCTCTTGGGGGTGGTCTCTTGGGGACGGTCACTTGGGGACGGTCACTTGGGGACGGTCACTTGGGGACGGTCTTTGGAATCCCAAGGTAAAAATGTAGTGCCTTCAGTGATCAGCCTACGTTGGTCAGCCTTCAGTGGTCACTTTGCCCCCCCCCATCCTCTTGCCACAAACAAACCCTCATGTAAAAGGCTATCCTGGTTCCGCCCCTGAATTTGACCCCCTTCAACAATTCAGATATGCTTACCTTACTAATGCTAGTGCAACGCCCACATAGTTGAAAGCTGCATTACTCAGTTTGTCTTTGTTGATACCGAAAAGTCCAAAACTGTAACGTCAATTTAAAAAGATTCATAATAATAAAACTAGTCTCAATAATTGTTTCACTCTGCACTTCAGGGGCAAGTAGCTATTAGTGGTCAAAACCAGTCAACTGCCTGTTTTGACTGTTGACCCAAATGTGCACACAGGGGCATTTCTGACTGGTTTTTACTGTCATTTTGAACACCCTGAACAATACCAGACAATGCTTTTACCAGTCAAAAACGGTCGACTCATTTTGACCTGTAAATGTACTTACTTACACGTAAAGTTTGACAGTGTTTGACTTTTAAGTGCACTAGATATACCCTGGCAAGTATATCAACATTTGGACTGATTTTGACCATTGTAGTAGGAGGGCTAAAAGATCACATAATAAAAAAATGACATAATAAACTAATTACAATACAAATTAATTTACTTGAATAACAAGTAATAAACCAAAAATCAGCTTCTAAATTACTATCTGAAGAAAAAGACTTTAAAAAAGTAATTTTTCTATGCAGTAAAAACTTTGTTTCCTTCATCCCTTTGTATAACCCTCCTACAATCAGTGCAATTTTTGACACAACCCGTTCAGGCCACTCCAAGCCATTAGCTGTTGCCAGTGGCCTCCTATGGTTACCCTTCTGTGCACTGTCACACCACTGAGATTGCAGGGTAAGGTGGTCTCCCATCGACACATTGCAGGCCATACTAATATGTTCAAACATTTACAGTGGCCTTGGGTGTCACACAGTTGATTTTGTAAGATTACTTGGAAAGGACAGCAGGCTTGTACATGTATGTACTGAAGGTTGCTCAAGAGCATAATTTTGTGGATTGGAGTGGCCTCCATGTGTAGAAGGGTTAAAAACCCAATACATTAGTGGTATTCTCAGACAAAAAAAAAATCATTTTAGTAAAGTGATTACTCTAATAAATGGTTGACTTCATGAGCGGAAAGTTCAACATTATAATGAATACAAAGTTTGAATGCAATTCAGGGGTAGCAGGCCTGGGTCTCCCTTTGGTCTAGAGGACAAGGCCCCCTGAACCTCCTGGATGTCGTAATTGTGGAGGATTTACAGACTCTCCACATCCCCACAAACATGAAACTAGAGGTTTGGACACAATACAAGCTACTTCTTTCTTTCCTTGGTGGGTACTTCTCTTCTTTTAAGAAAGGTTTGAGGAAAAGGGAGATTTGTATAAAAAAAAAATCCTGAAATCAGGAAATATCACGAGAAATTGTAGGTCGGGCAATTTCATATCTTTCTCATTAACACCCTCCACCCTTAACCCCCCGCACTTACTGTCCACTTGCCCATCCGCTAAGTAGATTAAGAGAACCCCATATGAGGATTCCAAGGCTTAATCCAATGGTCTTGATAATCGGAACTACCGTCACATTGCCTGCATACAACGATGAAAATAAAGAAGAGGATTTAGTCTTAACCAGTGTAGAACTTCCACTTCAATCTTTAAAAGGGAATGTAACAACATTGGTAATGTTGGCGAAACTGCTTCTATGAGTATGCTTTCTCTCTTTGAATCAAGATATACATTGACGGGAAGTTACAACATTGGTAATGTGGCAAAACTGCTTCTATGAGTATGCTTTCTCTCTTTGAATCAAGATATACATTGACGGGAAGTTACAACATTGGTAATGTGGCAAAACTGCTTCTATGAGTATGCTTTCTCTCTTTGAATCAAGATATACATTGACGGGAAGTTACAACATTGGTAATGTGGCAAAACTGCTTCTATGAGTATGCTTTCTCTCTGTGAATCAAGATTCACACAAACCCCTCGAGCTACTCTGGCTCAGAACCTTCCCGATTCCACCAAAATCCAACACCATGCAGTAACACCACCACCCAACTGTTGGACTCTGATGGAATATACTTTATGCACTGACGTCACAGACTGAAAGAGCGTCCTCCAAATTTATATCCTGCTTCAAAGAAAGTAAGCACACCAATAGAAGCAGTTTTGCCAACCGTCAACCATAGTATTAGCCAGAGGGGTGTCTGGGTGTCTTTTGGACACCCTGTTTCAATTTTGGACACCCTATTTCATCTGTCATTTACATTTAAACATATTGTAAGTGAACAATTTAGACACCCTGTTTTGAAATTTCCAGCAAATTTGGACACCCTAGTTCTAATTCCTGGCCGTCAAGATATAACTTTATAAATGGTGGTAAAATAAGGAATACACGAAACATGCATCTTTAGGACAAACAAATTTTAGACATACCTGTGGCCCACAGAAAGCCACCAAGCATGGCGAGAGGATGGAATGGCGGGGAATCCCTGATTAGATGCACGATGAGTCCCACATGCCAAATGGCTACACAGTCTATCCACTGATAAAACATCCCTGGATAACCAAATATACACAAACACAATGTCAGGTCAGTGCAAACAAGGTCATCTCCTGAATATGCAAAAAGGTCACATCTAAAAAAATGCGGAAAGGTCATACACAAACATAATGTCAGGTCAGTGCAAAAAAGGTATCTCTAATGTGCAGAAATGTCCTATCTCAACTATGCAAGAAATGTCATGTCTCAAATATGCAGAAAGGTCAGATCTCAAATATGCAGAAAGGTCAGATCTCAAATATGCAGAAAGGTCAGATCCCAAATATGCAGTAAAGTCATATCTCAAGTATGCAAAAGTTCATTAACAATTCTCACACAGGTCAATGTATAATTATTCATAAACTCTTGATTGTCAGATTTAAATTAAGTTAAACTACAATTTTACTTAATTTAACCCTAACCCGTTGGGTATTTTTACTAGAGTATCCTGAATCCACCAAAATCCACCATTTTTGTCACACACAAAATGCTGGTGTCCTGAATCCATCAGAATCTGCCAGTGTAGATATTTGGACATATCCTGAATCCGCCAAAATCCACCACTAAATTTCTGGCGGATTTTGGCGGATTCAGGATACCATGCTCACATGAAAATTTGTATAGTATGTTGCTGCATAGAATCCATCAAAATCTAACACATACAAGTGTTGGCTGTACATGTACAGTACATGTAACTATAATCCATCAAAATACATGTACATCAACCAACATGACCAAGCAGTTAAAAACTATTGAAATCCTGAATCCATCAAAGTCCGCCATATGCTCAATGTGGAGATATCCTGAATCCGCCGAAATCCTCCAAAACAGGGGGATGGATTTTTATGGATTCAGGGTGGTTAGGGTTAATGAAATTATAAAACTTCAGATAGAAATGTTTCAAGGAACATTTGATACAATCAACAACTTCACACCAAGTGAAACTTTGATCATTTAATTCTGTATATAATGGTTGGAGTTAAACATCCCTTGAAAATATTTTTGTCTCAGGTGACATGTATATCGTTTTAGTAAACTTACAGAAATAATTTCAAAAATTAATTTTTGGTCAGTTGAAGACAGAAATTCCATATTGGAATGTATACAATCACGACTTTCCACTATTTTCTCATTAACCCTAACCCCCAAGACATTCTGGCTAGGAACCTTCCTGAATCCTCCAAAATCCATCAGTGCACTTTTGGAAACATGCCCTTATCTTCAAAATGCACCGTGTATTTTCCGTTGATTTTTCATATTCAGCACTTATGGCCTGTACTTCTTGCCAGCTAGTAATTTTGCCCCGTTTGAAGAGGTGAAAGTAAATAGTTTCCAACAGTGCTGAATTTTCCCCAAAAAAGTGCCCCTTGGACCTTTTGGAGGATTTTGCAGGATTTGGGGTGGTTAGGGTTAAAGGGGCAGTATCGTCATGATCGGAGCAGACTTTCAACAGTGTCCTAGTTTAAGATGAACACAGTGATTCAAAATTACTGGCTCATTCATGTAGCAGCAACCGTAATATGACCTCATCATGTGGTATATTATTTTCAGTCACTGAATTAATCTAAATCTAGCACTCTGATTCCATGCCCTGTTGATCGGGACAATAGTGTCCCTTTAACCCTCCTATTATCAGTGTAGTTCTTTACAAAGTGGACCCATACTTCAAAATGTCTCAACTGGGACATATTGTGGTACACACTTTCTTATCTAATGATTAATGGCATAGCCCAAGGCTCTTCAGAGAGATGAGGTAAACTGAAGCAGCCACCTGCTTTGTTTCATTGCAAGGCTAACTTTAAATAAACCAGTGCAGTAACTTGCACATACTGTGTGAAGGTCAGAACACTTTGGTTTTTGTCCCAGACCCAGGGGCATTTTGGGGTATCCATGTACCATTCTTGTGTACAGTATGCAATATTTTGAGGCATGCATACAAAAAGCATTGTGTACTTAGCAGTTGTTTTTTTTGCAGCATTTTGGAGACTGCATTGTATACAAGGGTTTTAAGGACACAATGAAATTTCACAGGTTGTTTCTAAACATACATGTATATGTTGTAATTCTTATAAAGTATAATTAAATGCAGAGACAGTTTACCAAAAGTGTATGCAGGCTTCAATGCTAACTGAGATTGTAATTTTTATGACGAAGAACCCATCCAATTCTTACCATCTCCTGTGTCAGCTTTCTTCACAGGTACGAGATTTGACCCAAAGAACAAAATCGCCACAGCTGCTCCGATGAAGCCCACAGCAGTGTTACTGATGCCGCCAGTATGATTTGTTGCCGTTGTGAGGTTATACCACGTCACATTTTCCTTATCATCAATGTCTTGTAGTGTGACACTTTCTTGATTATGACGCACTCTGACATCATGTGAATACGAATCTGGATGGACTAAAATATCATACAAAGGTATTTCAAATTTTTAAAAAAACAGTGACTACTGAGTATTGTGACAAAGCCATCCAATGCTTTCCTATAGTACAACAAACGGAAAGAATGTTGAATCCAACCGCCACTGTTCTTGCAAACTGTGACAAATATTACCAGGTTTCCTGCAAAATATGATAGAGGACAAACTAACTCACAGGAGCAAAATGTGGTCACGTGAGAAACGGAAAGAATGTCGAACCCAACCACCACTTGTGCACCATCCTATAAGCATGTGTTTTTAACAGACGACAAAATGGCCAACATCTCACTGGATTCTCCCAAAATATCGTTTCCAATCCTCACTTAACACTTTCCTCTCCTTAAGTGTTTCCTCTATATTATCTTTTAACCCTCCTACAATCAGTGCAATTTTTGAAACGACCCATTCAGGCCACTCCAAGCCATTAGCTGTTGCCAGTGGCCTCCTATGGTTACCCTTCTGTGTACTGTCACACCACTGAGATTGCAGGGTAAGGTGGTCTCCACTGATACATTGCAGGCCAAACATTTACAGTGGCCTTGGGTGGCACACAGTTGATTTTGTAAGATTACTTGGAAAGGACAGCAGGCTTGTACATGTATGTACTGAAGGTTGCTCAAGAACAGAATTCTGTGGATTGGAGTGGCCTCCGTGTGTAGGAGGGTTTTAATAAAGGAAAATCTGTGATATTTGTCATATTTGGATGGAAAAGTTGCAGAAGTATTTCATTACATTCTTTCCTTTGGAGATTTTGAGCAATGCATTTGTGTACAACTGCACATGTTTTTCTTTTTGAGATGGTGGCCATTTTTTCGTCTGCTAAAACTACATGCATACATTGTACACAAGTGGCGGTTGGATACAACCACGGAGGAAGGAAGAGCTCTTCCTTCCTCCGTGATTCAACATTCTTTCCCAACAAGCAAATAACATTATCTAACGTTATAACGTGACGTTAGTGGTAGTACATCTTAGTACAAACGTTAACGTTACTAGTGGTACAAGCCATTGCTTTGATGGTTTAAACTTGTGGTTTATTTGCTGACTGAGGCTCGATATTGTTTTCCTGGTTGTGGAAAGAATGTCGTATCCGACCGCCACTTTTTAAGGGTTTTTTGGAAATTTTGTTGCAACCACTAACCAGTTAAAAAATGATTCTATCGATTTTTGAGGGTACAGAAAGCGAAAACTATATTTAAAATCCACTTTTATGATGGTTTTCGGACTTTATTTCT
This sequence comes from Zoroaster sp. YZ-2022, assembly GCA_029582265.1. Lineage (NCBI taxonomy): Eukaryota > Metazoa > Echinodermata > Asteroidea > Forcipulatida > Zoroasteridae > Zoroaster > Zoroaster sp. YZ-2022. The sequence continues at coordinate 23,909,483 of CM055833.1, read as the reverse complement.
CTTCTAAAAAAAATCCTCCTCTTCACTCAGAAAATAGAAGGATCCTATTATATTTATAGTTGCCACTGTGATGTACAATGACCGTGTTGGTCACTTATGGGGGAGTTGACAAGATCAGACTGATATGACCGAGGAAGTCATCATATACCAAAAATGCCTGATTTTTCATGAAATAAATATCCTGGAATAATTTGAAGTACCAGGCCTAACAATATGTACATCATCATCCATATGTTCTCCACCTTTTAGTTTTACTAGGTAGGGGGTCTAGGTAAGATTACATTATTGTTATTGGTTATATTGAATGAGAAAAAGTGGCAGTCGGATACGACATTGTACCCCTCGATATTGTTTTCCTGGTTGTTTAGATATTGGGAAGATGTCACACCCGAACACCATCCCCATCCCCATCCCCCATCCCCATCCCCATCCCCATCCCCATCCCCATCCCCATCCCCATCCCCATCCCCATCCCCATCCCCATCCCCATCCCCATCCCCATCCCCATCCCCATCCCCATCCCCATCCCCATCCCCATCCCCATCCCCATCCCCATCCCCATCCCCATCCCCATCCCCATCCCCATCCCCATCCCCATCCCCCTCTTTGGCCACGACCCCGCCCCTGCCTCAGTACAGACGACGACGACGACGACAGTGCCTGGTGATGTTGCCGGTGCCCTGTACCGGTGACAACATCACTAGAAAAAACTAAACATATCTTTCATGGTGTTGATGTACCAACCTGAAGATAAACACCCGACAGCTGGAATAACTACGAATACAACAGCAAAAACAAGGCAGATATTCAACAGGGAATTACACCCGCACTGCTCCATTTTGCGTCAGGTGATCGGCAGGTGATCGCAGGTGATCGGCAGTTATAGCGCCACCAATGTTCACAAAAATAATCAATCAATTAAAACGTTCATTTGATTGTTTCATCATGTCATGGAGGTAGGACAACATGTGGTGTGTTAATTTTTCATAGAATATTTTAAAGGGAAGGTACACTACAATGGTATGTTTATTTCATAAACTAATCTGTGAAAATCTGAGAAAACGACGACACTAAAGGTGTAAATTCCACAAACGATTCATGTTTTCTCTAAAATGGAAACACTTCAGACGAAATCATTTCTGAAAATATGCATCAGCACAGTTGCTGCTGCACTCTTAAAACTAAAGTGTTGAATCAACATCTTAAAGATTTCGGTCAGTGACAACTCTCTTCATAAAGTTGAATTAACGTTGATAAAGTTAGACTTAACTTGACTCCGTGTTAGTTCAACACTTTCTGTGAGTTGCATTTACCTTATAGTTGCTGTCACCATAGAGCAAGGACACTCACCGAACTCTTAATAAAAGGTTGTATCAATACTTTAGGTATTGAGAGTGTAACCTCTCAAATGTTCCAAGAAACATTTCTTAATTTCCGTCTGGAAATAGAACCGATTAGAGTATAGCGGTTCAATTTAACAGTATTGCGGCTAATCAGACACTTTGATGCCATAACATCAAAGGAAACTGCCATGAGCTTCCCCCCTTTTTTTGTGATCAGCTTGTGTATTTATTATAACACCTGTGTTTACACGGCATAAGATAATGAATGTTGCGCGCGGGGACGCACGGTTAAGAAAGCCTGACCGGTACAGTGTGCGGCAGGGACTGTCCATGAGCACATGGGTAGACGATCTCCCCTTCCGGAGGGGGAGGGGATGTCCCCCAAATATTTAAGACGGGGACGGAAACGGCAAAGCTCACCACCCTACCTCCTCCCACCCCATAGCAGTGTTATTGTATACAAAGCGCACATTATTTATTGCATGATTTCATTTCGTTGTGATTGTGGTCCAAGCATGCATTCAGTGATCGCAGACCACCATAATTATATCCAATTAAAATGCTCAAGGGCGCAGAACAAACAGAAAGCATCAAAAGTAATTAAAAACATTAAAAATGCCACAACACGAGGCACCCATTATCAACATTTATACAAGAAAGATAGGCCTGCATGCAATGTTCCATACGCCGATTCAATCTGTACGCCCCAATAAACACAATGCCGTGGCGCACAGTGCTGCCGCTTGTAACTGAAAGTGATGGGTGAATTAAACACCGTACTTAAAGGACAGCCCGCTTAGCTCAGTCGGTAGAGCATCAGACTTTTAATCTGAGGGTCGCGGGTTCGAGTCCCCCAGCGGGCGAAGGTAATTTTTTTTTTCACTTCATGTTTGTTCAGATGTAGGAGTAGCGACAGGTCGTATAAGGTGAAAAATATAGGTTCGGCAACCGTCATATTTCTTTTTGTAAACAAATAAAAAATAAATAAATAAATGTTTGAAGAGTCATGGTATAAATGCCATATTGGAAACGTGTCACAGCCACTAATGTTTCTTCTTTCATCGGAAAATGACATTTTTTAAGAAAGGAAAAATAAAATTATAATACTTTTACACATTTCTCAAAATAGCCTATAGTCGTCAGCAGAAGCATATGGTTGTGGAGTGATATGTCCCGAAATTAATTAATACGGCGAGTCCCGTCGCATAAACCCAGCTTTGCATGGGCACTTAATGACTGAAAATCAAGCATTCTGACAATTATTTTGTGAAATAGGGCCCTATCTCATCTGAAAATATTTGTTTTCTTTCTTAAAAAAAAAAGGAAATTATAAACTTTCTGATGGGAAAAAGAAAGAAACATAAATGAGGGGCTGAAATGCGTTTCCAATATAGGGGCATAGTACCATGTACGGTCGATCAGAAAAGGATTTCGATTCTGCAAACATATTTTTTTGTTTTTTACAAAATAAATATGACCGTTGCGGAATCAATATATTCTTCACTTTATACGACCTATCAATAATTCCAGCTCTGAACAAAGAAGGAGTGGAGAAAAAAAAACATACTCGCCCACTGGGGGACTCGAACCCGCGACCCTCAGATTAAAAGTCTGATGCTCTACCGACTGAGCTAAGCGGGCTGTCTGTAAATCTAATACTTATTTTTATCCTAATTCTAAGGAATGCACTAATCTCAACAAGATGGTGGTTATGATTTCTAAAAACTGCATCACACGTGGAAGCATATTTTGGTCGTTAACTCAATCTCCTTCAGTCCACTGATATGTTTCCATTTTTCTCTGAACTGGTAGCCGTTAGTATGATTCCCAGTCTTTTACAAAACATATACACATCACGATCAGTAACTTTAACATTTTACATTTTATTAAGAAAAATCACCGCACCGATTTTGAAGACAACAGATGACCCGAAACCGGAGACATTTTTTGGCCTAACATATTCTTTTTAGAACCACTCCACGTGAGAAGGCGTTGCTAATATTAAAACGACGTCACAACCGCGCCAAAGAAAAGAAGAGTTTTTGCAAACATTTAATTTTTAAATTATTTTTTGTGTTAATTTTGTTTGTATATAAAACAATATAACTATTGCGGAATCTATTCTCCACCTTAAACGACATATTAACAATTCTCACTCCGAGAACAAAAAACGACCACTCGCCCACTGGGGGACTCGAACCCGCGACCCTCAGATTAAAAGTCTGATGCTCTACCGACTGAGCTAAGCGGGCTGTCCTATAAAATGTGTGTGCTTATTTGTATCCTAATTCTAAGGAATGCATTAATCCCATCCAGTTTGTGCTCAGTGATTTCTAAGTGCACCATATTATGTGGTAGCATGTTGGGTCGTTCAATCCAGTGATATTTATTTACTGAAATGTTTACATTTTTCTGGACTGTGTAGGCCTATACATGCGAAGTATGCACATCTAACTTTTTGTGCATCAACTCCAACCCCCAAGGCATTTTGGCTAGGAATAAGCTTGGACGATATCGATTTTTTTTTCATCCACGGTATATCGGCAAACATATATCGCGATTTTCGATAATATCGCGATTATATTTTCATTCATGCGTGATTGCTTTAGAGCCGATAACCACAGGTATGTACCCCTCTACAAGCGTCACAATAAATCGCAAATTCGTTTGCAGAGCGTGTATGTACTTCTGAAGTAGTTCGCTTTTGTTTCTCACTTTCACACAAAAGCTAAAAAGACTGTTCTAATTTTGTTTCCATGGAATTTCTGACTTGACTCACAATGTCGATATTTTTTTAATCGCGATATATTTTTTTAATCGCGATTTGCTGATATCTCGATAACGTGTTATCGCCCAAGCATATCTAGGATTTAGGAACTAAGGCTGTGCGTTTTCGGTTATTTCGGGAACCGGATACCCGAAACAGGAAATATTCGGATACCCGGTTACCCGTAAACAATTTGTAAAAACACATAAATACTCCCGAATGATATAAAATAACTAATATGAACACAAGTTTCTCTTGAGTCATAATAAATGCGGATTTACTGTAATAATTTTCCCGCCAGTCTATATTAAAAACGACTCGTATATAGCATCCCCATTCCCCACACAAATAATGTTAACAAAACAATCGGAGACTTCCATTTGTGTGGCTCAAATGTTCAGGCAAAATTTTTGAAAAGTCGTTTACGGGTAATTGGAACCGAAAAATTGAACCGGGTAATGACAGTTTCGGTCGGGTATCCAGGTACTCGTATACCGGCGGCGCAGCCTTACTAGGAACCATCCCAAATCTTCGGGCGAAACTGCGGGTAACGCCAGCATGCTCAGCAAATCGTCTGTATAAACACTCTTTGATTGCAGACAGCTAAACAACAACTCCATGCGTGTGTATCTTTAGGGCTAATATTGTTTGGCACCCTAAAATAGACACCGGGCCATAGAGTGAAATGCATTCCTTGAACAAACGGCTCATTTTTCTCTTCTTATAATGGATGGCGAAATAATGATAATTCAAGGTTTCTTAATAGTCAATCTGTACGTAGACGAGGCCACGAAGCTGACAGCTGACCATGTTTTAGTATTTTGTGTTTTTCTTTCGTTTCTGGTCTGACACGTCTTTTTAGTTTTAGAAGGTTGATTTGTTTTTGGGGAGGAGTGTGTTTACAGGGGACATGACAACATGATTAACCTTTGAAGTACATGTATTTATTTATATTTTTTTGATTATTTGTTTATTTTTATTTATATAAATTATTCTAAATCAATATATATTTTTATCTACTCCTTGTTTTACAACCAGATGTGGGGCAGCAGGTCTACGGATCACAGTAATTGCTTTGCTTTTGTTGCTCCAAGCCCATCTGGAAGTATTGTTTTGTATTGTTGTATTGTTTTGTTTGTTGTGATGGCTGAATAAATAATAATAATAATAATAATAATAATAATAATAATAATAATAATAATAATAATAATAATAATAATAATAAAAATAATAATAATAATAATAATAATAATAATAATAATAATAATAATAATAATAATAATAATAATAATAATAATAATAATAATAATAATAATAATAATAATAATAATAATAATAATAATAATAATAATAATAATAATAATAATAATAATAATAATAATAATAATAATAATAATAATAATAATAATAATAATAATAATAATAATAATAATTATTATTATTATTATTATTAAATGTATACACGTTAATTATTACAAATGTACACACGTTCTTTGGTGTTGTCGAAAAACATAAATGATCACAGATTTGCATAAAACTAAATTGGTGTAGTGATGGTATCAAGCATCCCTTGCAATATTTCTTCAAAATAAAGAACCTGATCTTGCCTTGGACAGGCGCCTCGGCGATGCTGGCACACCCCGTTCTTGGAACTTTGGTCTCTGCAACGCTACCACTAAACAAGCGGTAGGTATTGAGGTATGGTGGTTTAAAAAGTGTCCTAAAAAGCTATAGAAAATGAGAACATTCAGCATCAAACAATTACCTTTGTCTAATCTAGCGGCAGGTTGCCAAAGTCATGATACGATTTTAACACGTAACAAACTGGGTAATGAAAAAAACAGTGTTTGTTTATTTTTTTTATTTTTTTTTTATTACATTTTACACTGGCAATCAGATTACATCAATTAAATATAAAACCAAACCCTAAAAAACTAAAAATACACAACAATTCATTTTAAACAAGGCCATCCTACCACAAGAAACCTACTAAACATTATATACCTCGTTACACTACGCCCCATCCCCCGCCCCCGTTACACCAGTGGAGAGCCTGAAGCAAGTTAGGACGGAAAAGACAACATTAAGCAACAAATTAATTACGCCGACAGAGAGCAATGGCAAAAAGACATCCATGTACAAATATTATCTACCGAAAAACTGGAAGCAAATTTTGTTCTGTAAAACTGAGACACTTGAGATTTAAATAAGGCGATAAAAGTGAAGTGGCAGACCTTGCTGCCAAAGGAAGTTGATTCCAGATTGGAACAATCCGCTGAAAATAAAAATAATTATGTGATTCAGTTTTATACCTAGGAACAGTTAACATAAGGATCAGAAGAAAGTCTAGTGGTAGGACGGCCTTGAGTTACATTAAAACTAACATAACGATCATTGGTGACAATGGTGCTTCTAATATCTCGCATGATTGTAGGCACCGGTTCTTAGTTGATCTGTGTATAGGCCCGAGTATCTACTACAGAGATTCAAATAATAAAATGCGTGAGGTTGTGACTTCTTACCAGCAACGAAGACCATCCGTCGCCAAGTTTGGGTGATCACAAATTTCGCAATTTTAAAAAGCTTCTAAATTTTCTGTGCATAACTTGAATACTGACACCAATTCCGCCTAATTATTCATGTTATTCCCAATGAAATCATTATGACGTTTACTCGATCACTGATTATCTTTGATGAATAATCGCGTTAGCATTCTACCCTTTGCAAGCCCTGATGTTGTGTTATTAGGCCAGGCTAACTATCGCCATGCTCGAGTCGAGCTATCAAGATAGGAAAGTTTCAGGCGATTGGCATTCTGCAAGGGGTAGATTTTTTCAAGACGGTTCAAACTTTTTATGACACCAGCTGTAGATTATGCAGTGAATTATTTTCAAGAATATTTTCATGCAAATCCCTAACAAGACAGTGGGGGTGGGGAGAGATCATTGGTCAGAGTCGATCTCTTATAGTACCGGTAGTCTTAGGTGTGCGCACTGAAAGGCTGTCAGTCATGCTTGGTTTGACAGACTTATTATTTGTTTTCATGATTGACATAATAATTTGCTATTGTTATCAGAACAATAGCGATACGTCAATTCAGTTGAGAGGTTTGACAAGGCTGCGACAGTTGGAACTGGTCTTTGATTCGCTGATGTCGTACCAGCGTCAACGATTGGGTCTTGTACAAAGGAGGTCAAAGTGACATATTGACACCCACAATACTTCACCCTTATTCAAACATTAGCTGTTGGGGAGTTTGATCGTCCCTTTCCCAGAGTTCGGGTGTTTTGGGAGGCATGCTGTCAACTTGTAAATCTCAACGGAATTAATTTCAATGAATGTGTGAACTTTCAATAAGCATCGATGGGATAAGTACCCGCCGGAGCTGGGCTTTTTCATGACTTTCAAGGTGTCGGTCAAAAATAAACCATCTGTCAATCACAAGTTTAAACCCTTGTGAAGGATGGAACTCAAAAACAGATATTGTACTGGTATTATTATTTCATTTATGAGTAAATCTAAACATATGAACATTCAACTTGATCGTTCAAATAGAATACTGCTGTTGCATGCTTCGTGTAACTCAAAAAACATCAGCGCAGAATAATGAGAGTGCGCCCCCTTGTGGTTAATATTTTGTTTCGCTGCACTTCTCATGAAGTATGACATCGGGTATTTTTTGTAGTAGCTTGTCCTGCCGTTTTGCCCTAAAGCGCCTGAAACGTAAACACGCTAAAGCAGTAATCATGGATGAAGATCGGTTCGGTGGACGCAAAAAATATGAGCCCGGGGGACTGTCTGACATTATAGGATCGCTGTTTGATAGGAGACGGAGGTGGAAATCGACAATATATTGAAAAGACCTATCATTCTATTATCCGAACACAACATTTTGATGAAGTCAAAGTTCGCATAAATAATTAAATCAAGCTTTTGCGTTTAATGATATTTTTAAAATTCTCATTTGTATTAGTTTAAATTGTCCCGTACAATCTCGCTGCATATTATTTATAATAATCAAATAAACCACATTAAATACCAATTAATTTACGGAGTAAGCATTTTATTGACAATTTTAAAATATTTACTTTGAAGAAACGCTTAAGGAGGCGGCCCTATGGGAACTAAAAATGAAATAATGTAATAGGGCCTATGTATTATTTTAAATTGTTGATATAATTTTAACGAAGAGAGAGAGAGAGAGAGAGAGAGAGAGAGAGAGAGAGAGAGAGAGAGAGAGAGAGAGAGAGAGAGAGAGAGAGAGAGAGAGAGAGAGAGAGAGAGAGAGAGAGAGAGAGAGAGAGACTTTGACTTTTCAAGGAAAACTTTATTTACAAAGCAGAACAATACAACATTACAGAATAGAAAACAATGTTTAACAAAAAATGGTGGTTTCCAATATTACTGTAAAAGTAACAAAACTCTGTAAACTTTGTTTAACGAAGGTAATAACAACAATACATTATATAAAGAAAGACAAAAACATTAAAAGATCAAAGCAAAACGAAATAAACAAAAGGTAGAGTGGAAGAAAGGATGAGAAAGGAAAGGAAAGGGATCCTCTAAAAGGGAGACTGCAAGCACCATGGTGTAAGCAGACTCCCCTAAAGATTCCCGGGGTGGGGAGCCACTGGCATTACTGGTGTGGGTCTTAAACCCACTCCAGCGGCTCCCAAATAGAAAGAAAAGAAAGGAAAAGGAAAGGAAAGGAAAGAGAGGACCCCACTCGAGAGAGAGAGAGAGAGAGAGAGAGAGAGAGAGAGAGAGAGAGAGAGAGAGAGAGAGAGAGAGACAGACAGACAGAGAGACCTCCAAGGTGTTTAACTTTGCCAACTACTGATATAGTGCCATCAAAGAATGAATTCAAAATTGTCACGGATCATTGGGTATACGAGGCCAATAAAAATCATCTCAAGTCTAGACCTATAAATAATGTAATAACTACAGCAGAGTGGACTTTGCACTCTGTATTAGTTATTCATTTTGAAAGAACTACGGTTTCTAATCTAGGCTACATTGCTCATAAAAAAACACCGGCCTCTGAGATGATGTTCTTGAGTTCCAGATCAGTAGACAAATGTAATTAAATTTTTGGCCATGAGGCAGGCCAGCGAAGCCCAATAATTCCCAGGTCGTCAGATCCTCCGATTGTGGATTTCAACTCATAAAAATTCTTAATCAAGAATTTCGCCGGCGTTAAGAAGAAGAGCAACACATGTGAGCTTCTTTGAATCAATGCGTTTATTATAAAAGCATCTCCCCTCATGTGAATCGACTGAGATCGCGGTTTACGAGGAGAGGGCGCAAACCGTACAGGCGCTTCACTAAACGGCTTCCTCTGAGCGTATCAAGAGTCTATCGAGCCGGTCGCGTGCTCATGATTTATGGAGAAAAAATCGGTTCGTTTATACTTCATCAGAATGCACAAGATTAATGCATTCTTGGCAGTAAACTTTGAGGCGGGCCTGCATGTTTTTTTCATGGAATCCTAGTGCAATTGGTCAGTAACCCACTAGGCGGGCTATAGTCGTGGTCAGGCAACCCAGACATGCAGAGAGCTGAAACAGAGGCGTGGAATCGGCTTTGCATCGCTCTCTTCACCACACTATCGTCACAGAGTCATCCGTCCTGCGGCCCTCTCACATAGCAGGCAACGGAGTGTCGATGTATTTCCCCTCTTTAGTGAAAGAAGGATCACCATCATCATTGACCCACAGACCGCCCGTGGTCCGGGATTTCTGTCAGGTCCCAGCGAACAGTGACTGTTCATTGAGCAATCTTTTCATAAGTCGAGATGTCAACTTGGTGGTGGTGGTGTTTCAAGTAAACACGTGCACTTCGTTTATCATAGCGTATAAGGGTGCTATTATTATCTATGGACCATTATAGCTGCAGTACGTTTGTGAATGGGGTAGTGTGTGGATCGTGATTGTGAACACATTCAAACCGGACGGATGAGTGCACTTCCCGTACATTGTTGTTCTGACTGGCGGCACGGGTACGCATGAAGTACTATAGTCAATAGTGATTTTCAAACTTTTTTTTTAATGTATCCAATCCATCTTCACTAGATCTCCATAGATCGGTCGGCCTTCATCACAGTGATTTAGCTGCGATTGCCCTCTGTGAAAAGTGTCGGAATTTCTCAGTCGAGCCCGGCACTTTTCACTTGTTAAACTTCACTCTGGATTTAGCATGTTTTCGCACAAAACAGCTTGCAGTGTTGATGCACTCAAAACAGAGTGCAGCATTCGTCAAATAACATTGGATGACGACGGCTTATTACGGCACACGGTCAACGTTTAACTTCATCAATACCATGGCCGGTTTCTAAGACGGCATCGTGAGGGGATTTACCTTGTAATATCGTCTAAATCCTCTCCAGGGCATGGACTATCTTGTATCAGTTTTAGCATTTTAACAGACGTGAGTCTGCCAAGGTAAACACTTTATTTTGCCATGACAGCTCCAGTCCGTGTTAGGCATGGCACAATCGACGGCTAGAGGCAAGGGGGGATTTCGCACCGGCAGCAGGGACGCCGTTCAGCTCAAAATCGCCCAGCTGACTGAAATTTCCGATAGCGATCGCGGCCATAACCCGGGCGATCGCGAGAACAACTACAACCAGTATCGAAAATTTAATAAGGAATTGGGCACCCGACCTATTTCTCCCCGCGCTGTGGGCAATACACGCACGGGAAGTTGTGCCTCGACTGCAGAAGAACTGAGCTGTGGATGGAGCAGCTCTGGCAATCGTGACAATGCCAGTGCGAATCAAGACCGGCCAGCGATTGAATCGTACTGTGAGCCATCATTAGCATTATCCAATAAGCAGCACAACGTGCTGGAACACGGTAGTAAGGACACGGAACATGCTTGGAATATCATCGGTGCTAACAGCCGCCAGACCCCAGCAGCCGGCGGCGGGTCTAAATACAGTAATACTAATAGGATTTTAGCAGGGGATTTAACTCGCCAGGGGAACAACAAGGATATATCGTACGGCGGGCACGGTGACTCGAGTCTTGAAACAATAACACAGCCGAGTTCGTATGGCACCGCTGCGGTAGCCTCGTCTGGTGTTCAGCGTCGTGAAATAAGGAGCAACTCGACATCGGTGGAAAGAACAGCTTCATTTCGCGGAGGACAGTCTCCAGTGAATATTCACCCCGGACGGAAGGCTGGGGCATTTATGCAGCATGAACAAAGCCCTTCTAACCAAGGTAACGTACATTCTAAAATCAATACTTCACCGCCAGAAACTAGTCCCAAATCGCCAAATTCAGGGACCACCTTAACATACCCCGAATCAGGGGTCACTTCACCAAGTCCAACCAAGCAGATATTCAAGCCACTGGCAGTAAAGAGATTAACCAAAACCACCAAGAAATGCCTGACTTCTTTTGATGATATCCAAAGTCCGGTTAGTTCTCCTTATTCTAGTCGTCGGTCAAGCATTTCAAGTGTTGGCACGATTGATCAAAGTGAGGGGTCTAGTGTTGCTGAGAATAGAGCTAGACTTGTCTCGGCATTTGTTTTGAGCACTCAGAATACAGCAGCATCCAGATACAGAGACTTAAGTAGTGTACAAACATTAAACCAAAACAGTCCAACAAGGGTGGATAATGTCCGTCACAGTATGGCTAGGAATCAGGATTCTCCAACATCTGACCCTACTTCGCCGCAGCTGTCTGAGTCGGGTGGAACAAAATTTTCACTGCGCAGGGATTTCAATAGTTTAAAGATAGGGAGTGTTGAAAATCTGCGGTCGCAGTCGCGGCCCGTCACACCGAAGAGAACACCACCTGACAAGGGCATTGCCAGTACAAGTGCGCCAACATCACCTGTCAGAACTCTGCAAAAATTAACTTTCAAAATGCGAAATCGCAGGCAGGAATTTACAGACATTCCACCAGCAGATTTAACACGCCCCATGTCGCCAATGTCAGAGCCGGGCGAAGACGAGGGTTGCGTGAGGGACTTTGATTGGCCAGGAACTCAGTCATTGCCAAGACCTAGACGGAAAAACAAGATGGTGATTCCAGAGCTGCCAGAAGTCCTTTTAGCAGCGAATAAAGAAATTCGCGATAGAATGCAACCATCCCCTTCGCCTATTGATAAGTTCAACTTAAAAGCCCCTCTGAAACCTCTCAATATCAAAAAGCAGACTGAGACCACACCAGTTTCTTCGCCCATCATGGATACAATGATGGAAGAGGGGATGGATGAACCGCCTATCCCGAGCACGCGGAAGAAAGAAAGACGGAAAAAATTTAGTGGCCTTGGGCAGCCTTTATCGGAGTGTGGTGCTGGAAACAATGGAGATAATGGACGCTCACACAGCGATCCCACACAAGACCGAAAGCGAGGAAGCTTATCAGAGGAGATTGAGAAGAATTCAGTTGACTCCCAGTTCTTTGAAGCACTGCAGATCCAGGGAGGACAGATACCTGCTTCCAGTGCTCTAGGAGCTAATGTGGTCAGTACAGAGAGTAGTCAGTCCATCTCAAGCACTGCTACCTCTATCAGCGATGCCACAGCGGAGCAACAGTTTATCCATGTCCTGCGTGAGGTCTCACACCACCCGGATGGATTAATTAACTCCTCGAACCTGGACTCTCAAGAGCGCAATGGAAAATTAAAATCCAAAGCGAAATCTAGGACCTGGCCGAATGGAGACAAGTCCCAAAATGAACTTGATCAGTACACGCAAGGCATCCAGATCTCTTCTAGTAACCCAACTGTCTCGGACAGACAGGATGACTTGGATGAACTTCAAGGGGAGGACGGGCTCCTCGCCTTGCATGCCAAGTCGGAGAACCTCCTCGTTTCTGGAGGAAAAGAACGTGTTAATTTGCAGTTGTCCTTGGAAAGTCCCCACTCCCCCCAGATTCAAAGGAAGTGGACCCTAGGTAATGGTGGGAGTGGCAGTGAGGAGTCGCCAAGTGCTGAACTGAAACAGAAATGTCTACGTCAGGGATGCGACTCCGAGCAGTTGATTCAATCAGACAAGCACATGCGGTCAGCCAGTGAACCGGCAACCACCTTGAGCCCAGCGGATGATTCTGCCGTGCCTTCTCTACGTAAACCCATTGTCACTATAACTCGGTCACAGAGCATGGGGCCTGACCAGCACCACCCTCAGGAGCGAATGTTTCCGATCAGGAAAAAGGCCATTATTCCCCCTCCCCAGCCGGGACATTCACTCAGGCCGGTCATGCAAGCTCACATGTCGGAATCCACTCCCAATTTGGCAGTTGAACAGCACAAGTCAAAGTTGACAGACGCTCTGGTTTCGCCAACAATTGTTAAATCTAACCGGATATTGGGTGCAAAGAGTGGATCATCTACACTTCCTCGCTCAGCTAAAGACAAGTCCGGGGAGTTGTCGCCTGCGACAAGAAGAAAACGTAAACAGCAGGTAAGTACTTTTAAAGCTCTATAATTCATTCTGTTCTAATATTGATTTGTTTATTTATTTCTTTTGTGACTGTTGGCCGTCGGCAAATCAAATCTAGGAATCATCCTCAACATAGATCAACAAATGTCACTGAGACATGGTCTAACTACTCAAAACAAATTAGGGAACACCGGAATAATCTCAGTTAAAGCAAGATCATTTATTTCAGATAAACACAATGTTTCACAGAATTGATGAGAAACAACTGCACAATGAAACAGATGATAAAGGATGCATGTAGTGATTACACATTTCATGACATGACTACTGAAAGAGAGAGGGGGTTGCAAATGAAAATCCCGGTTCATGGAACATTTCAAACCTATTTGATGTTAAAAATCCGGTGTTCCCTAAATTGTTTTGAGTAGTATATAACAGTTGCATTTTCAAATTACACACGTTGAAAAGATGTGACCAGTTTTAATCACTGTCTGTTTCTATGTGATGTTTTTACTCCTAATTTTAATGTTTGTCATACTTCATAACTTTTTATTGGACAGAATCATTGTTGTAAACTTATCTTATTATGATAATACGTAAATGATTAGCCAACAAAATTTTACCCATCATTTGATGATACATCAGTCTACAGAAATGTGTGTTCTTGCATACATATTTTTGTACATGTTTTGGTAATTACCCAATTACAAAATAACTGAATTGTAATCTAAAAATGTACTTGATGTGAAGATGACGATCTACCAAACATCCTTAGATATGATTTCACCTGACATACATGTACTCTCATTGTGGAGAAAACATGAAATGTCAATTACAAAGCTGAAATCACAGCTGTGATTCATTTTCCACATTGTAGTTGATGAATTTAATTACCAACAAGCATTATATGGACCTCTCAATGAGGAAACTGTATAGCATCTAAATAAAGTACTTGTATGAAAAATTTGGAGAAAAGACCTCCCAAATTGTAGCAAAACAACATTCAAAAACTGAAACGGGTTTACATTGTTAATTTAATTAAATTAATTGATGTTGGAGAAAACAGGTGGACCCCCACATAAATGTTTTTTTTGGGGGGGTTAATTTACCCTTTTTTTTTAAATCATGCAATTATAAATGTGAAATTTTTTTCAATTTGAAGTTTTTTCCTCTTTGTATGGAAAATGCAAATCCCAATTGCTGGCGATACCTGCATGGATCCTGTAGAAAGAAAACTTGTACATTGTACGGACATTCGCAGACGGTGATAATACAAATAGTGGACGAGTGGTATTTATAATTGTCATGTTGTTGCTCGGTTTGCACATTGAAGCAGCAAGCTCGCATCAATTGTGTTAATGCATTGCCCTCAAGCAAGCGCCACTGTACTATCAGCACTATTCTGCGGTGGCAGCAGCGGGATACAATCTCTCTGCACATTCATTCCCACACACCAACACCGTATTATTGTGCCTGACTGCAAGGGTGTACCCCCCCCCCCCCCCCCCCTAGAATGGGTATTTGTGAGGTCCCCACGGACTGGGTCTTTTCATAAACACCCACCTTCCGATCACTCCTGATGTACTGTCCTCATTGTCTTCAGTGGATCTGTGTGTAAACAGTGCTTCTTTGGTTTCAAGTTCTTTCAGAGCAATTCATTGATTCGGAGGCTATTTTTGGGAGTACTGTGTGGGAGTTTTATATCATTGACCCTGTCTTATTACAGATAATTTTTGCTATATGTTTTTGAGAAACCGACACAATGAATGAAATGTCATGTAAGAAAGGTGAAATGAAGATCAACAGTAAACACAAAATGTATTTGTGTATAATTTAGTGATGTCTTTAAAAAAATACTATCAAATGAGATATCACATAAAATAATACTGAAACATTGATGAACTGTCTGTAGGTGTCATTATAGGACCAGCAATTAATTTATCATTCTGTATTATTTATTTATTTATTTATTCACTTAATTTGAAACAACATTATATATTGGGAGTAATTGTCCTTCTTTCTGCAAGGAATAGTGCAATTTTAACCTTAACCACCCCAAATCCATGAAAATCCTCCAAGGGGTACTTTTTGGGAAAAAAATTCAGCACTGTTGGAAACTGGTACTTTCACCTCTTCAAATGGGACAAAATTACTACCTGGCAAGAAGTACAAGCCATAAGTGCTGAATATGAAAGATCAACGAAAAAATGCATGGTGCATTTTGAAGATAAAGGGCATGTTTCCAAAAGTGCACTGATGGATTTTGGAGGATTCAGGAAGGTTCCTAGCCAGAATACCTAGGGGGTTAGGGTTTAATGCAGTACAAATCTTTAAGTTATGAGAGGATACAGCAAATCTGCGATCATGCCTAGCCATGTTGGACATATTATACATGCGTAGCTCTCTCCGTGTGACAGTAAAATAACAGTCTGGTTCCGGAAACCACTGTACAACATCCCCTGGACAGGTGATCAATGTAAGGATAATACCCCGGTTGTTGAGATTGCGGAGCCTAATGATTGGTGTAAGTGTTCATATATGAATACGAAGAGCTTTGGAAATGAGGATGAAATCACGGTGTAGAATCACATCCGGTGGAATGCCAATGAACCCTAAGAGGAAACTGCAGAGTACTGGATAGTGTCACGAATGACAAGAGACTAATCTCATAAATGCTTGAGCATGAAACCACAGTCTGCTGTGGAATTCCGTCCAATGGTCTTACTCTATTTTGGGGGATGTTTAGTGAGAACCAAAGAGGTTTATCAGAAGTTCTTTGCATCGTTACCTGATAAAGTCGTATCATGTTGTGTATACTTCATTTGAAGGTGCTGATCACAGTATGTTATGCTCAGAATGTACTAACTACTAGAGTGCATTTGGACATTCAGCCAATTAAAACTAGCTATTAATTTAACCCTGCTACACATGGAGGCCACTCCGATCCACTAAATTCTGTTCTTGAGCAACCTTCAGTACGTACATGTACAAGCCTGCTGTCCTTTCCAAGTAATCTTACAAAATCAACTGTGTGCCACCCAAGGCCACTGTAAATGTTTGAACATATTAGTATGGCCTACAATGTATCGATGGGAGACCACTTTACCCTGCAATCTCAGTGGTGTGACAGTGCACAGAAGGGTAACCATAGGAGGCCACTGGTAACAGCTAATGGCTTGGAGTGGCCTGAATGGGTTGTTTCAAAAATGGCACTGATTGTAGATGATATCATTAGATGATATCAGGAAAAATGTAAATATTGCTGGCATAGTATTAGCCAGCATTAC
The DNA here is from genome assembly GCA_029582265.1 of Zoroaster sp. YZ-2022. NCBI lineage: Eukaryota > Metazoa > Echinodermata > Asteroidea > Forcipulatida > Zoroasteridae > Zoroaster > Zoroaster sp. YZ-2022. The sequence continues at coordinate 23,892,686 of CM055833.1, read as the reverse complement.
CCTGTCTTTTGGATTCCCTGTTTGCTAAATGGACACCATGTTTTATTTGCATTATACACATGCAAAAGTATTGTAAGTTAAAAACAAAATTACAAATTTGGACGCCCTGCCCTGTCTTTTGATAATGATGGCAAGTTGGCAAAACTGCTTCTATGAGTATGTTTGTAAAATTAACCCTTGAATCAAAATTGTATACACTGTACATGTACATTGAAAAACCAACCATCTGGTGTACAATGTACATGTAATGTTCGACTTTTTTTTATGTATAGTTACAAGTACATGTACTGTATGTCGTCAATGAGAAAATAGTGAAAAAGCATTTCAGATTTTGTTTGTTTTCATCCGAACAAGGAATTCAGGAAAGAGTACATTTTCACTTTTCTTAAAAATTCCAACACCTCAGATCAAAATATTTTCAAAATTATTATTATTATTGTTATTGTTATTGTTATTGTTATTGTTATTGTTATTGTTATTGTTATTGTTATTTTTTTGTTCCCTTCAAATACAGGACATTGATTTGGATTTAGACATAAAATTTGATTGAGTTTCCATTCACTGCACACAGATGTACATGTATTATCTTGTTTTCCCCCCTTGAACAATTTCATGAAATCACTCAGAAAAACCCTGCCTTATCAGATACACACAACCCTCCAAGAAGATCAAACAGATGCTAAGAAGATGTTACACATGAATAAACTCCTGAGGCAAATTGAATTCATGGTTGACTGATATTATTAAATGCAATGGTCTCTTGCGATGCAAACCTTTTTCAGTGTCATTCAGTAAAAACATTCTCATTAAAAAGAAAATAAAGTATGGATATTCTTGTAAACTTTGGATGTCTTGAAAGTAATGTCCCCTGGGCATTTTTTTTCCTTCTTCACATTTTGTCATACATGAAAGAGCAGTAGACTTTGATTAATTGTGCAGTGGTATCAATTTTATTATCTGTATGTAATCATAGATTGCCACAACCTTTGCACAGAGCTCTCTTGGATTGATTGACAATATTGACCTTTGACCTTTTGGGCACCCATGCTACCTGTGTGTATCTAATGCTGTGCATGTTTTATGAAGAACTTGATGTGGTACAATGTATGTAGTGTGACCACTGTGGGAAGAATGACACTGACGCTAGATGAAATTCTGCAATTCAGGTTCAATAAAATGTTGCGCAAGTTTTGTGAAATCGGCTGCAGGTTCAGATACAATGCATTCTCGTTTGTAATTCTGAAAAGCAGAAAAAGAATCTCACAGACAAGTGCTTCTCATTCTGACTTAATAATCTATTTATTTAAACTTGAACAAGTTGAATGCAACCTTTTTGCCAAAAATGCGTACTTTCATGAAACAGATAATCTACATTTATTTGGAGCCCCGTTTCAGTGTAGTAGCCAGCTGATGCCACACCAGTCGTATGTCATAAGGTCACGACTGAATTCTCTTTTTTGTTGTTGAAGATCTCGCTTAGACACTGCTCCTGAGACATCTAGAGGCTTACATACACTGTATGATCACCCAACACCGCCATGTTTCATTGATTTCAAGGAATAGAGTTGCACCTTCACTTGTACAACGCAAATCCCAACAGAGTTCAAGCTCAATGACTTGGATGACCGATTTTCCCAAAGATCAGTGCTGTTTTTTAACACCAAGGGGTGGGGGGGGGGGGGCCTGTAGCCGGCAGGTTGTTTGAGCGCAGTGTGTTGTGGTGTCAGTTTTACCTATTTTTTCTCTCTTTATCTTTTTAAAAACAATTTAAGTGTTGATGGTTGTCTCTGGTTTGACCAAATGGCATTTATCTTGGATAGTATACATGTAGGATGGGTTAGAAATCATTCTTAAAGAGGGGCTCTAAGGTCAAATTTAGTTTTGTGATTTTCCAATAACTAGAGTCCTTATTAAAGTGTGAAAAAAATAACAAAAACAATTAGTCTCTAACCTCATGTTAAAGTGATGTAAAATGTCATTTTATTTGATAACCTTCCTGTGTAAAATTTGTTAATCATCCAAAGACAACAGTGACGTCACATTTCAAATAAATGGATCTCTACATTTTTGTACGGTGAATTTGCAGTTCATTGAATCTCCACAATATTTGATCGAATCGGCGTTGAAATTGACTTTTTGACAAACAAAAAATTCCTGTATGGAATGTTACAGACTCATTTACCGTAAGAAAATAGTGACGTCATGTTTCAAATATCGCTCTGAAAGGGTATCATATAAAATGATATGTTACACCACTTTAAAGTGAAGTTAGAGACCTGTAATTTTTTTTCACACTTTAATAAGGACTCTATCTATTGGAAAATGAGTGCATCACAAAACTGAATTTGACCTTAGAGTGCCTCTTTAAAGCTTTACATGTACACTTCCTGTAGACTTACATGTACATGTAAGTGGAAAAGATTCCCCAAAGATACACATAAAGGAAGCATCCTTAACCCTATCTAACCCATATCCTGGAAAATCCTCCAAGGGGCACTTTCAGCACTGTTGGAAACTGGTACTTTCGCCTCTTCGAATGGGACAAAATTAGTACCTGGCAAGAAGTATGGGCCCATAAGTGCTGAATATGAAAGATCAACGAAAATGCATGGTGCATTTTGAAGATAAGGGCATGTTTCCAAAAGTGCACTGATGGATTTTGGAGGATTCAGGAAGGTTCCTAGCCAGAATACCTAGGGGATTAGGGTTTAAATAAAAGCTTTCATTTTTTAGAAGCAGGTCACAGCTGTGATCATGACTTTGAGTAATATTAGTTGTCTACAGTTTATGTTAGTCTTCAACAGTTTCATCTTTCTTCCTTTCTTCATCTTCCTTAATTTCTCCATCTCCTTCTTTTAGTGGTATTCATCTTCCTGTCTATTTCTATTCTTCTCATCGTCACCTTCTAATCTTCTTCAACTTGCGTACTCTTCATCCACGGTCTGTTGTTCCCTTATCCCATCCTGTTCTTCATCTGCTCATCCCGAATCACTTATTTTACCGTTCTTCAACTGTACTCTTCCTCCACCTCTTATTCACAGGCTCTATCTCATCCGCCTCTCCATCTACTCCTGCTGATCCACTTAGAACTTCTCTTCATCTTTTACTCATGCCCTATATTTTATTCCCTCTATATCATCTTCTTCATTCTTCATCTTCAACTGACTTCTGATTTACTTCTTCTCTTCTTCATTTTCTACTCTTCCTCTATTCCTTATTCCTCTTTATCTCATCCTCTTCTTCATCTGCTTCTCCTGATCCACTTGTTCTCTTCATCTTTTCCTCTTCCTCCATCTCATATTCTCACGTCTATCTCTTCCTCTTCATCCACTGATTTCTGATCCACTTCTTCTCTTCATCTTTCACTCTTCCCCCATCTCTTATTCCCTCCTCTGTCGCTTCCTCATCATCAACTGACTCCTTATCCATTTCTTCATCTTCAACTCTTCATCCATCTCTTATTCTCACCTCTATCTTGTCCTCTTTATCAACTGACTTCTGATCCACGTCTTTTTTTCATCCTGTACTCTTCCCCCCGTCTCTTATTCCCTCCTGTACCTAGACCTCATCATCAACTGCCTCCTGATCCACCTCTTCCCTTGATCTTGTACTCTTCATCCATCTCATATTCTCATCACCTCTATCTCGTCCTCATCAACTGACAACCACTTCTTTTCTCCCTCCTATATACTCTTTCCTTCCATCTCTTATTCCATCCTGTACCTCGTCCTCATCATCAACTGACTCCTGATCCGCCTCTTCCCTTGACCTTGTACTCTTCCTCCATCTCTTATAAACTCCTCCATCTCGTCTTCTTTATCATCCGACTCCTGATCCACTTCTTCTCTTCTTCATCTCCATGATCTCCTTATCCCATTGTTTTTTTCTTGTTCATCATGAACGTTTATTCCCGCATCTCATTTTTTTGGTTATTAAAGTAAGATACAGACCTACTTGTGCTCACCCAGGCTCATATATCATGTGTACATTTAAACAAACCTATTGAAATCTACACCAAGCCAGCTGGGAAGGATCACTGAGGGTCTGAGCGTGGATTTCAAGTTACACAAGTTTGTGTCTAGAGAGCGATGGAGCCCAGTTCAGTTGGAATGAACCATTATGTTCAATGGGGAGTAAAGTTTCTTCTCCTCGAGGTGAAAAGTAGGTCAAGGGTTCTCATTGGGCTCGGTCTGTTTTAGTACTAAAGAGTACATTGTCCGATGTGAATTTGAGGAACATGTGCCACACTGTACAACCCTACTTTGTGTGAACCTACAGAAATTCCATACTGCCATCAAAATAAGCAGTAATCATAATATGCACATCTGCATTGTTACTGTAATAATCATCCAAATCCCTCACACATGTGTATGCATTACGCTTGTAAAAATTCCATTGAGTTGTAATTGTTGCTTGGCAGTACAGATTAATATTTTCATCAGTGTCTGACCATTTGCTCAGTCTATAAATTTTCAATATACGCTGTAATCGTCAACATTCCAGCTTGCACTCGGTATTACTCACTACGGTGTTCACACAGTTTAGTAAAGAAACAATTTTGTTGAACCACGTTCATGTATGAAGCCCAGCAACATCGCCATCTGTAAATATTAGATTTTGTAATAACTGTAGAGAGGGGCCGTGCTCCAGCGTAAGAGAATATGCTGGGCTTAAATTAGGTTTGTATTGCCAATATAATTGCTACCGTTATTGTTGCGCTTCTTCCCATCCATAATAATAATAATAATAATGTGGACTTATATAGCGCACGTATCCACCAAACTGGTGCTCAAGGCGCATTATATTATTACCCCTGCTCATCAGGCTCATAAATCATTCCTGAAACCATCTCAGCTCCCTGGGGAGTATACAGCTCAAATGCGGCCATTACAGCGCATATAGGGCTAATCAAACACAATAACCAACTCTGCCCTCACAGGTACCCATTTTACCCCTGGTTGGAGAGAAGCAATTATGGTAAAGTGTCTTGCTCAAGGACACAAGCACCATGGTCGCGGTTGGGATTCGAACCCACATTCTGACGACTCAGCTATCAGAACACAAATTCGATGCACTAAGCCGCTCGACCATGGCACTCCATGACCAGGTTGAAGTAATTTCACAGTTCATGTAACTCGTGTTCCATCAACTCATCATGTATTTAATTTTGTATCATTCGTTCCTCTTGAATTAGACCGCTGAAACAATTTTGTTTCAGTTTAACTCTTTTTTTATCTCTGTGAGTTTTATTTTGCTTTTTAAAAAATGTTGATATATATTTTTTTATTTGCAAAGTAGATAAAATGCCTTGTTAAAAAAAAATATCACCAGGATTAATACATGTAGGCCCTATGGTTGTCTGCAAACATCATCAATCTACATGCACTCAATCTGTCGCATGTGCCAAAAAGTGTCATCGCCCACTGGATGAAAATAGACATCCAATTAAATTCTTTCTTCCCACCTAGGTATTCCCACCTGCCACCAAATTTCCGACAAATTTAATGAAATCTTGCGACATCTTGGAGGTGCCGAGAAAAGGGGCGTGCAAGATTGAAGCAGATAGCCTTTGTAGTAAAGACTGAGACATGAAGATGTATCTCAGAAACCAAGTGTCGTGACACACACACCAATTAAGAATCAAAATCAAAATTGAAGATTTGCAAACCAATCAACGTGATTCCATTGAAATCCCCCAGTGTGCTAATGGTCAGTTAATCTGCTGATTAATCAGATTTGTTACCTTTCCAAATCCTCAAAAATCCTCTTTGCTTAAAGTGAAGGATTTTGAAGGATTGAGGTTACATGCTACATGCTCTTTGCTAAAGTGAAGGATTTTGAAGGATTGAGGTTACATGCTACATGTACATGCTCTTTGCTAAAGTGAAGGATTTTGGAGGATTGAGGTTATTAGGCATACTTGCCTTTCCATGGTACATTGTATGTGTACATCCATGTTTGTTGTAGTGATTGCAAGGTCAGTGCTTGGGTCAGTAGACACTGTTTATTGCTCCATGCATGCAGGGAGGGTCCCTGGCCATGTACATGTATCACAGATTAGAAACACATGTGTGCATACATGTCATGTGCTTGCTTTACTACTGAAGGATTTTGGAGGATTCAGGTTATGTGTAAGCAAATGGGCCTAGGGAGTTAGGAAGGATTCAGGTTATGTGTAAGCAAATGGGCCTAGGGAGTTAGGAAGGATTCGGGTTATGTGTAAGCAAATGGGCCTTGGGAGTTAGGAAGGATTCAGGTTATGTGTAACCAAATGGGCCTAGGGAGTTAGGAAGGATTCAGGTTATGTGTAAGTAAATGGGCCTAGGGAGTTAGGAAGGATTCGGGTTATGTGTAAGCAAATGGGCCTAGGGAGTTAGGAAGGATTCGGGTTATGTGTAAGCAAATGGGCCTAGCGAGTTAGGAAGGATTCAGGTTATGTGTAAGCAAATGGGCCTAGGGAGTTAGGAAGGATTCAGGTTATGTGTAACCAAATGGGCCTAGGGAGTTAGGAAGGATTCAGGTTATGTGTAAGCAAATGGGCCTAGGGAGTTAGGAAGGATTCAGGTTATGTGTAAGCAAATGGGCCTAGGGAGTTAGGAAGGATTCGGGTTATGTGTAAGCAAATGGGCCTAGGGAGTTAGGAAGGATTCAGGGTTATGTGTAAGCAAATGGGCCTAGGGAGTTAGGAAGGATTCAGGTTATGTGTAACCAAATGGGCCTAGGGAGTTAGGAAGGATTCAGGTTATGTGTAACCAAATGGGCCTAGGGAGTTAGGAAGGATTCAGGTTATGTGTAAGCAAATGGGCCTAGGGAGTTAGGAAGGATTCAGGTTATGTGTAAGCAAATGGGCCTAGGGAGTTAGGAAGGATTCAGGTTATGTGTAAGCAAATGGGCCTAGGGAGTTAGGAAGGATTCAGGTTATGTGTAACCAAATGGGCCTAGGGAGTTAGGAAGGATTCAGGTTATGTGTAAGCAAATGGGCCTAGGGAGTTAGGAAGGATTCAGGTTATGTGTAAGCAAATGGGCCTAGGGAGTTAGGAAGGATTCAGGTTATGTGTAAGCAAATGGGCCTAGGGAGTTAGGAAGGATTCAGGTTATGTGTAAGCAAATGGGCCTAGGGAGTTAGGAAGGATTCAGGTTATGTGTAACCAAATGGGCCTAGGGAGTTAGGAAGGATTCGGGTTATGTGTAACCAAATGGGCCTAGGGAGTTAGGAAGGATTCAGGTTATGTGTAAGCAAATGGGCCTAGGGAGTTAGGAAGGATTCGGGTTATGTGTAACCAAATGGGCCTAGGGAGTTAGGAAGGATTCAGGTTATGTGTAAGCAAATGGGCCTAGGGAGTTAGGAAGGATTCAGGTTATGTGTAAGCAAATGGGCCTAGGGAGTTAGGAAGGATTCAGGTTATGTGTAAGCAAATGGGCCTAGGGAGTTAGGAAGGATTCAGGTTATGTGTAAGCAAATGGGCCTAGGGAGTTAGGAAGGATTCAGGTTATGTGTAAGCAAATGGGCCTAGGGAGTTAGGAAGGATTCAGGTTATGTGTAACCAAATGGGCCTAGGGAGTTAGGAAGGATTCAGGTTATGTGTAAGCAAATGGGCCTAGGGAGTTAGGAAGGATTCAGGTTATGTGTAAGCAAATGGGCCTAGGGAGTTAGGAAGGATTCAGGTTATGTGTAAGCAAATGGGCCTGGGGAGTTAGGGTTAAGTATTAGACGAGCAATGTAGTAGGTGTTTGGATTTATTAATCTGTGTGTTTGGGATGAGCTATCCAGTGTCAATGAATCCTCCAATGCATATTTGCACAAGCTCAATGTGTGTACATGTACCTATTAAGTGAATTGCTGAACACTTGTCAAATGAAATTAAACTGCACCTTACTGTACACATACATACAGGGCTGAATCTGGAATACAATATCTTTGCCAGCTAATGATTAAAAAGGATCAATTTAATCACTTGAAATCAACCGAAATGTGCTGAATGGAGTTTATACACCATTGGTACATGTAGATACTCAAAAGGAAACAGAGCAAATTAGTGTCATTTTATCGTTATTTATCATATAAACTTACGTGCATGCAGTGCAAAGCTTTAAATGGCAAATTGTGAATTTTTTGAGCACATTTTGGGTAGCATATTGTAGTACGATACAAATGTTCTCTTGAGTACACGTATCTCATTTCAATGTCATTCTACACTTCATTTACACGACAAGGAAAATAGAAATGTGCCGATTTAAAACAACCTCGCTGGTGAAATAGGAAACACCTCTTTTACAAAAACCAAGGAACACATCTTTTACAAAAACCAAATAATCGAAAATGCACTTTGATGATGCGGATTAGTTTGTTATCATCAATTCACCAGGGATCGTTTATTTTCAGAGAGGATGAAGGGGGTTTCCCCTTGGATCCCTGCCGACTATGCATCCTGGTTTTCAGCCACTGAGTAATCTGTTTACAACACGCTGCCGTACCATCCAGGGAGCGTTGTTTCTGGGTCCTTTATAAATGCCCGACGACGAATCTATTATTTGATCATCTGCTTAATAGCCGTCCAGTGCTGTACAGGTATATTTGAATTGCTATTTGTAGTGTGCTTTGGTTGGTTAAATAGATCTGTTGTTTTGAGTGAATTTTTTTTTCAATATGCAGTGAACGAATTCACCTGTACTACTGGGATATGTTAAATATCCAATACCAGGGTACTCGTATTTGTCCTCCAGACCAAAGGGAGACCCAGGCCCGCTACCTACATATATTTTTCAGGATTTTTTTTTACTTTGGTCAAATCACACCCATAGTATTATCCAGCTAGGGGTGTCTGGGTGAGCTTTGGACACCCTGTTTCAGTTTTGGACACGCTATTTTATCTTTTACATGTAAACATATTTAAGTGAACAATTTGGACACCCTGTTTTGAAATTTCCAGCAATTGTGGACACCCTGTTTCTAAATCCTGACTAGCACCTTGATCATACTCCTGATATTAAAAAGGACAGATCCCAAGTCTACAACTCTAAAAACCATCACGATGGTACACTGTAAGCTTACAAATCATTTACATTTATAAAGCAATATTAATCAGATCTGTGTCACAGGCTCATTATAATAAAAAGCATAAAGGCAGGTGTATCAAAGCAAGAATATCACAGTGAACTTAACCTGCCCAACATGACTTCAATCCATGACTTCAATTCTTCAATCCATAATGGTATCCTTTGATGATGGTGCACGCCAACTCACCTGTTTCCCCTGGAGGGGGTGGAGACTCATACTCATGTTTTTGATCCCGGAAGTGGGAGGCCAAGAAGAAGAAGAAGAAGAAGAAGAAGAAGAAGAAGAAGAAGAAGAAGAAGAAGAAGAAGAAGAAGAAGAAGAAGAAGAAGAAGAAGAAGAAGAAGAAGAAGAAGAAGAAGAAGAAGAAGAAGAAGAAGAAGAAGAAGAAGAAGAAGAAGAAGAAGAAGAAGAAGAAGAAGAAGAAGAAGAAGAAGAAGAAGAAGAAGAAGAAGAAGAAGAAGAAGAAGAAGAAGAAGAAGAAGAAGAAGAAGAAGAAGAAGAAGAAGAAGAAGAAGAAGAAGAAGAAGAAGAAGAAGAAGAAGAAGAAGAAGAAGAAGAAGAAGAAGAAGAAGAAGAAGAAGAAGAAGAAGAAGAAGAAGAAGAAGAAGAAGAAGAAGAAGAAGAAGAAGAAGAAGAAGAAGAAGAAGAAGAAGAAGAAGAAGAAGAAGAAGAAGAAGAAGAAGAAGAAGAAGAAGAAGAAGAAGAAGAAGAAGAAGAAGAAGAAGAAGAAGAAGAAGAAGAAGAAGAAGAAGAAGAAGAAGAAGAAGAAGAAGAAACAATTATCCATCTGTTCTGATGGAGGGGTAGATTCTTATACTCATCTCTTTTTTTTTTTATCCCGGAAGTGGGAGTCCTTGAGAGGGGAAAAAAAAATGCTGAGGGATGAATGCATTCCATTGGAAACAGGAATATCGGCAAACTTGTAAGGGATTCCTGTCCTAATCTCCAATTAGATGGTACATTGTGTTCCTAAGCTCAAGGTTTTGACAATAGTGTGTCTAATGATGAAATATGCCTTAGGGTTGAAAAAAGTACATGTACACTGTACATTAGGTTGATATGCTCAAGGTTTGCAATGGGCCGGATAAATAAAAGTTAGCAATTGCTTATCTAGTAAAAGCTCAAGCAATAGCATTTGCTTAACAAGTAAAAGCTCAAGGTTAAGCAATTGCTTAAAAATGTAACTATAAATAACCTTCTTCTTTGACTAACACCTGTTGCTTGGGTGGGTTAGCAATTGCTTACGGGTATAACAATGATGGGAGGTCAGTTCCGATTAGCCTAGTGGTTGTATATGAGGCATGTGTTAGCAACATGGATGCTGCTGAAGAATTGGGGAGTGGTACAAATAGTGAGCAATCTTTGAACGAACTGTTCGTTAGTATAATCAAAGAGTACCCTGTTCTAATCGAGAAAAGTCAGTTGCCGGGGGTAAAAGACATGAAGGCAAATGCACTTAAAAAAGCACAAATGTCAATTGCTACCAACACAGGTAAAGCCATGGATGAGAAGCAAATTTTGAAAAAGATAGCAAACATGAAAAGTCAAGTGAAGAAGAAAACAGATGGAATGCAAACAGGAAATAGGAAGATTGTTTTGGTTCCATGGATACAAGATCTGTACAACATCTTCAAAGGGGATGAAAACCCGACTATTACGAAGATGCCATGCGCCATTTCTGCTGGTTTCAAACCAAGTACTTCGACTGCTGCTAGCCACTCCAAATTTTCAAAATTGAACCGAAATAATTTCCGGTATCTGGTAGGATTGACTTCATCATGATTTATTCTTTCATTGTACACCTTTTCATGTTCCCTTACATGCATAAACTCGGCCATGATGGCAGGAGTAATGCAACATGCAAGTGTTAGCAAATGCGTAAGCTCCTCATTTAGTATCTTGTAAAAATATTAGCAAGTGCTACAAGTCATTAGTAAAAGGTCTGGTTTATTTATATGCTTCCAAGCAAGTACTAATCTCTCTAGTAATTGCTTAAAAATCATAGCAATTGCTTTTGCTAACTACTGGAAGCAATTACTTGCAAGTAATTGCTCACTTTTATTAATGAAGATTTAAGAAAATGACTAGTAAAAGCAATTGCTACTTTTTATTTATCCGGCCCATTAAGTGTACACATCCCTTTATCTTTATAATAGCTCAATTAGCAGACCCATACTTGAGTATGCAGCCCCTGTCTGGTGCCCTGTCCTTACTACCCAGCAAGAAACGCTTGAGAAGGTACAGAGATGTTTCACCCGTTTTTGTTTAGGCCTGCCGAGAAGGGCTTTAATTAATTCTGGTAGTGAAATTGAATATTCCGACAGGTGTGTCAAGTCTTCCCTTTTTAAATAACAGAATTCATTTCCTTTCAACTGTGTTTGTTATTAAAATGTTTATATAATAAATTTGACATTCCTTACTGTTAATCGTAGACACGTACTGAAGTTGTTAAGTTTTCTCATCAAATGGCAAGGTCCAATGATGCTCATCAGTCTCTTTTTAATAGATTTCCAAGATTATGGGAGGTGCTACCAGCAGATGTTAAAGACACAGTTATTTATAGTTTATCTTTATTTGTTAATTCACTTAGAAAACATTTATTAGTCCCTGGCCTAGGAGATGCCCAAACTCAAACTGTGTAGTATTAACTTTTTATATTTTTATTTTAGTATTGTTTTTTATATCTCAAAGTGTGCCTATAGCCATGTTGTTTATCATTCTTTGTGTGATTCAATATTTGTTTACTTCCTAAGTGGTAGCATCAGGAGATCAACTCGACAGTAACTTTACCTTTTTTTGTAATCCTACAGGGGTGCTACCTTTGTTTCTGTTTCTGTTAATTTAATGTAAATTTGTATTTATTTGTTTTTCTACCTGTGAAATCAATAAATGAAATGAAATGAAAAATCCCGAGAGGTTGAAGGATAACAAAGATTCTCCCAAACCATCACTGTCTGAGAGCTAATGTATGAATCGGTTTCTTTACTGAAGGTGTAGGTTTTGATTTTTTCACAAAAATTAATCTTATCCTCTTGTTACATTTTACATGCACCTAGCACCTAGCATGTTTAAAAACCTCTAGGTATTCTGCCTAGGAACCTTCCCGAATCCTCCAAAATCCATCAGCGCACTTTTGGAAACATGCCCTTTATCTTCAAAATGCACCGTGCATTTTCGTTGATCTTTCATATTCAGCACTTATGGCCTGTACTTCTTGCCAGGTAGTAATTTTGCCCCGTTTGAAGAGGTGAAAGTACCAGTTTCCAACAGCGCTGAATTTTCCCCAAAAAAGTGCCCCTTGGAGGATTATGCAGGATTTGGGGTGGTTAGGGTTTTAATACATACATTCTGTACCCTGTTCTTCTTACATTGTAAGTTGTAAACCATCACTGTCTGAGAGATAATGTATGAATGGTTTTCTCTGCTAAATTTAGGTTTTGATTTTTCACAGAAATTATTTTTGTCCTCTTGTTATACACAGAATTACCTACATGTTGCGAAGTGGACATGCGTACACACATTCCGTGCCCTGTTCTTCTACACTATTAAAACCCTCCTACTATAGCTGCACTCTATAGTGGCAAGTAGCTACACAGGTCAAAAACAGTCAACTGCCTGTTTTGACTGTTGACCCAAATGTGCACACGGGGGGCATTTTTGACTGGTTTTATTTACTGGCTTTTGACTGGTCATTTTGACCACCCTGAACAATACCAAACAAAGCTTTTACCAGTCAAAAAAAACAAAAAACTGGTCGACTCATTTTGACCTGTAAATGTACTTACTACACGTAAGGTTTGACAGTGTTTGACTTTTAAGTGCACTAGATATATACCTTGGCAAGTATATCAACATTGTGACTGATTTTGACCCTTGCAGTAGTATGAGGGTTTTAAAGCCCTACTTTTAAAGTTGTAAAGCATGGAGACAGTACCAGTAAAACTCTAATGGGGGTGGATAATCCGTGTAATTAAAGGATTAAGGATTATCACAAATGAAAACATGGTTTGAAATTAATACTGTACACATGTATGTGGATCACCAGCGGCTGATTTTATAATTATAGCTGCTAGGCTGAATACACGAAAATTGCTCAGACGCAGAAATGCTATTCTTAGCATACTTTGGGTTCTTGCCACTTAAAGGGACAATATCATCACGATCATCAGGGCATGGAATCGGAGTGCTAGTTTTCGATTAAGTCAGTGACTGAAAATAACACCCCGCATGATATGGTCATATTACCTTTGCTGCTGCATAAACGAGCCAGTAATTTTCAGTTACATGTTAAATTAGGATGCCGATTCCATGCCCTGACAGTCTGCTGTGACAGTAAGCTTGGGCAATATCGATTTTTTTTCATCCACGATATATTGGCAAACATTCATCACGATTTTCGATAGTATTGTGATTAAATTTTTTTTTCATTCATGCATGATTGCTTTAGAGCCGATAACCACATCATGCGTCACAATAAATCTCAAATTTTCATACATGTAGCATGTACGTACATTTGTACTTCTGATGTAGTTTGCTTTTGTTTGTCACTTCTGTAAGCTGAAAAGACTCCTAATTTTGTCCTGACTTGACTCACAATGGCGATTTTTATTTTTTTAAATTTTTTTTTTTTTTTTTAATCGCGATTTGCCGATATCTCGACAACTTGAAAAGTTCTTGATATCGTAATCGAATAAAAAAAATTAAAAAAGGTATCGCGATATTCAATATTATCGTGTTATCAGCCAAGCTTATCTGACAGTGCAAACTGTGTAAAAAAAAATGTTCACAAATTGTAAACTCTAAACAAAATGGTACCCCGAAGATGCCCCTGGAAATACAACTTGTATGCACCCTGGATCCTCACAAACAACAGCAGATCTTCAATTGAAACAGATGGTGCATTTTGTACCCCAAGGGCCTGTCTCATCCAAATCACAGCAATTTGCCAGTAAAATGTAATGTACGCTTGCCCAACCGTTGACTCAAAATAACTTGTTTTCCCCAGTGCCGCATTGTGAAGCGAACCTTGAACATAAACGTATATGTATACATGTACATGCCAATTGCCTTGAGCGGAGATTAATATCTGATGTACATGTACACTGTACATGTCGGAGAGTCGAAGGGAGCTGATTTTAAATTGGATGTGCTCTACATGTTTATTTTCCTTTTCTTATTAATTTGCCGGGCGTCTGCTGTCTGATTAATTTGCGTTGCTTAGTCCGCTTTCAAAAAAAGATCAGAAGCCAATTGCGCTGCGTAGATATACATGTGGAAAAAAACTGCCAATCAGGATTTGTTGATAGCTTTTCCTTCATCTTCATGTACGATCCTTCATCCTTGGGGGGGGGGGGGGGTTGGTGGCAGCCATCTTTGATGTGTTCTTCTGTGTCTTGTGTTGTGTGGTTTGCTGGAAACCAGCCAGCCAGTGTACTTGTCTTGGAACTGATTATGCATAATATATCAACTTGATCTGTTTTGCCATTTTTTTGTTGTTGCTGTTTTTTTTTGTTTTTTTTTTGGGGGGGGGGGGGGGTGCTGTTTTTCCTGGAGACTTTTGCTTTCTAAATGTACTTCCATAAAAGTGCTGCAAAGTTTTCTGTTTTGAATTCCTACATTTACTGTACATGTGGAGTGTCGTGGCCGAGCGGTCTAGCTTACCGGACTCAAGTTCTGGTGTTAGCAGCAGAATGTGGGTTCGAATCCCAGCCGTGACACTTGTGTCCTTGAGCAAGACACTTAACCATAATTGCTTCTCTCCACCCAGGGGTTAAATGGGTACCTGTGAGGGCAGAGTTGGTTGATTAGCCCTATATGCACTGTAATGGCAGCAATTGAGCTGTATACTCCCCAGGGAGCTGAGATGGTTTCAGGAATGATTTATGAGCCTTATGAGCAGGGGTAATGATATAATGCGCCTTGAGCACCACTTAGTTGGTGGATACGTGCGCTATATAAGTCCACACATTATTATTATTATTATTATGTCATCCGCCTCTGATGAATACTACAGCCTCTTAGAAACTTTACTAACCCTAACCACCCCCAAATACATTGAAATCCTCCAAGTGACACTTTTAGGGAAAAATTCAGCACTGTTGGAAACTGGTACTTTCACCTCTTCAAATGGGACAAATTTACTACCTGGCAAGAAGTTACAGGCCATAAGTGCCGAATATGAAAGCTCAACTAAAGTGAATGGTGCATTTTGAGGATACACTGTATGGGCACATTTCAAAAAGTGCATTGATGGATTTTGGAGGAATCAGGAAGGTTCCTAGCCAGAATACCTTTATGGTGTTAGGGTTAAAGTAATAAAATAATCGTCTTTCTTGATAAGATTTTTTTTTTAAATGTCAAGAAATGTCGTCAGATTAAAAAAAAAAAAAAAACGTTTCTTGTTTCCATCGATGCATGTGCATGTACCTCAGTTATATGACAATTATTTTGTACAGCACACTCGGCATATTCACCTCATAGAATTTGACTCACAAATTCAATGAGGCATCCATTCATGGAATTTATTGCTCAAAAGCTTTTGGTTGCCCTGTGCGCTCGTGAGTTATTGCTGGTTTATACAATTGTGACTGTTTTATTCCATCAGCAGTTCAACCAACCTGGACAGCATAAATAAGAGGACCAGGTATTTTCACTGATTGATTTATTGCTAAAATAAATGGATATGAGAGGGGGGGGGGGGGGCTATGGAAAGGAGAAGTGTGTATTCACCTAAATATTTCTGTCTTCTGTGCTCGGATAGTGTATCATAAAGTAGTACAGTAAAAGTTGACGAAGAATGAAAGTTTATAAATCTTACCTGTACTGTACTATAGGCATTTACAGTGTACTTAAAATATCGTACAGTCATACATGTACTGTGCACATGTTCATTGTAAATGTGTACAATGTGCAATATGCTTAGAGTTCGGATCAACGTTCTTGAATTCGTACATGAAATGTTTCAATATATACAGTTAGTATGGCTCAAGGGGTTACTTGCGCCCAGTGGTACATGTACATGTAACCCAGGCAATCTCAATCCTATAGAATTGAGATTGCCCGGGTACCATTGGGGAGTACCCTAGGTGACAAAAAAAAGGACCCCTTCTGCTGATATGGCTGCACAAGTAGTTGTTTGTATGGAGGCCTCCTATGCTACTGTCTATGTGTGGTCACTATTGAAAACACTCTAAGAAATGTATACAAAATGCCACGTGCTTGTACACTTCATGCACATCATACACACATGTAACAGGGGTTGCGCTGCTTCAAGGAGAGCAAAGATAAAGGGACAATATTGTCACGATCAGAGCAGACTTTCAACAGGGCATGGAATCAGTGTCCTAGTTTAACCCTCCTACTGTTTGACCATATGAAACCATTCAAAATTTCCACTTGCCAAAATGCCCATTGGTTTTGTACACACATTACATGGTGTTACCATTTGAACAGTGTTGGTAGCAAGCTTTACTACCATTCAAATGCATTCAAATGCATAGAGGGTCCATTGATTCACCACTTAGAAGTATCCAAACAAGGTTTTGTATTAGCTGTACTACCATTTGGAAAGATCCAAACAAGGTTTTGTGTTAGCTGACCTACCATTCAAAACCATTTGAGGGAATCAATACTGTACACAGTTATTTCACCATTCAAAACCACAAAAGCGAATGGTTTCAAATGGTGGATCAACTTGTATGAAAATGGTACCAGAAGTAGGAGGGTTAAGATGAACACAGTGACTGAAAGTTAGTGGCTCATTTTAATGCAGCAGTTAACGGTGATAGATGACCTCATCAGTGTAGGGTGTAATTTTCAGCCACCGAGTTAATCTGAAACTACATACGTACACAGCACACCGTTTCAGTGCCCTGTTGATCTTGACGATGTTGCCCCTGTTAAGACGATGCTGTTGTGTATCAACGATCATTCTGTGAACATTGCATGCACAGTACAATTACGTGCTACAAGGAAGGTACGACATTGGCATTTAGTAACGTATGTACATTGTGCATTTATGCATGCGTGTATTTCAGAACTGTAGTTTCAATCAAAATAAATATATCCTAAAACTAACCTGTGAGTGTTAAATCACAATAAGCGCTCACGTTTCTCAGAAATCAACGGGTACACTGTACATGTTTTTCATATTTTTATGTTTCACACAAAAAAGTTGCCAGACTGCAATTTAACCCTCCTACTTTTGGTACCTTTTTCATACAAGTTGATGCACCATTTGAAACCATTCGCTTTTGTGGTTTTGAATGGTGAAATAACTGTGTACAGTATTGATTTCCCCAAATGGTTTTGAATGGTAGGTCAGCTAATACAAAACCTTGTTTGGATCTTTCCAAATGGTAGTACAGCTAATACAAAACCTTGTTTGGATACTTCTAAGTGGTGAATCAATGGACCCTGTATGCATTTGAATGGATTTGAATGGTAGTAAAGCTTGCTACCAACACTGTTCAAATGGTATTACCATGTGTGTACAAAACCAATGGGCATTTTTGAAAGTGGAAATTTTGAATGGTTTCAAATGGTCTATCAGTAGGAGGGTTAAAAAAAAAAAAATTCGGCATGTAGCAATTTCTGTTTTCTCTCAAATGAGAACACTTCAGTAATTTATCATCCGGATGATTATAACTTGACATCGGGTAAGTTTTTAGGTAATAATCTGTAATGTTTAATAATCTGGTAAATACCAATGTTGTACCTTTACTTTTGAACGCTTGATTGCCTTTTCCAATCAAAGTTTCATCGTCATTTGAGTGTCTATTTTCTTGCATCAGATTTACACTGACAAGATACATGTAGCCTTGTTTGTCCCGCCGTGTCGAATCATCTTGAAAAATAATCCATTTTTGTTTTTAAAAAAAGAAGACAATGAACGAGGTAAGAGGCACAAAAACTTGTGTCGCCGTGAGTCGGAGACCATCGCTGGGAAGTCTCGCCACTGTACTGATCGTCTTACACCGATAATGGAGCTTACGTACTTGGACACAACTATCGCATGACAAGCCGGCATTGATACTGTGCTTGACGCCGAGTGTCGGTTACCGCTGTGGCTCGGATAGATACACGCTGAGCGCAGGGAACCTATCTAATTGTGGCGCGGTGTCATTGTCGAGGCTGCTCCTGTCATTAAAGGAAATCAGGGATGCGCTCCGCCATAAATGTTTTGAAAGAGATCTCGCTTTTCTGTTGATTTGCATCATCATTCATCGGCCCTAGCCGAAGTCGATATAAAATCCTTTTTACATGAGGCAGAACTGTACAAATATATGTACAATACATGCATAACTGAATACATATAAAACCATAAAACATAAGTCTGTTAAAATATGAATGTTATACATAATTATGTACATAAACACTTTATAATGTACAGTACATCTTTCTCAGTCACGGGCTTACGAGTGGTTTGATGTAAAACGTTTGTAAAACTGCCTCAATCTAATTTCACACCTTATACATCATGTACTCTATATACACGTAATTATAATGTACACATACAGTTATTTCATAATGTATTAAGTTTAATAATAGTTAAATAATACTAGTAAATCTGTGCACAGTGATGTACATGCAGTAGAATTGTATAAATGAGAAGGGATTCATGTGCACAGATTTCTCACAGCACTTCACTTCTGGAGAATGTTTTGCGCGAACTAACCCTCCTTCTCCAGCTGCACTTTAGTGGGAATAATAATAATAATGTTCCATTCTTATATAGCGCATTTCACATAATGTCCCAATGCGCTTTACATTATTACCCCTGGTCACTGGGCCGATATCGTTCCTGTAAACCTCAGCTCCCTGGGGAGTATACAGCCAATGTGCAACCTTTTGGCGCTACAGGGCTAATCAAACACAATAACCATCTCTACCCTCACAGGTACCCATTTATACACCTGGGTGAAGAGAAGCAATTACACTAATGTGTCTTGCTCAAGGACACAAGTACCACGGTCGCCGCCAGGTTTCGAACCCACATTCTGATGACACAGCCATCAGAAGTCCAATGCACTTAACTGCTCGGCCATGGCACCCCGGAAGTAGCTACATGTATACATGTAGTGGTCAAAATCAGTCGACTGCCTGTTTTTGACGGTTGACCCAAATGTGCACACAGGGGGCATTTTTGACTGGTTTTGACTGTCATTTTGACCACCTTGAACAACACAAGACAATGCTTTTACCAGTCAAAAACGGTTATTATTTACTACACATGAGGTTTGACAGTCTTAGACTTTTTAAGTGCACTACATATACGTTGGCAAGTACATGTATATCAACATTTTGACTGATTTCGACCCTTGCAGTTACAGAAGGGTTAGCAGTTTGTGTGTTGTCCTTTCAATGTACCATATTGAGTACACAGTGAATGATATTGCTTGTAATGCACACAGCAAAACCTGACACAAATTCAAGCAAAACTCGTAAATTTCTCTTCAAACAAACACAAACACTTCTGTCTAAAGAATTAGCTAGTGCTAAATTGTTGAACGAAATCTTTCCCTCAGTGCATTCATCCTGGTTGTTTTAGGGATCTGTAGATGAGACAAGCACAGGAGGAATATGACACATTTATGCATCTTAATGGGAGAAGTGTCTCGTCTGTCACCCTTCCCCCCCTTATCTTCACAACTTGACCCATCAGTGCTCTCCTTAATCAGTCCAATATATTTAACACGTCGCCGATTTTTTGCCTCAAAGAATTTTAATGGCTCAGTATCTCATAACCTGATCCGTAGAGAACTATTCCTATATCGCCTTTCAAGTTAACTGTCCTCTTCCAGCATGTACTTAGTGCATATACTCCAACCGATCCCATCCCCCCCCCCCCCCACATGTACTGTACATGTACCTCCCCGCTGGCTGTCTGTTAAGTGTCCCATCGTGTCAGCTCGTGCTTGGGCTGCATGATGCTACAAATACCGACCATACCTCACTGATGGCTAATGAGTCTGCGGCATACTTCTACCTCCCGTCAACTGAAGTGAGTTGCTAAAATTGATATTGGCATTTCCGGTTAACAGATGTGCAAATTTTTTTTTTTTTTTTTTGACAGACCATTTCCGATTGGCAATAGTCCTGGATATTCAAGTGCAGCTCGGGTCAAACTGTCAGATGTTTTTTTTTTTCTTTTTTTTTTTCGTTCCTTTGAAAATGAAATGTTGGAACTGAATGACACCGGGAGCACAAAGGACTTGAATGTTTTCTCATAGGAATTATGATTGAATAATATACTCAGTGATGCTTGATCCAGCAACCATGCAAGTGTTGCCCAAAAGGAATTACACCACTCAACCCCTCCCCCCCAAGAATAGAATAAGATGACAGCTGACCCTTACTGGTGGTCTGAACATTTTTGTATATATATATTCTACATTATGAATGCAGATTTTTAAGATATTTTGACAGATGGTACTTCCATTTCTCCATTGAAAGGGGAGCATTCCAGTATAGATCATTTTAAAAGGGAAAGTGGGAACACTGGTTATGCTGGCAAAACTGATTCTAAAAGTATACTTCCTCTCTTTGAATCAAGATATAGTATACTTAAAAACCAAGATGTGAAAGTTTCAGCTTATTAACACGTAATACAAGAAAATTAATGAAAATTGCATTCAGTGCTGGGACGGTTAACCGACCGAAACTGCCCTAACCGTTTATAAATTTGCTAACCGGCTAACCAAAACCAACATTTCAAAAATACGACCAACAATTGGGCAAGAATTTGCCACCCCATTTTGTTGTTCTAGACTTTCTCTTTTGCTGTATTGGTTATTAAATGATCATTGCGGGAAGTTTATTGATGATTTTTGATATCGATGGTGATATCGATTTTTTATTTATTTTTTTATTTTTTTTCCCCCTCCATCCACGATATATCGGCAAACATATATCGTGAAAATTGCATTCAGCGAAACTGCACTGACCGTTTATAAATTTGCTAACCGGCTAACTGAAACCAACATTTTAAAAATATGACCAACAATTTGGCAAGAATTTGCCACCCCATTTTGTTGTTCTAGACTTTCTCTTTTGCTGTACTGGTTATTAAATGATCATTGCGGGACGTTTATTGATGATTTTTGATATCGATGGTGATATCGATTTTTTTTTTTTTTTTTTTTTTCCTCCTCCATCCACGATACATGTATGTCAGCAAACATATATCGTGAAAATTGCATTCAGCGAAACTGCACTGACCGTTTATAAATTTGCTAACCGGCTAACCCGAAACCAACATTTAAAAAATACGACGAACAATTTGGCAAGAATTTGCCACCCCATTTTGTTCTAGACTTTTTTTTTGTTTTTGCCACATTGGTTATTAAATAATCATTGCGGGAAGTTTATTGATGATTTTTGATATCGATGGCGATATCGATATATCGGCAAACATATACCACGATTTTCGATAGTATCGCGATTATTTTTTCATTCATGCATGAATGCTTTAGAGCCGATAACCACGGGTATGTACTCCTCTACGAGCATCACAATAAATCGTAAATTCGTTTGCATAACATTACTTATGAAGTGGTTCGCTTTTGTTTCTCGCTTCCAAAAGCTGAAAAGACGTCCTAATTTTGTTTCCATGGAATTTCTGACATGATTCACAATGGCGATTTTATTAAATCATGATATATTTGAAAAGGTTCTCGATATCTTAATGGAATAAAAAAAAGGTATCGCTATAATCGATATTATTGTGTTATCGCCCAAGCTTAGAAAATGTACACATTGTACCATTTGCTGACGATCTAGTTTGTGTGGCTGACTTAACTGGTTAACTGACTGTGAAAGATTCGAATAACCCTAGGTATTCTGGCGAGGAACCTTCCTGAATCCTCTAAAATCCATCAGTGCACTTTTGGAAACATGCCCGTAACTTCAAAATGCACCATGCATTTTCATTGATCTTTCATATTCGGCATTTATGGCCTGAAACTTCTTGCCAGGTAGTAATTTTGTGCCATTTGAAGAGGTGAAAGTACCAGTTTCCAACAGTGCCAAATTTTTCCCAAAAAGTGCCCCTTGGAGGATTTTGCAGGATTTGGGGTGGTTAGGGTTAAACGGTTTGCAAACTAACCAGTAACTCCCGACACTAAATTTGTTACAAGTAGTCATTCTAACATTGAATTCAAGAAAAAGTACTCTTCCCGATAATCCTATTGGCAAATAAATATTTGAATAAACAATGATAGCACCTCAGATAATTCCATTTCCGGCTTAGATTCATACCAACATCGTCTTGACACCATGTCAGTTTTGACATTAAAGGGACAATACCGTCATGATCAACAGGGCATTGAATCGGAGTGCTCGTTTTAGATCAACACGGTGACTGAAAATAGTATCCCACATGATAAGGTCATATTACCGTTGCTGCTGCATAAATGAGCCAGTAATTTTCATTCACTGCGTTCACCTTAAACTAGGACACCGAATCCATGCCCTGTCGAAAGTCTGCTTTGATCGTGACGATATTGCAAATTTAAAACTAGATGGTTTGATTGATGATAACTGTTCACAAATTATCTCCAGTTGTGCTTAAAAATGGGAGATACATGTACTTCATGAGATCAACAAAATAATTTTTTTTTGTGAGGTTTTCTCTGTCTGCAAAATAAAAATCACCACATAAACTGAGTATGATTCCCATAGATCTGCCCATTACAAATCAAGATGTCAATGACAGAGATCATACATGTAGATGAAACACTGAATGCTGTATTTCTACATGCACCGTACACATGTGTTTTGAACTTGTCCAATACACAGTGCATTATTCTCGACATGAATGGCCCCCCCAAAAAAAGGCCTTATTATTAATGTTAGTATTGACTGTTATAAATATTGTACATGTTACCATCCCATGCATGCAATCATACAGACCTACAGTATGTACATTCCACATGCAAAAAACTAAAATAAAATAAAAAACAGTCCCTTATTATTTTTTTGTTATCTTTGACCGTTATAACAAGTACATACATGTACAGTCCTTTGATGAAATCACACAGATTTACTACATGTATGTACATTCCACATGCGTTGGTATGTGCGTGCATACAGCTCGCATGCATGACAAATTGCTGTTGCACTTTTCCATACATTTTATTTTCCCCCCACCAATTCACCGGTGGGTTCACTTGCCCTTTTTTCACCATAAATGCCACTCAATGTGCTGCAAAGCTTGTGGCTTGCAACCAATGATGACGATGGGGGATGTGTTGCGTTGCTGCATGCAACCCAATTGCGGCCATTAAATTGAATCCAATTATTTCTCCCTGGCAAGCTTTTTTATATTGAATGAGGGATATATGCTTAACTGCAATTCCACCACGCACGTGTTGCTTGTAAATTGTGTTAAAGAATTTAGTTTTTTTTTTTTTTTTTCTCAACTGACCTCAGAAAATTCAGGGATTCAGTCATCTTATATTTCTTATTTTGTGAGTAGGGACGATTGCAAAAAAACCTATGTGTATACCCTTATCTTCAGCGGCAAATTTCCTAGAGCTTGTAATTAAGCAGAAACAGTTGCTTATACCAGAACAACATTACGGGAATCCTCCATTAGAGAAAAATTAAGTATCACACATCCTTTTCATGTTTACCAACTCACACCTCTTATCTGCTTGGACAAACAGTGGCTTTTAATCCCTTTATCTGAGTGACAGGCGATATGCAGCCGGTACTACTTTTAACCACTGAAGCATGAAGACTGATCTACCAGCACAAGCCACTATTTATTTCCTAGTGCATGTATTGTGCAAGGGTTGAGGCACATTTTTGTATTATTATGGTGGGTGGTTTAAATCTTTTCCAAGTTCACCTATTAATGTAGTAGAAAGTTGAGGTAGCAACCATGAAGATATTTATTTAGAGTTGTGGCTTAATTAGTTCCAGAGTCATCACAAATCTGCCACATTTTGTTCGTGTTTCACTCCATACTCATAATATTCTTCATTAAACAAATTATATTAATTATAAAATGAAAATAAATATTTTTAGGGTGACGGGGAGTTTCTTTTGCTGTTACATGTCGGCCTATGTATATATTATATATTGATGCAGTCGTTGGAAGGCACTCGGACAAGCTCACTGCAGTTCTAGTTAACACGCATGCAGTAATGCCCTCTATGCATAGCGCCATCAATTTTTTTTCTATTGGCCTAATCCACCAACCGTACGCCATCATACAACCAATAGAATATTCGCTACGCGGGTATATGCAATGCCTATAGCGCGAAAAACTGTTCTTATTGGTCGAACGAGAACATATACATTGTCATACAACCAATACAAATATTCGTTAAGCGATTTGGATCATGTCACCACACAATGTTAACGCAACATAGGCTTCGCGGCGCAGTGAAATGCCGCTCGCATGCACGTAGATGTGCGGGACTCTGGAGTCGTGGTTCTGGCCGGCCGCGCCTGCATTACCGCGGAAGTCTCACGCACATATTCAAACATTACGCCCAGTGATTTTGTTTTCCTTTGATTCGATTCTTCACACGCATACGTAATGCACGCGGTAACGTTGACTTAATTTTTATTTTGTGTGTGAACGAACGTGCCGAGCCGCATCGCGCTGCATGATCTTCCAAAAAGGCACAACGGCCATGGGGATAAAGGGCACGGCAAAATTGGCCGAGATATTGGTTCATTTGCAAGGGGCATCACGTTACGGGCAACGACGGGTAACGGCCGCCGTGGTCACCGTGAAATTCCAGGCATGCATTATTGTCCAGCCGCCTGTCTTAACATGATTTCAAAGCTAATCCACATCGTAGAAAACAATTTATGCCCCTGCATGAAAAACCTAGACCAGGACGCCTTTGTCTAACTCTCAACCAAGTACTGTGGTGCACAATGAATTAGCAAAGCGCAAAAGCAACGCTTTTCAAAACCCATGTCATATCAACGCACTTATGGCCAAATAATGGATGATTACAATCCCGCCGAATTTTTTTCTGCATTACTAAATCGCCATTGTCGCAATGATTTTCAATGGGGAAATTTGTTTGTTGTAATTTGATTCAAAAGAGGGAATCCTCAAAAAGAAAAGGAAATTTTTTGAGGATGGCAATTTTGAATTGCAGAAAAAAATTGCATCCCGCCGCGAACTCCTCCCCACCGATCAAAACAATAAACGCTTTTGGCTCATTTTGCTACAGCTCCATATGTGTAGGCTATTGCACGCAGTTAAATCACCTACCATGCCTATGTTTCGCTGTTGAGTGTGGAAAGGACGCAGGCATATTTAAAACCCACGCCTGAAAAAAGTAGGACAATGTTGCTCACTATTTTCGCTCAACTTCATAAAACCATATGACCAACATAAATAACATATACCCAACGACCTTTATTGACTTCACTAGAATCGATTTTTTTTAAATATTAGACTCATTATTGCAAAACCCCAATAAGTAAGCATCGCAACCTTAGTAAATATCCATTCACACAACGCTGGCATTTTCACGGCCGTTGAGTTACTGTGTGCCGTACGCTCTCAGCTCATACTTGGTCCTTTTCAGGATTAAACAATGAAACTATGATAACTTTTGTCAAAAGAATGAAAATACAAGAATGGAATCCTAAACTAATGCCTTCTATGTGATATTTTTCTGCAAACTCACAGCCAGCCGGTGTAATATTTCAGTTACCGCAGGATTAGCTATCTAATCTGATAAGTTTATTGACACAGTAAACACACTTAAAAAAATTTGCATTGAAAAGGATGTGTGATTTCCGAGTTTGGGGCCTCAAACTCGGAAAGTTTCTAATGGAGCTATCCCGTAATGATTTGCTCAGCGGATATATTTGGTTACCAGCCAAGATTTCATACAAAATGTATGCATTTTGGCTGGTAGTCTGTGCTATATTGCTTAGCAAAAATATTTGCTTAGCATAATTTTCTGCTTAGAAGCTCTACGAAATTGGCCCCTGGTCTGTGTTAAAGGATCACAGAAATAAAAACCATTATGGCTCTTAACCCTCCTACTGTTTGACCATTTGAAACCATTCAAAATTTCCACTTACCAAAATGGCCATTGGTTTTGTACACACATGGTGATACCATTTGAACAGTGTTGGTAGCAAGCTTAATTACTACCATTCAAATCCATTCAAATGCATACAGGGTCCATTGATTCACCACTTAGAAGTATCCAAACAAGGTTTTGTATTAGCTGTACTGCCATTTGGAAAGATCCAAACAAGGTTTTGTATTAGCTGACCTACCATTCAAAACCATTTGGGGGAATCAATACTGTACACAGTTATTTCGCCATTGAAAACCACAAAAGCGAATGGTTTCAAATGGTGCATCAACTTGTCTGAAAAAGGCACCAGAACTACATGTAGGAGGGTTAATAAATGTGTTTTGCATAATAAAACAAGATATTTGTTAGTTTTTTTCATAATTTAAGTTTGTTCTGTTCATTTTGGAGACTTTTATGCCACTTCACAAGCCCCCCCCCCCCCCACTTTATTGGCAATTGAGTGATGTAATGCATCACGTGATACCGTGATGTCAGTTAAAGAACGATTTCAGGATGCAGTGCAAATGGCCCATTTTAGGGGCGTGTTAATTGGCGCCGACATCCTCTTCGGAAAAGCTTAAAATTTTAAGTAGCTCGCTAAAATTTAATGAGCTATTTATTTTTTATCATTAAAAATACCATATTTTAATATCTCCATGGCATTTACGTCTCTATTTCTGTGGTCCTTTAACAACTCTCAGAATATGGTTTTATGCAATAAATACTACATGTACAGGTATACGTACGATAAATAGGCATGAAAAAGATGAATCTTATTAAGTAAAGAACACTGTGTAAAAATTCTCTTTTGAGTAGTACCTGTAGTGGTTCTGCAAAGAACCGTTGGTTGCAGCTTGACGTTTCGACCAGTATACGCGTATTCTGATCGTCTTCAGGAGGACAATGTTATTAAAACCGTAAACCCCCTAATGGTTTTTGGCTGGGAACCTTCCTGAATCCACCAAAATGCAACACCATGCATGGGCTGTACTTACAGCACTGAGTCCATCAAAATGCAACGTAACTCAGCTGTTGGAGTTTGATGGGTTTGGGGTTGGTTAGGGATTTAATGTGTGCAGTTATAAATTGCAAAAGTTACACAATGTTAGGTTTGCCTAAAAGCAAATCTATTTAATCAACTCGACATTCTCTGATTTCTAATACAGTTTGTGCAGAGCCGCTTTGAACATACATACATTGCATGTTCGTAGTACGTGTAATTATTGATTTATTAGTTAGCCGTGTACATGTGCAGGCCTACATGTATGTATCTGGTTTCGTATTGATGTGGTCAAGCGATATGTGTTTTAAGAGAAAGGCCTCTAGCTGAGCAGTGCTAGAACCTGTAGGTTTTTCACCCCAGCCTGTTCCTCAGATTTCTCTAATTAATCGACATGCCCATTGCACACAATTCTTATAAATTAAAGACCCTCCTCTACCATAGCTGCACTTTAGTGGCAAGTAGCTACATATAGTGGTCAAAATGTTTTGACTATTGACACAAATGGGGCATCTTTGACTGGTTTTTACTGTTATTTTTACCACCCTAATATCAGACAATGCTTTTACCAAAAACGGTCGACTCATTTTGATCTGTAAATGTACTTAATACATGTAAGGTTTGACAGTGTTTAACTTTTAAGTGTATACCAAGTACATCAACATTTTGACTGATTTTGACCCTTGAAACACAGGTCTCCATGTATTTGGTAAAATGATGTAAATTGAATCCATGCTTAATTCATTATGTCATTTACAAGAAAAAAATGAAAAATTTCATTGAGATTTTTTGGGAAATGGAATTTTCGTCGCATGAGATCAAAATTTAGTTGGGAAGATATTGAACTAATTTTAAAGGGACAGTATCATCACGGTCAGAGCAGACTTTCAACAGGGCATGGAAATTTCGGTGTCCTAATTTAACATGAAAACAAGTGACCATGTCGGGTATTATTTTCAGTCACTGAGTTAATCTAAAACTAGCACTCGATACTGTCCCTTTTATTAGTAAAATGGTAGAACTGCAGACAGACAGATTTTGATGGATTTTAACTAAACCATCATCAACTTTATACCAAGTAAGTTCGATATAAAACTGATCAAATATATTTTTTTGTAGATAATAATGTTTTTGTTTTTTTTAACAACATTTTGAGCAATTCTTAGTTTTTAAGAGAGCCAGAAAAAAACTCAGAAGCTAGATAGAAGAAAAATCTCTACTTGTGATCAGGTAAGGGCTGAAAAAATTAATCCCATGTTAACCCTCCTACTATAGCTGCACTCTAGTAGCAAGTACATGTACATGTACATGTAGCTACAGAGGTCAAAGTCAGTCAACTGCCTGTTTTGACTGTTGACCCAAATGTGCACATGGGGCATTTTTGACTGGTTTTGATCACCCTTAACTTTGACCTGTAAATGTACTTATAAATGTACAAACCTAAAGGTTTCACAGTGTTTGACTTTTTAAGTGCACTAGATATACCTTGGCAAGTATATCAATATTTTGACTGATTTTGACCCTTGTAGGAGCAGGAGGGTTAACTTGGGTAGGATTTGAACCCAGGTCACAGCAGAGAAAGGTGGGAAAAGTGCCTAGCTGCAATCACCTGACCTCTCCTGGAATTCCAGAAAAGTACACAAATACATTGTATTATACATAAATGTGTGACTGTATTTGCTGGTAAAATTGTTATTTGCATTTTCAAGGACTATGCACGTGTGTATTGCAGTGGAAGGTATGATGTATGCACAGTACGAGCAGGCAATTCCTCTGAACAATGGCCGATTACACTGCGTTTTTGTTGTGCACAGACAGAAGGATCAGGCAAGCCTCATTATTGCTGTCCAGATGCTTATCCCCCCCCCCCCCCCCCAGTGATTGAGATGGATTGTGAACAATACATGTACATGTACATGTATGTGTATACTGTATCGCTTTGCTAGGGACCTGCCTTTCCACATCATTGGACCCCACATCATTAGCCACCAGTGATTGGCAATAACATGGCCAGAGAATATGTACTCTCAAGAAGTCTGGAAGGAATTGAATATGGAGGGGGGGGGGGGGGTTTCTAATACAATATATGTACATGTCCCTTAAATTAGAATTCAACCCTTTGCTGAATATATTGGTTCAAATTAAAATCCTCAATTTACCCTAAATGACGCACTTAAGGTTATATAATCAACTGGACGGTAACTTACAAATGAAATTAGCAGTTTGGTGTTTCAGTTTGTTTCAGTGAAGGATATATGTAAAATGCTGAATTTCAATGCATGATCATACGCGTTGACGTCTTGAGCACCGTTTTTGAGACGCACATAATTGTGGTCATCAGAAAATTGATGTTGGTATAATGACTCACCCCCAAACTGTTAAAGTTTATGGGAGCACAGAAAATGTAGCCACGAAGAAAAACAGTTGAATCATGTTTCATGTTATTCCAGATGGTTGTAAAATTGTTCTTAATCTTGAAAATAAAAATATTGTTTTCGATTTTTTAAATAAAATGGTATAATTTGGAGAAGCTCTCAAAACTTTTAATCAATATTCTTGAAAGACCAATGAAATGGAAGGTGGTTAAAAATTTTGCAAAAAGTACTTTAAAATTTTGAAATGTGTAAAAATGCTGTTAACATTTTGTCAAATAAAAGATTTCTTTTCATAACCATGATATTAATGTTTCATATTCTCAATAATTTTCCACTACCGTCGAAATAACACCAACGAATTAAGTAGTCTTTGTTCGCTTCTTCTATAAGGAATGTGTCCATTTTGAGGACCAGTATTTCTTTAAAAAATCATTGCAAATGCAAAGCATTCATATATTTTGGTTTCCACAGACAACAGCTTGTTGACGGCATAGAACAATAAAATCACAGATGTTTGTGAAAAAGAAATTGAGGTCATGTAAATCTCTTACTATTTGTATCTAGTAAAATCAGTGGTTGAACAACTTTTTCCACTTTCACAAGCACTACCTTTCCAGTAAATCATACAATTTCACTATAATTTTTATTTCTGTAACAAGCACGACTTAGATAAGTTTATGCAACCAGTAATACGCCATAGTTTTGTAAGTTTTCCGAGAAATGCTAAGCCAAAGGTAGGTGCGTCATTTAACGAGTGTGGCGAATTACGTACATGGACGATACATGTATGTACTATAGTGGCTGTCAAGTTCCTTTGCGTAGGATTGAGGCTTTGCATGGTGGAGATAGATGTTATTGAGTTCTTTCGGGTGACACCATGTAATGATCTCTTCTTGGAAGAAGTGACGGCTCTGAGAAGAGCCGGTTGGTTTATTCTCAACGGTTGGTTTATTCTCAACGTTTCGACTAGTCTGCTCTAGCCGTTCTCCTGGAAGCTTTGCATGGTGGAAGTACAGTAAGAGTAATGTCTGTGGTAGCACCATGATGTGATTATGAATGTATGCATAAATGTGTTAAGTTTTCATTTCTTACACAGTTTGTTCCTGCCGAAGAATTATCCTCGATGAATCGGTGATTCGCTAATTGGTATCACAATACATCTACAGCAACTCATTGTCATCTTCAACAGAGTTAGGAATACAGGCATACATGTTTTGAACAAAGTGGCTGTCGTGTTGACAGTTGAGGGGGGGAAAAAAAAGATGAGAGATGCCGTCAATTCTTCCCGAATACAACTGAAAACTTGTCAGTCTCAATCAACCTCTGTATATATTTTTGTCTGGGCACATTTGACATGTGGTTCAAAAAGGGCTGCATTTCTGCCATCTTGAGAAACAAGAAGACCTAACTAAGGGTACATACACACACAGCCCTTAGCAGGGCCAGCTCCCCTGTATAATTGGTCTTTCTCCGGTACTGGCGATGACCAGCCAGCATTTGGTCTTCTGTAGCCCTCGGCTGTAAAACCTTGGGGCTTTAAATAGCACATTGAGTGGTCAGATGTACCCTTTCTGTGGAGCTTTGTCAGTTCCTTTTCAGCCAGCCAAGGAGACATTACTTGTCCCGTTCCCCTCATTGGATAAAAATGCTGTCAGGGGGGAGGGCTTGTTTGCAAACACCCATTGTGTAGGAAGCTCACATGCAGAGAGGTATGTGGCCTCCATACACACATGTACAAGCCATTGAGACTGGGCCGCCATGTTGTTTTCTCAAAGGTGATAACAGGGAACAGTCATCATTTCCAAAATGTCCCCTTATTGTTAAGTACTTACCTGAACAACTGTATATGTTTTAAAGCATACATTCTTTGTGATTGGTTTGGATGGGTCTATTTGTGCAAAGTTTAACCCTAACCACCCCAGATCCTGCAAAATTCTCCAAGGGGCACTTTTTGTGAACAATTCAGCACTGTTGGAAACTGTTACTTTCACCTTTTCAAATGGGGCAAAATTACTACCTGGCAAGAAGTACAGGCCCATACATGTAAGTGCTGAATATGAAAGATCAACGAAAATGCATGGTGCATTTTGAAGATAAAGGGCATGCTTCCAAAAGTGCACTGATGGATTTTGGAGGATTCGGGAAGGTTCCTAGCCAGAATACCTAGGGGGTTAGGGTTAAATAAGTTTTCACAAAAGGTGAATTTCAGTTATCATTTGTGAAATCATGGATCAATAAAAATGATGTACACAGCTGATGTACATGTACATGTACATCACATAACAGTATTTGTTTTATTTAACCCTCCTACACATTGAAGCCACTCCCAACCACTAAATTCTATCTTGAGCAACCTTCACTATGTACAAGCCTGCTGTCCTTTCCAAGTAATTTTACAAAATCACCTGTGTGTCACCCAAGGCCACTGTAAATGTTTGAACATATTAGTATGGCCTGCACTGTATCAATGGGAGACCACCTTACCCTGCAATCTCAGTGGGGTGACAGTGCACAGAAGGGTAACCATACATGTAGGAGGCCACTGGCAACAGGTAATGGCTTGGAGTGGCCTGAATGGGTTGTTTCAGAAATTGCACTGATTGTAGGAGGGTTTTAAAGAGATCCAAACATTCAAGAAAATATCAGGCCTGTGATTTCAGGATTTTTTTTGTACAAATCTCCCTTTGCCTCAAAAATTTATTGAAAGAAGAAAAGTACATAATAATAATAATAATAATAATGTATAGATTTATATAGCGCACGTATCCACCAACTAAGTGGCGCTCAAGGCGCATTATATTATTATCCCTGCTCATAAGGCTCATAAGGCTCATAAATCATTCCTGAAACCATCTCAGCTCCCTGGGGAGTATACAGCTCAATTGCTGCCATTTCTAGCGCATATAGAGCAAACCATCTCTGCCTTCACAGGTACCCATTTAACCCCTGGGTGGAGAGAAGCAATTATGGTTAAGTGTCTTGCTCAAGGACACAGGTGTCACGGCCAGGGCTCGAACCCACACCCTGCTGCTGGCAACACCAGAACTTGAGTTCGGTGCGCTAGACCGCACGACAATCCACTTTACGTGCATTATACAACACACGGGACCTACGGCTTTACGTCCCATCCGAAGGACGAAGCAATTATGGTTAAGTACCTTGCTCAAGGACACAAGTGTCACGACCGGGGCTCGAACCCACACCCTGCTGCTGGCAACACCAGAACTTGAGTTCGGTGCGCTAGACCGCTCGGCCACGACACTCCATGCAGCCACCAAGCAGCCTGTATTGTGTCCAAACCTGTAATTTCTTGTTTTGTGGGGATGTGGAGAGTCTGTAAATAGTCAGTAAATCCTCCAAAATTAAACATCCAGGAGGTTCAGTGGGGGCTTTGTCCTCTAGACCAAAGGGAGACCCAGGCCTGCTATCCACAGGAGGTTCAGGGGGCTTTGACCTCTAGACCAAAGGGAGACCCAGGCCCACTACCCACAGGAGGTTCAGGGGGCTTTGTCCTCTAGACCAAAGGGCGACCCAGACCCACTACCCATTTTTCAGGATTTTTTTACTTTTGTAAAATCATACCCCTGCTGGTATATGTACATTGTATTTGTATTTATAGTCAGAAATGTACACCCATGAACGTCAGCATAAAATATTACATTATTAACCCTAACTCCCTAGGCCCATTTGCTTACACATAACCTGAATCCTCCAAAATCCTTCAGTAGTAAAGCAAGCACATGACATGTGTGCACACATGTGTTTCTAATCTGTGATACATGTACATGGCCAGGGACCCTTCCCTGCATGCATGGAGCAATAAACTGTCCACTGACCCAATCACTGACCTTGCAATCACTACAACAAACATGGATGTACATGTACCATGGAAAGGCAAGTATGCCTAATAACCTCAATCCTCCAAAATCCGTCACCTTAGCAAAGAGCATGTAGCATGTAACCTCAATCCTTCAAAATCCTTCACTTTGGCAAAGAGGATTTTGGAGGATTTGGGAAGGTTAGGGTTAATTAAAGTCAGGTTCTTATACTGTAATATAATCAAATGTAAGGCTGAAAGATGGACAATACTACAGTGTATTCATATACACTGTACCATCAGCTAAAAATCACATAGTTTCCTCTTCAGAGATTCTGTAAGAATCTGTAAGGCCAAACAAAAAAAAGTCTCCGGTTTCTGTTCTCTGCGTGCGTCGCTTCAGACCCGCGCGTCGGCATTTTTTATTTTTTTTTTATTTTATTTTTTTTTGCTATGAAACGATGTCCAATTGCAAGCCAAAAATTGCTGGATCAATTGGAATTCTGCCGTGCTGTGCTTTAAACAACTTTCACGGGGATATGAACATTTTTGTGAGGCCTCCCTTATCCACTGTACTTTGTGTATATATATTATGGGAAATTTGGTCGCTGCGTATACATGTACCTGTATCACGTATTTTCCTGTTGGGAAAAAAAAAGATTAACAAAAAAAAAAGATTAACAAAAAAAAAAATAAAAGTGCGTCACAACACTGATTTTCAAGTGGCCGATGACCAGAAACTGGAGACTTTTTTGGTCTATACTGTGCACATTGTACATGTATCACAAAGCAGATAGCAAGTACATACATGTATGTACCTTTTTCCCCTATGATACTAGTGACGTGTGATGAAAACTTATACTGTTGTTGATTAAGATTGTTGAATTATGAAACGTTTTGAGGACACATTCCGCTGAAAAGTTTTCTCCCTGAAAAATTGGTAATGAAATTTGAAACTTTTAAGCAAACACTTTTACTAATGGAGTTTTTGGCTGGAAAGTTGGAAAAGAAATTTGAAACTTCAAAACGTTTAAAAAAAAATTCCTAGAGAAGAAAGAGCTTTTCATCAGCTTGAATGATCTCAGCCGTAATCAATCCAGTTGAACTCGGGAGAGGAGAGCCTTTACTCCCTCATACACACACGTATAACAACATTATAATCCACGCTAAATTACTATGAACACAATACCTCTTTGGAGATGCCAATCCTAGCTCACTTTGAGAACCAAACATTTGGGCATTTGTCCCAAATTCATCTCCCCATTGCCAAGGTCGCCGGTTTTGAAAAAGTCAAAAAGCGGTGCCCAACATGCCGTCGGCTTTATTCAAAGGTGCTAAACGCTGACGCAAGCCCAAGTCGCTCATCTGGAAACTTACGAACTTCTGGTTTCTGGCTCATGAATGAGGTACGACGGCTTGTGCGTCCATGTGAGTAATGTGGTAATTCGCTTCGATCAGCCTGTTTTGTAAAAGGTATTCAGGCAAATAGAATAAGAGTAGAAACCAGGCCAGTCAGGAGCGAAGTATTCTACATTGTAGAAATCTACAACCGTATGTACCCATGTAGTGTCTGGTGTCTGCCATACCAGGCACTGTATGGTCACAGACTTACTCAAATGATCACTATTTCTCTTTAATAGTAACTTGGTGTAACTAATAATTGAAAGTTATTGGACAGCCTAATATTAAAGTAAACAGGGAATGATTTTGTTGAAAAATTTTGCAAAGCAAAATATTCAGGCAGAAATACTTTTTTTTTTTTTTTAGGCAGAAATATTTAGGCAGAAACGTGTGTGTGTGTAGTTCACTAATTTTGAATAGCAAATCGTGAATTTTGATTAATAGCAAATTGCTATTATTGTGTAGCATTTTGCTGTTCTTGAATTAGAACATTTTGAATTTTTGTAGCAAATTGTTAATTTTAAATAGCAAATCGTGAATTTTGATTAACCCTAACCTTCCCAAATCCTCCAAAATCCTCTTTGCTAAAGTGAAGGATTTTGAAGGATTGAGGTTACATGCTACATGCTATTTGCTAAAGTGAAGGATTTTGGAGGATTGAGGTTATTGGGCATACGTGCCTTTCCATGGTACATGTACATCCATGTTTGTTGTAGTGATTGCAAGGTCAGTGCTTGGGTCAGTGGACACTGTTTATTGCTCCATGCATGCAGGGAGGGTCTCTGGCCATGTA
Source organism: Zoroaster sp. YZ-2022 (assembly GCA_029582265.1). Lineage (NCBI taxonomy): Eukaryota > Metazoa > Echinodermata > Asteroidea > Forcipulatida > Zoroasteridae > Zoroaster > Zoroaster sp. YZ-2022. Next base: position 23,857,176 of record CM055833.1, on the reverse strand, counting down.
CATGTATCACAGATTAGAAACATGTGTGCATACATGTCATGTGCTTGCTTTACTACTGAAGGATTTTGGAGGATTCAGGTTATGTGTAAGCAAATGGGCCTAGGGAGATAGGAAGGATTCAGGTTATGTGTAAGCAAATGGGCCTAGGGAGTTAGGAAGGATTCAGGTTATGTGTAAGCAAATGGGCCTAGGGAGTTAGGAAGGATTCAGGTTATGTGTAAGCAAATGGGCCTAGGCAGTTAGGAAGGATTCAGGTTATGTGTAAGCAAATGGGCCTAGGGAGTTAGGAAGGATTCAGGTTATGTGTAAGCAAATGGGCCTAGGGAGTTAGGAAGGATTCAGGTTATGTGTAAGCAAATGGGCCTAGGGAGTTAGGAAGGATTCAGGTTATGTGTAAGTAAATGGGCCTAGGGAGTTAGGAAGGATTCAGGTTATGTGTAAGCAAATGGGCCTAGGGAGTTATGGTTAAAGGGATACCATCGTCACGATCAGAGAAGACTTTCAACAGGGCATGGAATCGGTGTCCTAGTTGAAGATGAACACGGTGACTGAAAATTACTGGCTCATTTATGCAGCAGCAACGGTAATTATGACCTCATCACGTGGGTATTATTTTCAGTCACCGAGTTAATCTGAAACTAGCCCTCCGATTCCATGCCCTGTTGGTTGTGACGATATTGTCCCAATTTTTTAATAGCAAATTGTTATTTTTTGTGTAGCATTCAGCTGTGTTGATACAAGCGAAATTGTTGCCTGAACACATGAGTCTGTCTGTAACAGCAGTGCAATGTTCTGGACCCCAAACATTCACCTTATAAGGCATGGAGGCGTTCAGACATTGGGGGTGGGCGGGGGCTAGACATCCCCTTTTTTTGGGGGGATACATTTTTAATTATGATATATATGCTTGGTGGGAGGGGTTAGAACCTTGCCCATGACGAGATGCTTTTCAGAGTAAAACATAAATTATCATTTTTTTAAAGGGAAAACCATGTACATTTGTGCATGCATAAAAAAGGGCCAAACACTTCTTAATTAACCCTCCTACAATCAGTGCCATTTTTGAAACAACCCATTCAGGCCACTCCAAGCTTTTAGCTGTTGCCAGTGGCCTCCTATGGTTACCCTCCTGTGCACTGTCACACCACTGAGATTACAGGGTAAAGTGGTCTCCCATTGATATATTGCAGGTCATACTAATATGTTCAAAACATTTACAGTGTACTTGGGTGGCACACAGTTGATTGTGTAAGATTACTTGGAAAGGACAGCAGGCTTGTACATGTACGGTATGTACTGAAGGTTGCTCAAGAACAGAATTTAGTGGTTGGGAGTGGCCTCCATGTGTAGAAGGGTTTTTAATAGGGCTACATGTAGGCTACTGACAACAATGTTTGGCAAAGTAAACGTTTCATTACCTTTAAAAGCATCATGATAGATCAATTAACACATGTACACTACATGTTTGATCCAAGTCAAAGTACACTGCACAGGAACCTGTTATAAATTCTTTGTTAAATTTAAGTTTATTTAAGAAGCTTCTTGCATTCACTGCATGTGTGTACATTTCTTTAGGCTAGAGATCATGAAAAAGGGTGTATTTATAGATTTTTTCTATGCATAAATGCTCCTCCCTTTCCAATCATATCATTATCATTTTATCATAATATTATCATTGTATTGTTATTCGTTCACACTGTCACAGCAGCCAAAAAAAACTAAAAAACTAAAAAAATATTTTGTGAGCTAATGTTAGCAATCTTTCTTGATCGGATCTACATACTCTCGACTATCTTCTATCCGATTTTCACATGACAATCCCTGTTGCCCTGCAGACTACAGCATAATGTTATTGAGAATCTGCTCCCCCTCTCCCCCTCCCCCCCCCCCCCCTTCATAGTACATGTAGCTGCACGAACCATCACAATGACTTATTGAAATTAAAGAGGTGGAAAAATGTAATAATGAAAAGTAGTAATGATGGAGACAGATAAGAGTTTTTGAGGAATTTCGTTTATCAGGGCAGAAGGGATAAATGAGTCGCACCGCAGATACTGGGATGGCTGCCGGCACTTCAACTGAAAACACCCGGATTATGCTTGATTGGATGAATAAGTCAAAATGACGTTGCTTTTTACTATGACAACAGAGCCGGGAATGAATAATCCAAGCCTCACATTTTGTCAGCTTTGATAGAAATGAGAAAATTAAAAATTCATTTGTAACATCATGGTGACAGTACCTGCCAATGAAAAATTAAAGTTCCTGGGGGGTAGGGAGGACACAATTTTATGGGAAAATAGTACAGTGTACTATCCGTAAATAAAATTTTCTTTTGGTTTTTTAGGTTAAGTGTAATTAGATTAAAAATGCATTTGTCTCACACATTTTGTGACAAGACAACAGGAATTTGACTCCTGGTATTATTAACTGTTCATCAATGATGTACTGTACGTACATGTACATGTACGTTACAGGAATTAGGAAACAATTTCTTTAAATTTTGTTTACATAGCAACATTTTTTAAGAAGTAAGTATTTGTATGGGTATTGAATTGAATATCTTGAATTTTGATTAGCAAATCGTAAATGCTGTGTCGTAAGGCTGTGCGTTTTTCAGTTATTTCGGAAACCGGACATCCGAGATTGGAAATCTTTGTTGACCCAGTTACCCATACACAATTTTGTAAAACACAAAAATATTCATATATTTTATACATTCCCGAATGCATAAAATTTCTCTTGATTTATTACAATCACAATAAATGTGGACTTACTGTTTGAATTTCCTGCCTCTATATTAAATACGATTTGTAGCATCCCCATTCCCCACACACATTTTGTAAAAAAAAAATTAAAAATAAAATAAAAAAATAAAAAAATAAAAATTGGAAACTTCCGTTTGTGTGGCTTAAATGTTCAGTTGAAATTTTAAAAAAGTCGCTTACGGGCAACTGGAACTGAAAAATGGAATTGGGTAATGACAGTTTCGGTGGGATATCCGGGTACCTGGATACCCGGCACAATCTTATTCACCAGTGTGAAATGTGCATGCACATGTACTGTACATGTACATGTACTGTATATATGCACATGCACATGTTATGTACATGCACATGTACTGTACATGCACTGTACATGTACTGTACATGCACATGTACTGTACATGTACTGTACATGCACATGTACTGTACATGCACATGTACTGTACATGTACATGTACGTACGCACGCATACGTACATGTACATGCCATGCATACATGTACGTATGCGTACGCACGCATACATGTACATGCATGTACATGCGTGCGTACGTATACGCACGCACATGTACGTATGCACATGTACATGTGCATTACGTAACGTACGCATGCGTACATGTACGCATACGTACATGTACGCATGCGTATGTACGTACGCACATGTACATGCACGTATCGCATACGTACGTATGCGATACATGTACGTATGCATGCACGTGCATGTACGTATACGTACATGCATGTACGTACATACATGCACGCATACGTACACGTACATGTACGTATGCGTATGCGTACATGTACGTACGCATGCACGCACATGTACATGTATACGTGCATGCGTACGTACATGTACATGTACATACATGTACGTACATGTACATGTACATACATGTACGTACATGTACATGTACATACATGTACATGTACATATACATGTACGTACATGTACATGTACCTGTACATGTACCTGTACTGTACATGTACCTGTACTGTACATGTACCTGTACCTGTACTGTACATGTACCTGTACTATACATGTACCTGTACATGTACATGTACCAGTACATGTACATGTACTGTACATGTACTGTACAAGTACGTGTACGTGTGCTACATCATGTAGGTGACCTTAAGATGAGGTCATCATTTCACCTCAGGACCATCCATTGCTCCACACTCAACACCCCATACCAATTAAAGGCTTTATGGTGTTATTCATCAGCTCCCTGGCTACAGAATCAAAAACATCTGCCCCCAGATGGCAGACATACTCATAAACCAGAAGGGATTGTGAAGCCCTCTGTCTGGATACAGGAAGGATATGGGAGGAGAGGAATTCATTGAGAGTTTTCAAGAAGGAGACATGAATGTACAGTTCTGTTCTCATGTGATCCGTATCTGGCAAGAACTGGCTGCAATATGTACAAGCCAGTATTGGCTCCAAACTGGCTGTCATCTGGCAGTAAATTGAAACCAAAATTAATCAAATTCCTTCATATCCTTCTTTATTTTGCATGAAGTCACTTCCAGTTGGCTTAGATGTATATGTAAGGTACGATATTGGCCATGTTGGCAAAATTGCTTCTAAGATATACATTCAACCAACATGGGGGAAGTTTCAGCTAGATGTAGATGTACCGTAAGAAAATAATGAAAATACATTTCATTTGTTGTACTCATTTTAACGTGGAATTCAGGAAAATGAAAGATTCAAACTGGAAATTAATTTAACTTTTCGTAAAAATGATGGCACTGCAGTAAGCTTGGACGATAACATGATAATAGCGAATATCGCGATACCTTTTTTTTATTCGATTACGATATCGCGATTAAAAACAAATTTATCGCGATTAAAAAAATATGATTAAAAAAATCGCCATTGTGAGTCAAGTCAGGACAAAATTAGGACAGTTTTTTCAGCTTTCAGAAGTGAGAAACAAAAGCAAACTACTTCAGAAGTACATACATGCTATGCAAATGAATTTGCGATTTATTGTGACGCTTGTAGAGGGATACATACCTGTGGTTCACCTTCACCTTCACCTATCCCATAACCCCGAAGGGTCGTTGGGGCACCACAGACGATCATCATGTGGTGTGTCTTGGGCAATTAAACCTGGCGGCGCCCATCCCTCTCCAGGTTGGATGCAGTTTTTAAAGTCGTACCCAGGACCATTTTACGTGCATTATACAACACACGGGACCTACGGCTTTACGTCCCATCCGAAGGACGAAGCAATTATGGTTAAGTACCTTGCTCAAAGACACAAGTGTCACGACCGGGGCTTGAACCCACACCCTGCTGATGGCAACACCAGAACTTGAGTTCAGTGCGCTAGACCGCTCGGCTGTGGTTATCGGCTCTAAAGCAATCGTGCATGAATGAAAAAAATAATAATCACTATACTATCGAAAATCACGATATACGTGTACATGTATGTTTGCCGATATATCGTGAATGAAAAAAATCGATATCGCTGAAGCTTACACTGCAGACAAGAATATATCTAGGAATATTAATATCATCATCAGCTTGACACCACGTGAGGTTTTCTTTACAATTCAACCATTTTGTTATTTTTGAATAACCCAAGCTGTGCCTAACCTTTTAAGGATAAGGTACAGGATTGGTAAATCAGAAATAACCAAAAGTTCAAGTTTGAAATTAAAACTTACTTGGAATAAGGTTATAAGATTTGAGGCTTTGCATGGTGGAATATCGATATCGTTTCGTTTCTGCGGTAACACCTTGTGTTTATCTCCTGACGAAGATTAGAGCCTGCTTGTCGAAACGTAGAGAAGAACCTGTGAAGTCCCCCATGGTTCTCCCTGAACCATATTTCTCACTTAGCGACAGTCGAGATACAGTGTACGAGTTGTGCAATAATAATAATAATAATAATAATAATAATAATAATAATAATAATAATAATAATAATAATAATAATAATAATAATAATAATAATAATAATAATAATAATAATAATAATAATAATAATAATAATAATAATAATAATAATAATAATAATAATAATAATAATAATAATAATAATAATAATAATAATAATAATAATAATAATAATAATAATAATAATAATAATAATAATAATAATAATAATAATAATAATAATAATAATAATAATAATAATAATAATAATAATAATAATAATAATAATAATAATAATAATAATAATAATAATAATAATAATAATAATAATAATAATAATAATAATAATAATAATAATAATAATAATAATAATAATAATAATAATAATAATAATAATAATAATAATAATAATAATAATAATAATGTGGACTTACATGTATATAGCGCACGTGTCCAGCAAACTGGTGCTCAAGGCGCATTATGTTATTACCCCTGCTCATCAGGCTCATAAATCATTCCTGAAACCATCTCAGCTCCCTGGGGAGTATACAGCTCAATTGCTGCCATTACAGTGCATATAGGGCTAATCAAACACAACAACCAACTCTGCCCTCACAGGTACCCATTTACCCCTGGGTGGAGAGAAGCAATTATGGCAAAGTGTCTTGCTCAAGGACACAAGCACCCTGGTCGTGGCTGGGATTCGAACCCACATTCTGATGACTCGGCCATCAGAACACAAATCCGATGCACTAAACCGCTCGACCATGGTACCTCAGCTTAGCGATAGTTGAGATAAACACATGGTGTTACCGCAAACCGAAATCATATGGAATAAGGTTCTTGATGAGATCAACATTCCCCTGATTGAAATAATTTTGTCTGAGGTGCTCCCATTTTGGAGAAAAGTGAAATGTACTGTCATGATCAGTACGTTTATTGGAAAGAGTCGACTGTTTAAAGGGACAATATCGTCATGATCAGAGCAGACTTTCAAATCTGTGTCCTAGTTTACTAGACTCACGTAGGGAGGACCTCTTTCCGCAACCTTCCAAAAACCTCCAAATTATGGCCGGTTCCCTCTGGGTATATTACAACGAGCTCATCATCTGCCAGATCCCTAGCAGCCAAACAAAGAGACCGCTTAACTGAGGAGTTAATCCGCCCGTAATCCATGCGGGCCTGGTGGATACACAAAGAAACAGCAACAGCAACTTAACTAATCCTGTAATCCCTTGACATTCTTTATCGCTGGACGGCTGGACTCTTCTGTTGCAGCGTTCAGAGAGGATAAACCCAGCGGGAATCGGCCATAAATGGGGGATAAATGGGGGTTGAGGAAAGATGTCCTCTCTTCTGCAGCAGCAACGGTAATATGACCTTATCAATCATGTTGGGTATCATTTTCAGTCACTGAGTTAACCTAAAACTAGCATTCCAATTCCATCCATGCCCTGTTTATCATGACGATATTGTCCCTTGAACCAAATTCCACACTTGAACAAATATATCAAAAATCTGGATGCATTATATATATTTACTAGTTTCTCATTAACAATTTCTGTCAGTCAGTTGAAACTTTCAACGATTTGGTTGTTTACTCTGTGAATCTAAAGAAAATAAGTGTAGGCCCCCTACTCCTAGAAGTAAACCAAACATTTGTACAGTTTTACTAACACTGCCATACATATTGTACAGGTTCCTTTAAAACCCACCATGGAGTGGTAATTTAGTCTTCCAGAATGTTCTAATTCTGTCATGACCATCTTCACCACCTTTACTGACCATACTTTGATGACTTAATTTTAGCCACTCCCAGTGGTACAATTCAGCCTTGAGCACTGCTATTTAGATTGGTTTAATGTTATGATAAGTGTGCATAAGGAGAAAAAGGGGGGTGGGGGGGGGGGAAGCTTATCAGATACATGTTGGCTATTTTTAATATTGCCTCAGACCTGAAAGAATTCAAGGGATGATACCTTTATCACGTTTAAACCTATAAACACTATGATCGTTAATTTTGTATACATGTACCTTCTTGAGAATACCAATCATGTACATGTTACATTGTATAATGTACACTGCAGAGAATGGATCATCTGTGACATGGTGACATTTTGTGACAAAATTTCATTGACCAAAAATCTGCGACATTCTGTGACATTTTGACAATTTTGTGACAAAATGTGACAAAAGGAACATAATGAGAGAAGCAATTATGGTTAAGTGTCTTGCTCAAGGACACAAGTGTCACGGCTGGGATTCGAACCCACATTCTGCTGCTAACACCAGAACTTGAGTCCGGTAAGCTAGACCGCTCGGCCACGACACTCCATAAACGACACTCCATAAACAGAAGTATTAAAAATTATCTGACATTTTGTGACATGCTTTAGTTCGATTATACTTCAGAGGCACTTTGGGCAATCTTTCACTTTTTCCTGATTTTTCTTTTGTACTTTCGAGTCTTCAGTGTAGATTTACACAGAGTGTAATCTGATGTTGCATTTTAGTGGTGGTTCCATTTTTCATGAAACAGACATGAGTATCACCGGTCAACTGGTCATGATGTTTTAATCCATGCCAATCAAATGCGACAAAGGCAAAACTGATGTGACATTCTGTGCAAAAGGTGACAAAAATTCTGTGACATTTGAGACATTTATGTGACAAATTTGAAATTTTGTGACGTGACATTTTGTGACAAGCCATCAATCATCAATCCATTCACTGACACTGCCTTTTAAAGGGACAGTATATAGTCACGATGAACAGGGCATGGAATCGGAGTGCTAGTTTTAGACTAACTCAGTGACTGAAAATGATACCCCACATGATAAGGTCATATTACTGTCAGAACTGCTGCATGAATGAGCAAGTCGGTCACGGTGACTATAGGACACCGATTTCCATGCCCTGTTGAAAGTCTGCTCTGATCGTGACGATACTGTCCCTTTTACGGAGTATGGCACACTCTCGGGGGGGGGGGGGAGGGGAGTCGCACTGTTCCCTCTCTCAATGCTTGTAGGGGTGTGTGTGTGTGTGTGTGTGTGTGTGTGTGTTCAAGCACTGGCCGCGTTATGGGGACAGAGAACAAAAGAGGGATCCGGAATTACTTAGCTGTGGGGACATTTTGTGTGTCCCCACAACGTTTTTAATCCCCAAAACTTTGTATTTTGTCCCCACAACGCCTGCAAGGGATTGTGTGTGTGTGTGTGTGTGTGTGTGTGTTCAAGCACTGGTCACAAGTTATGGGGACAGAGAACAAAAGAGGGATCCGGAATTACTTAGCTGTGGGGACATTTTCATTGTCCCCACAACGTTTTTAATCCCCAAAATCCTTTGTATTTTGTCCCCACAACGCCCCGTGCGGGATTGTGTGTGTGTGTGTGTGTGTGTGTGTGTGTTCAAGCACTGGCCGCGTTATGGGGACAGAGAACAAAAGAGGGATCCGGAATTACTTAGCTGTGGGGACATTTTCATTGTCCCCACAACGTTTTTAATCCCCAAAATCCTTTGTATTTTGTCCCCACAACGCCCCGTGCGGGATTGTGTGTGTGTGTGTGTGTGTGTGTGTGTGTGTGTGTGTACATGTACATGTACATACATGTACATGTGTGTTTCTGATGTGACTTAACAGCACGTGGGTGTCGGTTTCTTGTCTCAAGGGTACATCGGATGACAAAGATGGCCTCGTGGTGTGAAAAGAATGATACACGTACAAATGTACTGTGTATGCAGCCTGTCTGTATCAAGTTACAATTTCATTTCATATTGTTAGATTATGTACGCTCACATCTTTCAGTCCGTTTTTTTTAGCCTCACATGTACCCAATATCTCATTCTCAATGAAGACGGTCATTTGACTGAAATAATCATGAGGGAATCCCATTGGCCCACCCACACGATAATCAGGAATCAGACACTCATGATCATTCCTCCAGACTGGAAACACTAAAGATCTTACCAAATGATTAACGTCATGTGAGCTTATAGTCTCGCTTCATTAAACGTGCAGTAAGGTACAGGGAAGGATTTCCAGGAAAAATGCTCCATAAAAATTCACAATTTGCTCATCAAAATTCAAGATTTTTGTTATTCACATTTAGTATGTGCACACACAAATATTTGTACCTAAAGTTTTTGCTGTACAACAGGCCTGTGATTTCTCAGGATTTTTCCTGACTTCAGGATTTTTTCCAAACTCCCTTTGCCTGAAAATGTTCTTGAAAGAAGAGAAGCAGCCACCAAGGAAAGAAAGAAGTAGCCTGTATATGTTTCCAAACCTCTAGTTTATTGTTTATTGGGGATGTGGAGAGTCTGTAAATCCTCCACAATTAAACATCCAGGAGGTCTAGGGGCCTTTGTCCTCTAGACCAAAGGGAGACCCAGGCCTGCTATCCACAGGAGGTTCAGGGGGCTTTGTCCTCTAGACCAAAGGGAGACCCAGGCCCGCTATCCACAGGAGGTTCAGGGGGCTTTGTCCTCTAGACCAAAGGGAGACCCAGGCCCGCTACCCACAGGAGGTTCAGGGGGCTTTGTCCTCTAGACCAAAGGGAGACCCAGGCCTGCTACCCACAGGAGGTTCAGGGGGCTTTGTCCTCTAGACCAAAGGGAGACCCAGGCCCGCTACCCACAGGAGGTTCAGGGGGCTTTGTCCTCTAGACCAAAGGGAGACCCAGGCCCGCTACCCACAGGAGGTTCAGGGGGCTTTGTCCTCTAGACCAAAGGGAGACCCAGGCCTGCTACCCACAGGAGGTTCAGGGGCTTTGTCCTCTAGACCAAAGGAGACCCAGGCCCGCTACCCACAGGAGGTTCAGGGGCTTTGTCCTCTAGACCAAAGGGAGACCCAGGCCTGCTACCCACAGGAGGTTCAGGGGCTTTGTCCTCTAGACCAAAGGGAGACCCAGGCCCGCCACCCACAGGAGGTTCAGGGGCTTTGTCCTCTAGACCAAAGGGAGACCCAGGCCCGCTACCCACAGGAGGTTCAGGGGGCTTTGTCCTCTAGACCAAAGGGAGACCCAGGCCCGCTACCCACAGGAGGTTCAGGGGGCTTTGTCCTCTAGACCAAAGGGAGACCCAGGCCCGCTACCCACAGGAGGTTCAGGGGGCTTTGTCCTCTAGACCAAAGGGAGACCCAGGCCTGCTATCCACAGGAGGTTCAGGGGGCTTTGTCCTCTAGACCAAAGGGAGACCCAGGCCCGCTACCCATTTTTCAGGAATTTTTTTTCACTTTTGTCAAACCACGCCCCTGATACAAGTTTTGGACAAAAGCATTTGCTGTACATCAAAAATCAAAAGACATTTGAGATCAAATGTAACAATATAAATAAAATAGGTCTTTCCTATTATGTATGTGTACAATTGGGATTGGTACCTTGAGTCAGTAAATTCCTCTTTTTTAAAACCCTATTGTTGTATTGCCAATATAGGGTGGGGTATATGTTGTTTGAAATGGAATCACACTGACCTGTCTTCTTACCTGTATTTGTTCGAGTATTGTGGAAAAGCGTTAGATTACATGTACTTTATTGATATATTTTTTTTTTTAAATTCACGGACACCCTGGTAAATTTGCAACACAATACAACAACAGGAAAGTGTGCAGGCTGCTCATTGCAACAAGATCCACCAGCTAGAACAGTGGTTCTTTTGTTCAATGCTGAGGGCAACAAGATGCAACAACTTTTTACATTAGCCCTAACTCCGTAGGCCCATTTGCTTACACATAACCCGAATCCTTCCTAACTCCCTAGGCCCATTTGCTTACACATAACCTGAATCCTTCCTAACTCCCTAGGCCCATTTGCTTGCACATAACCTGAATCCCCCAAAATCATTCAGTAGTAAAGCAAGCACATGACATGTATGCACACATGTGTTTCTAATCTGTGATACATGTACATGGCCAGGGACCCTTCCCTGCATGCATGGAGCAATAAACAGTGTCCACTGACCCAAGCACTGACCTTGCAATCACTACAACAAACATGGATGTACATGCACCATGGAAAGGCAAGTATGCCTAATAACCTCAATCCTCCAAAATCCTTCACTTTAGCAAAGAGCATGTAGCATGTATCCTCAATCCTTCAAAATCCTTCACTTTAGCAAAGAGGATTTTGGAGGATTTGGGAAGGTTAGGGTTAAATAGTTGCATCTTGTTGCATTGAGCATGATTAGGGTTGATTTAGTTATAAAAATGAATTATTAAAACATTTTGTATTTGTATTTTACGGGGGTTGTTTGATGTGTTTTGTGTTTATCGTTTAGAATTTATCACGGGAATGCCTACTGCAGACATGTCCATTTGGAAGAAAACTCTGTACAAATATGGTAAACAAAATAGGTGTGAAAATATTTCTCAAATTATTTTTGTATGGTCTGGAATTTTGTTTTGGCATCATCTTCACTTTACGTTGATATCAGTGATTTATTCAATGTTTATCGGAACATTTAATCAGTGCCATTCCGAGAGACATTTCTTTTTAAAAAGAAAAATCTATAAATTTGTGACAAAATAACATTCTCATTGATTTATACACATATATATGTAAAGCTCTTCGTTGGAATAACAAACACCGAAAATACCACCGTATTGACGCACAACTAGATTTTGTCTGGACATCACATTTATTTTTAGGATGTGGAAACCTTAATGAAATTCGTCGAAGCAGTTAAAAACAACCAAATAAGTATTAGGCCGTAGTAAAAAAAAAAAAATTAATAAAATCTGATCCAAGAATAACACTGCTCTCGCAGCAATCGCATTTGGAGGGGAAAAACATGACGGCTGGCCGGGTTTTGAGATGATTTCCTTTCAGATCTATGGGAACTGTGCATTTGACTTTGACTTTTATTTTTTAAATTTTTGTGTGTGTTATTGAACCAATTATTGGAGTAAACCAAAAAATTAGGTCGGAGAGCGATGACGACCGCCAAAAATTGTTTTTTTTCTTTTCACATTGTCAATATCACTGAAGTCCTTGCTCCATGTATGTATAGTACATTGCACTGTACGTGCTTCTGTTTTGCATCTTATCTGTCAAAAGTGTTCCGGGATGATGTTTGTTCTTGGTTCTCATCTGAGGCACTAAGCTGACTGATTACTGGGAGGGATTTTTTTTTTTTTTTTTTTTTTTTTTTTTTTTTTTTTTTTTAATGGACCTGCTCGCTCACTTGCCAAACATTTTGTCTTGGGCTGGCAGACAGCTCACTCATACTTGAGTGGACGGGATTACAGTAGAGAATGTATGCACGGTATTTATAGTTGATGGATTCCAGTCCAAAGAGGGTGACCTTTTGAACTTTTCGTCCTGTTGCAGACTTTGTTAGCCAGTTTTGTCAAGTCCCATCCCTGTAGATGACGTCCTTGCTCTTTGCATAGAGTGACTTACATGTACACGCTGTAACAGCCTGTCTGTGTATATATATATATACTATCAGCATTCTGTAAAAGACTTGAATGATCACAGTTGCACCTAAAGTTGGAAGTACAAATCTTACTGGGGGGGGGGGGGGGGTGGCGGCTGCTGTGTAATTATTTAAAAATATTGATATTTATAAACAACAGGGGAAAAAACTCAATTTGTGTAAAAATAAATGATGATAAGAACTACTTTGAGGGGAGGGGGGGTTCTTGAAAAGGAGTACTCTCTGCACTACATGTACCTTGAAAATGTTGACAACTTTGGACGGCCTCTTACTGTAAAGTTGATGATGGTATCAAACACTCCTTGAAATCTTTCTGTCTATAAGGTACTACACTTCGGTAAAATCAGTAAAATTATTCACCATAAATTTCACTTCCGAACTCCCACGTTAGAATGAATACATGTACATGTGTAGAATCTGAATGTATTTTCACTATTTTCTCGTTAAAGACACAATGAAGTAATCTGAAACTTTCACAGGTTGGATCTTAACCCTAACCATCCCCAAAATCCTTCAAAATCCTCCAAGGGGCACTTTTTGGGAAAAATTCAGCAATGTTGGAAACTGGTACTTTCACCTCTTCAAATGGGGCAAGAAGTACAGGCCATAAGTGCTGAATATGAAAGATCAACGAAAATGCATGGTGTATTTTGAAAATAAAGGGTATGTTTCCAAAAGTGCACTGATGGATTTTGGAGGATTCAGGAAGGTTCCAAGCCAGAGTGCATAGCGGGGTTAGGATTTTAATGGATGCATCCACAGACATTTTATCAAGAATACATAAGGGGAAGATCCAGGGTTGTCAAAAACTAGGTGCTCTTAAAAAAAAGAGAGCACCCACGAAAGAGTACAAGGCCCTCATTTGTGACCTGTTACAATGAAATGAGCGTAAAGTTGCACTATACCATTTCACAGTACAGCGGGAAAAGTGAAAAATTGGAGGGGAGGTCTAATTTTTTTTGTTATTATATTTGCAATTTGTAAATCTCCTTATTAAATATTGAATTCCAAATTTTCAGTTCAATCCGACAATTAAAAACCTAAATTTCAGGCCAATTTCGTTGGGAGCTTTTATCGTGTTCTGACAAACAACTTGAAACAAAGACGGAAACAAAGCTGCAAATCCCCCTCTGGTGGTCTGGGGGATCGCTGTAACCCCAAGTGTTATATATCATTGGAAAGCTCTTATTCTACTGAATCTAGAAATACCAATAACTCAATTGTTTAATTTCCGACTTTAAGCTCATTTTGTGGTGACGGGTCACATTTGATCTCCTGGAAGACATTTGGCAAGGTGAATGATTTAGCTGTTCAACAGTCATGAAAATACACAGAGATGTGATTTTTTTAATGTAGGATTTGAGGCTTTGCATGGTGGACATGGATATAATTGAGTTCTTTCGGGTAAACCATACATGTAATGATCTCTTCTTGGAAGAAGCCTGCTCTTCCAACCGGCTCTTCCAACCGGCTCTTCTCAGAGTCATCACTTCTTCCAAGAAGAGATCATTACATGGTGTACCCGAACGAACTCAAGTGTATGTGATTTGTTGTTGCAAAAATTTGTTCTTATCCATACCAAAAAGTAAATGCAAACTTTGTTTTTTACATGTATGCTGCATGAAAAAGAAATATTTAAAAACATTTTTTTTCATATCGTTAGTAAAGAGCTTCAGTCAACTTGTTACAAGTATTGCCAATGAAAGATATGAACAAATATCTGTGCATTCTAAATGAAATTAAAACATTTAATTAGACTTTTCTTGTTTATTTCACTTTCATCTTTATAAAGGTTGATACCTGTATGCATGTTTTCATTGTGAATGTCAGAGCGGGTAATTAAAGCGATACTTTCTGAAAGGAATAACACAAGAATGCTTACCTAAACAGAAGCATGATTTATACGCCATAATTTATCGGTATGTTTTCAAAGAAAGCCTGTCTGTGAAGTGTAAAACAATAACGAGAGGTAAAGAGTATAAAACAGTATCAAGAATTAACGATGGCCGTCTCAAAACATGACAGCATTGGATACGGCAAAAGGATTTTTTTATTTTTATTTACTTGGGTATTTCACCCAGGACCCCTCGACAGGTTATCAAGCTTAATTATGTCGTAGATGTCCTCAGCACTGGAAAGCTGTCATCCCATTGGTATTGCAGAATTCTGTGGAAATATCAAAGGTTGAGTGGAAGTGAAGCATGATGGGATGTGTACAAATTCAGTGTTGAATCCGGGGACCGGGCCTAGCCAAGTTTGACAGGTTTTCCCGCCAATTGGTTTTTCCTGAAGTAATATACCGTTGGAGCAACTCAAGTGTAAATCTTTATATTTGGTTTTGTTTTTTGTGCTATCGCTCAATTTAGCGCCATGGGTAGAAGACGAATTGATACCTTAATTTTTAATATGCCTGAATCTTAAGTGAAAAAAAAGAAAGAAAATGATTAATTGATGCGCAGTGATAAGTGCCATGTTAATAATTAATGCACATTATGCACACTTTCATGTACAGTGAAGTGAGTGTACATGTACATATGTACTAATATATTGAATACTTTACGCTGGCCTATCAGAAGACTGCGCACGCCCTCAGCCGTTAGGTACAATAAATTGTGTGGTCACTTGCCAAGCTGAGGATTTAAACATTAAGCCAGCATTTTATTCATTTTAGTTTTTAGTACTGATCCTTGACAATTTTTTTTTTTCATTCAATGTCTGAAATGAAAGCTTATAACTTCCTTAACCCTAGAAAAACAGCAATTCAACATTTAAATCGATTTTTTTTTTTAACCATCAAATCGGCCCAAACACAGATGATACATGTATATATCTTTTAAGTACAGTCCTCACGAACGCTGTCAAGTCACCCGGGATGTAGTGCTTCTTTTAAGACTTTGCGCATCAGTTTGTGTGGTACGCAATGATCTGAGTTATTGCATGATAGACGCACTTTGTGAAGGTGCATGTAATCTATAGACTAGTGGCTTGAGGCAGTACAGTTGATAATTGAACAGATCTAAAGATTTCTCCAACAGTTTTTTCAAGAAGTTAACATGTACTCCCAAGAGAGAATGATATTAAGAAAAGTCAGCTGATCACAAACATATGGCAAGTAGATTAAACTACGTCACCTTTCTGTTTCTTTAACAGGTTTTTTAAATTATTATTATTATTATCCGGCTGTGACTCATGTATGTGCCCAGAGAAGGGTACATTGGTGCATATGATTCCCGATACACGGCTCACTGGATGCTTTTCAGTATCTTGGTAATTATTGTCTAGTTCCCTGGGGCATGATAAAGATCAGAACGAAGTGAGTAATCCGAACATAAGTCTCCAGACTATTTTGGACATTTATCCGTCTGCTGCTCGATGTAATGTCGCGTTCCATTATCGCCTGGCATTCCCGGTCCACGACTGCGATCAACTCAAACTTAAATTCACGAATTGGAAAACAAAAATAAGTACGAACACAGGAAGCACGACACAAGGCATTATTTTCACACTGCAATATGTTTGGAATGCACGAACCAAGAGGACCACTCGATGATAAAAAAAATATTAATTAGCCAATCATAATTTAAAATGAGATTCATTTTTCAAACGAACTCATCAAACGGGTTTTGAAGCGTGACATTCACAATCGCATGTTGACATGTAGTTACTTGATTCTTAACCCTCACCTTTCCAAATCCTCCAAAATCCGCTTTGCTAAAGTGAAGGATTGTGAAGGATTTTGAAGGATTGAAGTTACATGTACATGCTACATGCTCTTAACTAAAGTGAAGGATTTTGGAGGATTGAGGTTATTAGGCATACTTGCCTTTCCATGGTACGTGTACATCCATGTTTGTTGTAGTGATTACAAGGTCAGTGCTTGGGTCAGTGCTTGGGTCAGTGGACACTGTTTATTGCTCCATGCATGCAGGGAGGGTCCCTGGCCATGTACATGTATCACAGATTAGAAACACATGTGTGCATACATGTCATTGTGCTTGCTTTATTGCTGAAGGATTTTGGAGGATTCAGGTTATGTGTAAGCAAATGGGCCTAGGGAGTTAGGGTTTAAAAAAAAAACAGGCAGTAGAGAGCGATTTTTATGCTTGCTTGCATTACCTGTAGTCATTACACTAGGTCAAGCGAGGCAGGCCTACACAGTAGAATCAATCTTACTGATAGGAAATAGAATTATTCTGCAATTTAACCACGGACCATTTGTGGAATATCCGTGATTGAACAAACCTCGCCT
Source organism: Zoroaster sp. YZ-2022 (assembly GCA_029582265.1). Lineage (NCBI taxonomy): Eukaryota > Metazoa > Echinodermata > Asteroidea > Forcipulatida > Zoroasteridae > Zoroaster > Zoroaster sp. YZ-2022. The sequence continues at coordinate 23,839,841 of CM055833.1, read as the reverse complement.
GCTATCCGCATCACGCATGAGCTACAGAGGGCGTATGTTATTTTGGACTGTTGGTGGGCAGCGACTAGTGCATCACATTTGACGTATTTTGCAGTTGAACGCTCAGAATACACAACGTCAAGTGCCCATTCAATAAATTCATCAAATGTGATATGACAAAACACAATAAAGGGGGCCACTTTCCTACCGTCACGTTAGCAGTTTTTCTAATGGTTGTAATTTTTTTTTTAAATATCTGAAACCACCCAAAAAGAATTTCAACATTTGAATAGACATGCATGCTTATCCTAAAGATAATTTAAGTTGATTATTACTATTATTTTTTTAATTACCCTAAAATTTCCATCAACAAATGGACGGAAAAGGGAGGTAACTTTTTCCGTCCAATTTTTATGGAAATTTGAGGGTAAAAAAATAAATAAAAAAATAAAAAAATAAAATAAATCAACTCAAATTAGTTCTAGTATAAGCCTGCATGTCCATTCACATGTTGAAACACTTTTTGGTCAGTTTCAGGTACTTAAAAATAAATAACAGCCATTGGAAAAACTGCTAACGTGACGGATGCAAAGTGGCCCCCTTTATTGTGTTTTATGTGATATGCTTTGTGGCCCAAACACGTACATGTACATGTATGTCCCTTATGATCTACAGATCCGCTACTTTGCAAGTCATGAGAATGTGATCCCCACTCCAAGAGGAAATCCTGGATGTGCACACACATACGTGTATGTACATGATTTACTGTTTACCTGACTACATAATTACCCAAATATTAAATAGATTTTTAAAAAATAATTTTTTTTAACGCAAATCGCCCCACACAAGGCCAATGGCCACTCCAAGGTGGGGCTACTAAGTCATTGAGTTGTTACAACGACTCCACACTGAAGAAACCAGCCCCTCACACCGAAACAAGACAAGTTAATAACCAGCCTCTTCACTGTGCGAATAGGACTGGGAGGGGTAACTAGTCCAGAACAAGGCAGTTGATTAACTGCCTCTGCCCCTATAAACAATTATGGTTAAGTGTCTTGCTCAAGGACACAAGTGTCACAGCCGGGATTCGAACCCACATTCTGCTGCTAACACCAGAATGGTAAGCTAGACCGCTCGGCCACGACACTCCAGAAAAACCATGTACATGTAAGCTCCTATAAGGCCCAACAAAGTGTCCAGTTTCTGATCATAGGTCAACTTCAAAATCAGTGCGGTGACGTGTTTTTTTTTATATTTATTATTATTTTTTTTGCCAACCAGTGAAATACATCATAGCTGTATAATAATAATAATAATAATAATGTGTGGATTTATATAGCGCACGTATCCACCAACTAAGTGGTGCTCAAGGCGCATTATATTATTATCCCTGCTCATAAGGCTCATAAGGCTCATAAATCATTCCTGAAACCATCTCAGCTCCCTGGGGAGTATATAGCTCAATTGCTGCCATTTCTAGCGCATATAGAGCAAACCAACTCTGCCTTCACAGGTACCCATTTAACCCCTGGGTGGAGAGAAGCAATTATGATTAAGTGTCTTGCTCAAGGACACAAGTGTCACGGCCGTGATTCGAACCCACATTATGTTGCTAACACCAGAACTTGAATCCGGTAAGCTAGACCGCTCGGCCACGACACCCCATATACACTGTTATTGGACCCAGACCAAATTTCCCATGCCTCAAGTATGGTGGCTAAGACAGGCCTCACAAATTGGGCAAACGTTCATACCCCTATTTGAAAAAGCCGTTTTAAAACACAGCACGGCAGAATCCCAATCGATCCTGCAATTTTGGCTGCAATTGGACATCGTTTCATAGCAAAAACAAAATAAACAAAATTAAAAATGCTGATGCGTGGCTGTGAGGCGATGCGTGTGTAGAGACCTGAAACACTGGTCTATGAGCCAAAATGCTTCCGAAACAAATGAAGTCAAACTTGACTAATTATGGGTCACTGAGAATGGAAATGATGCTTAAAATTGTTGATTGGCTCTAGTTTTCAAGATCTACATGTACATGTACATGTGTACACCGTATGGGAATAGCGTATGATAATTCATGAATAAAAATCTGCTATGTACACCATATATACACTCACTGGCCATAAGTATTGCAACACACACCAAAGTTCAGTTTTGAGAACTGTGTTACAATAATTTATTGTATTTTATTTACACTACTTAAGACTTCTTGAAAGTGCCTGTGTTTTGAAGTCAGTGTTCTTTTTTACTGTTCTTGCTCGGAAATTATGTAATACACGATCGATGAAATCAGATTAAATGATCATCTCACCTGTTACTGTAAAGTGCTCAGTTTTGAGCATGTTGCAATACTTTTGGCCAGTGAGTGTAGTACGTAAAATGTAAAAACTTAAATATCTTGGAAACAGTAGCCAATCAGCAATTTTAATTGTCATATTTGAATTCAGCACATCAAAATCCGTAATAAATAGCACATTTTATCTCCGAAGCAGACTACTTTAAAAAAATTGTTGACCAGTTAAATCAGAGACTTTTTTGGGGGGCCTAAAGGCTTCTTCTCTGCTAGACTGGTCCCCTATCTTTATCCTAGATTAAAGATAGAGACAGGCTCCAAGCTTCAAGGCTCGCAAGCTGGGCTTCCAAACCAAGGTCAAAGTTGAATCTCCCCAAAACTGAGAGGCCGGTTTCTGGCATCTTTCACGAGCCTCAAAGTGTAAAACGTCAGACCCTCAAGGCTAACTTTCTGTGGACTCTGCACAGTTGCTAAAAGGCTATTCTTAATGAACATCAATAATTGATCTAAGGTATGTGACTGTACACTAATGATGAATACAAAATAATGATGAAGTTATACGCAACACTTCCCCACTAAATGAGACAAAATGGGAGTAAAGTCGTCATTTTTCAAAATTGAGATTTTTGTATTTCCAAAATTCTGTAGAAAAGGAGCTTTCCAATGATACCAATCACTTGGGGTGAACTTATCATTAAAATCTGCGAAAGGTTTACAAATTTATAATTTCTAATACTTTCTTTTGTAATATATTTGCTTTGTAAAGCCCTTTTCACACGAGTACCGATAACAAAGGTCCTTGGTAATGGGCACCAGTTGTCTGTCGCCTCGGTCGTTTGCGATTTTTTTTACAAACTTTCACACAACTTTCACTCACGCCAAAACTAACGTCCCTCGTTTTCCATGGAGGGTCAAAGGTCATGATTGTGCAATCCAATATTTCACTGGTAACTCGCGCAGAGCTTTTTCACTGAATGCTTTCTTCTACGTTACCAGTGGTTTTCCCGCGAAGTTATACGTGTTGTGCGAAGTCAAACGTTACTTTCTCCCACATTTTGTTTTCATTTCCTTCCCATTTCCCGACAATTTTTTTCTCGTTTTATTATGGATATCGAATCAAGTATACTTGCAACAATTCCAACGGATTCACAGAGCCAGATTTCTAATGTAAGGCCATCCAACGTATCCGTGTCCGGGCCAAGAAAGTCCGCTCTTGGAGTTACGATGAAACCATTTCATTCACTGATCAACGTGACGCGTGATGTGGACATACAAGTTGTTTACCAACACACATCCGGGATTATTGCAAGCTGATCTAGTGACGCGTTCTGCGCATGCGAAGTGATACCGCCAAAGCAAGGGTCCCCTGTTTGGGCGCACGAAGTGTTTCACACGACCTATCGTGGCGATTTTAACATCGATGCGATTTTTTGGAGGAGGTCTCGATCTCTGTTATAAATAACGAGGGTCCGTGGTAATTATTTAACAAGGATAGCTTTCACACAAATGGGATTTGCTTTTTTTTAACATGGATGCGATTTTTAGTCAAGGTCCCTTGTTAAAACGGTCTCGTGTGAAAGGGCCTCTTTGTCCACACTAGCAAAATATGTTGTGGGACTTTAAGTTCATAATTGATCGTTAACAGGCTACACACGGTAGAGTGAAGCAATCCTCCAGTGTGTGCACCATTGTTACCTGTATGTTGTCTTGCGGCTACCTGTAATTATTTTGTTAATGGGTCTGTGGATGATTCATGATGCCGTGGTAACAAACAAATATGTTAAATAAGAATTTTTTTTTTTTAAAGAAGAAAAACTGTCAAATACAAATTAAGAATTCAATTAACCCTGTTCTTGAAGTTGATGATAGGAGACTATTGACATGCATGATAACCTTTAGGTGGGGGTCATCAGTAAATGCCAATTAGAGGCAGACGATACCATAATTACCATCAATTTATTTCTGTGGAGTGTTTGCAAAATGTACTCTGGATCGACTTATATCAGCTGCGGAAATCATTTTGACAATGAGTGAGTTCGGTATCCCAAATAAACATTTACATGTAGGTCAAGCGGCCAAATTTTCTTTCAATAATGCTGCGTCAAACGTTTTTTTGTGATTCTTGGACCAGTGCTGCACATGCAGTCTGACAAAATGTGTATTAAGCACGCGTGTGATGCGTATGCGAATGACCTGTACATGGGTAGAAATCACTTATAAGAAACTGAGAACACCGAAATCACTCATTAAGAAATTGAGAAAACCTGTAGATGGAACACCGAAATCACTCATTAAGAAATTGAGAAAATGTGTAGATGGAACACTGAAATCACTCATTAAGAAATTGAGAAAACGTGTAGATGGAACACCGAAATCACTCATTAAGAAATTGAGAAAACCTGTAGATGGAACACCGAAATCACTCATTAAGAAATTGAGAAAACCTGTAGATGGAACACAGAAATCACTCATTAAGAAATTGAGAAAACCTGTAGATGGAACACAGAAATCACTCATTAAGAAATTGAGAAAACCTGTAGATGGAACACCAAAATCACTCATTAAGAAATTGAGAAAACCTGTAGATGGAACACCGAAATCACTCATTAAGAAATTGAGAAAACCTGTAGATGGAACACCGAAATCACTCATTAAGAAATTGAGAAAACCTGTAGATGGAACACCGAAATCGCTCATTAAGAAATTGAGAAAACATAAAACATGTAGACGGAACGCTGAAATCACTCATTATTAGGAAATTAAGAAAACGTGTATCTCTGTACAGGTAACACATATCATTATAATAAAACACCAAATCAGTGCTTGAAATGAAAGAATATTTCAGTATACCTGCATCATGGTGCAGGCATCATGTTTTTCATCCATTCAAATCAATGTAACCAAACCGAGGCTGGAAGGAGGGGGAAATAGTCTGGCACCTTTTTATGAAATGAAAATTAGTACTATCATTGTCAATGGGTATACAGGGAATATGACAAAGATGGCAGCAGTGTGATCAAGATCTATAGAAGTTCAAGGGAGATAATGGGTTCACAGGGAAGCAATTCTGCACAAACAATACAAAAATGTATGTTAGCTTCATATTTAATTTTTGCAAATTTGATTGTGGTTCTTGAAAAGAAGGCTTTACAATGGAATCGACAGACATGTACATGTACGCTATACACTGTACGCTGCACACTGCACGTACAAGTACATGTAAGTGTACACATTTATGAGTCTGCATAATTTTTTGAGTTCAATGACATCTACAGTGTACATGGACATGTATGTCACATACACTCAACATTATGTACATAATATACTTAGTTGGAACTATTGTAATCAGCGGCGTACTAGCCAGGACTTTTTCAGGGGGGGGGGGGGCACAGGGGGGGGCATTGCTTTTCAGTGGGGGGACCCAGGGGGTATGGGTTTTTTCCCTTTTCTTTTTCTTTTCTGTTTTTTGGGGCACTATGAGGATTTTTCGTGGGGGGGGCACTGGAAATTTGTGGGGGGCACGTGCCCCCCCAGGCCCCCCCGTGGCTACCCCGCTGATTGTAATATTTGTGTACATTGTACACAAGGTGTATTTAAACAATAATTTGGGGGCAAACTCATTGATTAAAAATAAATACGTTGATAAGATTTTTTTCTCATTGAAGAGAAGTACTTTCATCTCATCTGGTGGTGGTGAAGTACGTATACGTGTACAACACATGTCTGCTGATGTAGGATGTTACATGTATGACGCATGAATTGTATTTAAACTCACGAGGTCAATCATCGGCACAGCACACTTTGTAAACACTTCGAGAAATGCAGGGAGTAAATGCCGTGCTCTTTGGGAGATGTGATAACCAGCAGCTAGAATCCATCTACTTGGCCGTTGCACCCGCATCGGAAAGGACGACAGGTTGCTAACATGGGGGACCTCTTGTCACAAAGTCTCTTTCAGCAAGACACCACACATCAATTTCGAGACCTTCCTGGCCGGAACTTAGGAACGCTGATCTACGCACATCCATGTTAAAAAATTAAAAAAATACAATTATACAAAATGAAACCATCTTGGGGTTGTTATCTCCTCGTAGTTAGAAAAAAAAACATTCTGGATATTAAATGTACACTTAAGGACAGGTTTCTATAAATATAGAAACCTCCAGGGCCTATATACGTGTATGTTATGTTGATGGTTATCAGGCAAGCTAGTTCAGTGACACAGACACTGTGCCCACACTGTAACTGATAAGCAAATTGGCTGCTGTGGAGAGGTGTATAGCAGGGATATAGATTGGAGTTCTTTGAAAGACATTGGCAATTCGCTGTCGACGGCAATAAACTTGCGGGTTTATTTTTTTTTTTTTTAGGTTAACGGACGGAAGTGTCCAGAGTTAGAAGTGAGGCTGTGAAGCACAGATGTTCTTTCTTTGATTGTCTTCGGTTGCCTGAATTCCGTGAAATTCTTCTTCACACAGTTTATTTTTAAGAGAAGACAAATATGCCATAGATGAACGTTTGCTCTGTGATCCGTTAGTCAGCGAATCTGAATCAAGTTTTCGCAGAAATATGAGCACTCATGTAGCCCGAGGGAATTTCTTTTCATTGGACTGTTGTTTGCACATGTCTGCACACACACTCTTCACACATAATGGACTTCATGTGCATAAACAAAATTCTGTCCGATTCAGGGCAGACGTCAAACACGCACAGCTTAAAAATCATTCAGAATGACCCCCCCCCCTTTCAAAAGGAAAGATCATAACAAGTCATCAGTAGTGGGTGTAGAATATGACTCACTCACATCTTGTTGTCACACACAACCCCCACAGCCCACACCCCACACACACACACACACACACAGACCGTTGTTGCTATCACTATGTGGACATTCCTTTGTTCTCATGTACTTAAGCACAGTAATTTCTTAAAATCGTTCCCATTTCACACAGAAGAGTGTTTTTTGAGCGGTTTTCGTTCTATTTTTCCCTTTTAATAATATCCTTCGATTTAAGTCAAAGAACCTGCCTAGACAAATCACTAATTTCAGAGATATTCGTACTTTTCCAAAGTCCAAAAACACTGTGTGGACGTGTGTAAGTCCACACAGTGCACAGAGTTCCTACACTATGTGGACATCCTTTCTTCCGAAGTCCACATAGTGTATGCTACGCCTGTGCACACACACACGTGTGTAAACACCGGCATTCGGGGACTTCCTTTGTCAAATTCCTTTGTCCAAAAATACGGGGACGGATTGTTCTCCATTGTGAGAGCAACCGGGGACCATTGTCCCTTTTGTTATACGTCCCCGGTTTGAATGCGCTCACACACGCACACACACACACACACATTCTTACACACATTGATTTGTGGGGTATTCCTTTGTTCGTTCTATTATCCCATTTCTATAGAATTCTCCTGTGGGGTACAAGATTTCTATAGTTACCTTGTGGGGTCCAATTGTTCCATTGTGTTTTGGACCCCACAACGAATCACGTACACGTCCACACACACACACACACACAGTCACGCACCGTAGTTGTGTGGGACATTTACATGCTGTGAGACACAGTTGTGGGGACAAAAAACGGCCGAAAATGTTATGGGGACATGAAAATGTCCCCACAGATACAGCGGTCTTGCCGTCCCTTTTGTTATCTGTCCCTTTTGTTATCTGTCCCTTTTGTTATCTGTCCCCACAACCCTGCCAGTGCCTACCCACTCACGCACGTGTGTAAACACCTGCAATCGGGGACATCCTTTGTCAAATTCCTTTGTCCAAAAAAGCGGGGACATATATTGTTCTCCATTGTGAGAGCAACCGGGGACCATTGTCCCTTTTGTTATATGTCCCCGGTTTGAATGCGCTCACACACGCACACACACACACACACACACAGACACACACTCTCACATATGCCCACTTGTGGGGTACTTCTTTGTTTCGTTCTATTATCCCTGTTTTCGTTCTATTATCACTTTTCTATTGAATTCCCCTGTGGGGTACCAGCATTTCTAAAGATTCTCTGTGGGGTACCATTGTTCCATTGTGTTTGGTACCCCACAACGAATGGCGTGTAAGAACACACACACACACACACACAGCTTAGCGGCCCGTTCACTCTGTGGACATTCCTTTGTTCTCCTGTACTTAAGGATAGGAATTCTTAAAATCGTTCCCATTTCACACAGAAGAGTGTTTTGAGAGCGGTTTTCGTTCTATTTTTCCCTTTTAATAATATCCTTCGATTTAAGTCAAAGAACCTGCCTAGACAAATCACTAATTTCAGAGATATTCTACTTTTAAAAAGTCAAAAATCCTTCTGTGGACGTGTGCAAGTCCACAGAAGGGAAAAATATCCGGCGTTCTGTGGACATCTTTTGTTCTCAGGTCCACAGAATGAATGCTCTGCCTACTCACACACACACACAGTCACGCACCGTAATTGTGGGGACATTTACATGCTGTGAGACACAGTTGTGGGGACAAAAAATGACCGAAAATGTTATGGGGAGTTGGGGACATGAAAATGTCCCCACAAATACGGCGGTCTTGCTGTCCCTTTTGTTATCTGTCCCCACAACCCTGCCAGTGCCTACCCACACACACACACACACACACCCCCTAAGTGTCTTTGATCTGGACTACATTACAGAAAATTATTGCCAATACATGTACATGGCGGATTAAATTTAATTCATAAACACCCAAGACAGATTAGACAATCCGATTGGACAAAACGTAATCACGTGGCAGTGTATTAACCCTCCTACTCTAGCTGCACTTTAGTGGCAAGTAGCTATAGTGGTTTTAAACAAGTCAACTGCCTGTTTTTTACTGTTGACCCAAATGTGCACACAGGGACATTTTTGACTGGTTTTTGCTGTTATTTTTGACCACCCTCAATAACACAAGACAATGCTTTTTACCAGTCAAAAACGGTCGACTCATTTTGACCTGTAAATGTACTTACTACACGTAATAATAATAATAATACAGAAGATTTATAATGCGCACATATCCACCAAGAAGTGCTCAAGGCGCTTTACAGTAAACAAGAAATCATACAATAGCATAACAATACAATAGCAGATGCAATATAATACTAATCAAAAAGATTTTAAAAATGCATAAATGAATGTTAGTAGTCCTTATAGGCAATACACATAAGATGAGTTTTTAAGTTTTTCTTGAAGGAGTCAACAGATTGAGATTCACGAATGTACAGAGGTAAATCATTCCAAAGGCGTGGAGCCACAACTTCAAAAGATCTGTCAACCCCAAGAATGTTTAGACTTTTGTTCAGCCAGCAAAAATTTTGCACTGGAAAGTAACTTGCGAGAGGGGGCATAACATTTCAACAAGTCAGATATATATATAATGGTGAACAATCATTCAAAGAATTGAAAACGATAAGCAATATTTTATAAATAATACGATATGATATTGGCAGCCAATGCAGATCTTTCAGGATGGGGGTGATATGACATGATTTTTTAGAGAGAGTTGCAGTGTTCGACTTTTAAGTGCACTAAATATACCTTGGCAAGTATATCAACATTTTGACTGATTTTGACCCTTGCAGTCACAGAAGGGTTATATACGGATGGTAAAGACATGGCTTATCAAAATCAGAACAGCGTGTATGTGCCAGCTGTTCGCCAGCTGTTTTGTGTGACACAGATTTGAACCAATCATAAGATTGGTTGACTCGTAATTTTAAAGTGTTTTGTGCATCCCACAAAAGGTTAATTTGCCCATTTCTATTTGGCTTTATTCAACAAAAATTTGAATTTTTGTACATTTTGAAAACGAAATTGATACAGGCATTTATGAATGGGAATAAACGTTTGACCGCTTAGTCTTTACCACAGGTTAATGACCTGTTTTGTGCATGGTCACGAGCGATTTTGTGCGTGGTCACAGGCGACAACGACCTTGCCTTGGGCAAGTGACCATGCCTAATTTACCTACTGGAATGGCACAGCCCTAAAATCGGTGCGGTGATGCAGCTTTTTTTTTCTTTTTTTTCTTTCTTTTCTCGGCCATCCTTTTTTTTTTTTTGCCAAAAGGGAAATATGTGATACATATGCCTTCCATGGACGAAATTACTATTGACATGTGACCTTTTCAAAAATGTGACTGATGACGTCATCACCTTTCACAGCGCCCTCTGGTGACGGGTTTAGAAAAATAATAATTTTCTATCTCAAAAACCACAGGAAATTTGAATATGACTTCTGTGAATAAAATGATTAGCGACATCTTATCTTTCCAAAAAATATGTTTGATGACATCATCAAAGTTCAGAGCGCCCCTAGCGGCATTTTTAAAAAGGGAATAATTTCCAATCTCAGATATTGAACAAAAGCAGGTACTAACGTTATTTTTTGATGATCATGAGGAAGTTTTATTGTGTCATATATGACCTTCAAATCACCTCATCTGACATTTACTTCTGGTCTAAACAGGAAGTTCAAATTCAACATTCTAAAGCAAAATTGATAGGACTTTCGAATATGAAATTGATATTGTTATAACAAAAGATGATACACCTTTGTAAAATATGATTGACATCATCGATGATAATTTGATTGAACCGGAAGTTGACACGAACACCGTGTGTTTGTTCTAACAAACACTTGAGCTCTAGTTTTCTTTTTCTTTTTTTTTGCTATGGAACGATGTCCAATTGCAGCCAAAATTGCTGGATCGATTGGAATTCTGCCGTGCTGTGTTTTGAACAACGTTTTCACATAGGGGTATGAGCATTTGCCCGATTTGTGAGGCCTCTCTTAGCAACCATACTTTGTATATGGGAAATTTGGTCCCTGCGTATGAGATATGGTTTTTTGAAATATTAAAATTGGATTTGAGTGTATTTCGATAGCTAATGACGTCACCATGGCATCACCATGACGTCACAACTTTACCTGCAACTATATGTCATAAATTTATTGACAACTACATGTTATGGTCTAAGTATGTGTCAAGTTTGAAGGCTCAGTCAACTTTGGAACTATGTTTTTTTTGTTAGATAAGAGAAGAAGGGGAAGAAGGGGGGGGGGAAACCTGAACAATTTCAAGAGGTGTTCGCGTTGTCACACAAACACCTACATGTATATGTAATTAAAAATGCTGACGTGCGGGTCTGAGGCGACATGTGCGGAGGTCAGAAACCAGAGCCTTTTTTGGGGGGGGGGGGGGCATCTTAAGTGGTTTATTACTAGATGGACTGAATTTTAAGCAAGACATCATGGACATACATTATATTCATCATTTTCTTAGAAGGGCAAAGATTTGTTCTTTATATTGTGGCTCTAGTTATGTGGGTTGCACATGAAGCAAGTGCATTTGACATTTATTTGTTCCAGCTACACTGTACATGTATGTCACACTCTCTAACAGGATCGAACACTTAAACTTTGCTTTGAAAGGATCCAGTCGTTCATCACGAGAAGATGGACTGGATTTTGTTTAGACATTGTGGAAATATATCCGTCATTTTCTAATAGAAGGGCAAGGACTTTGTCCTCTTTCGTAATTTAAACTTATGCTTATTGTTCACAAATCTTTTAATAACATTGCTCCAATTTATATTTCTGAACTGCTTAAAGTCTACACTCCATCACGCAATTTGCGCTCCAGCAACATGTCACTCCTAAAGGAACCAACTTCAAAACGGAACTGGGGTGATAGGTCGTTTTCTGTCGCAGCTCCGAGACTCTGGAATCATCTTCCAACTAAACTCAAATCTTGTCATAGTATAACCAGATTCAAGTCGATGCTTAAAACTCATCTTATGTCACAACTCTTCAAAGATGATGTATATTTGTAATTGCATTGTAGGTACATGTATCTCGGTACATAATTTGTTTCCCCTATGCTATCATTGTTTATTGTTTGTATTCATGTTTTTTCTTTGTTTCCGCGCCTTGAGCGCCCAGCAGGGTGGATATGTGCACGCTAAAAATCTTTATTATTATTATTATTATTATTATTATTGTGATACGGTGTATACAATGTATATTGTTGCTCGAAATATGCAGGCTGCGTGGTGAAGCCACACGCGCATTTCTTTGTTCCAACTATGTCACACTTTTCAACAGGTTTGAGGTCAAAGATTTAAAGGTTCACTGTAATGGTTGGTAATTTGAAAATAACCAAATAGTCAAATTTCAATGTAAAACTTACTTGGTGTAATACTGTAAAACCCTAACTACCCCAAATCCTCCAAAATCCTTCTCCTGGTTTTGCCTGATTTCGGTGGATTCAGTACTCCACAGTATAGCCCAGCGAATATGGAATGTAGCCATGTGTACCAAATCCATCAAACTCCACCGGCTGCTTTTGTTGGATTCAGGACTGTGTATAGCCATGTCATGGATGGGAGCTTTGCATTTGCCACTGTGCCAATTCTGTCAAAGTCCAACAATGGGGGTACCTTTTGACTGCATGTTGATGGATTCCGACAGATTTGGGATAAGTAAGACTAATTGCATGACACCATGTGAAATTCTCAATTGAGTAGTAATTAGTTCTGAAAAGAACTGGAGGTACATTGTACAACTCGACTTTCGATCAGTATGCTCTGATCGTCCTCAGGAGAATGCCGGACTCTGGGAAATGCTGCTGCTTAAGTTGGCTGCTGAAGGATTTGGGATAGTTTTTAGCCAAAATGCCTAGGGGGTTTAAGGTATTAATATTTCCTGAAATTAAATTTTTTTTACCAGAGAAATTAAACACAAATAATTAACAAAACTTTTGTTACTTTTTACAATCTGCCATCTTCAAACCAAGCATAACCGATCACAAACTGTGGTTCACGTTTGGTCAGAACAATGACGTCATCGCAGCGCAACCGAACTCGTGAAAATGTTTAACCAATGACCGAAGCCCGAACGTGTTTCTGGTTAGGGTCGCAAAAACGTGCCCTAGGTTTTCAACACCCTGCTCCCTGACTCCGGCCCAATAGTCACAACCTAAAAACTACACCACTATTTGCAAATGACCTACGTAGCTATCTTGAGCAGGGCCTAATTTCATAGCACTGCTTACCAGTAAGCAAATTTTTGTGCTAACTATAGCAGAAAAATTTGTGTATAAAATAAGTGTATTTCACAGGTTAGCAAGAAAATTCAGTGTGGCGTGTGCGCGTTCACCATGGATTTGTATTGTTGCATCACTCATTTACTAGCTTAGCAACGCTATGAAATGAAAAACGTACAGTAAGCAAACAATCGGCTGCTAAGCGGCTCTTTGGAATTGGGCCCAGGATTATATCCAAGGAAAGCCAAGCTGAGGGAACAAATCCAGCGGCTGGCTTTCTGGCTGGCCAAGTTACAGTGTGTTAATGTCCAGTGTGATTGCTTCCCAGGACGGGGTAGCCAGTAGGAAATACTTTCCTGCGGTGCACCACCGGGAGACAGCGGAAGTCTACATTCTTAAAATAAATACACTGTGGCAAATGTAAAGAGAAAGGACAAGATACAGCGATATATGTACATTAATGCACAAAAATACATGCTCACATATTTTACCAAGTGCCTATTAAGTACATGTATGCCACGTACTCGCATACTATTATGTACATGTAGTGTAATCATAAAATAAGTCTTGTATAGAGCCAAAAATTGTCAACATTTTACGCTCAAGGTGCTACACACATATAAAACCTTCAAGAATTTAAGTGTGCAGTATACATGTACATATGTATTTCTACATGTGGTGTAGGGCTGTGCATTTTCGGATATTTTTGGAACTGGATACCCGAAATCAGGAAACTTCGGATATATCCGGATACCCAGATACCCATTTTCATTTTTGTTGAATACATGCCTCTGGTGGTGTACAAGTACATGTACTGTAAATGGTAACAAATTGACTTTTATAATACAGAGGATACCATACTTAAAATCGATCTTTTCTTTATTGGAGTGTAATCTCTTGAATTTAAAGATAATTGTCTGTAAAAGTGTAAACATTACATTGTTCAAGAGTCACAGATATCTGTTCGCACCGCTCAAATGTTAAGTCCGAATTTTAAAATGTCGTTTACGGGTAATTGGAACCGAAAAATTGAACCGGGTAATGACCGTTTCGGTCGGGTGTCCGGATACCTGGATACCCGGCACAGCCCGAATATGATGTCATCAATGATAATTTGATTGAGCCGGAAGTTCACACAAACACCGTGTGTTTGTTCCAACAAACACTTGAGCTCTAGTTCAACAAAGTCTTGTGTAGCGGCAAAATCTGTCAAAATTTTACGCTCAAGGCACTGCACATATAAAAAATTTTTTAAATGTACATCATGTTGTATTTCTACATTGTACATCTCCATTTGTACAGTGTATGTTTCTGCCTTGTACCATACTGTATGTGTACGTTTAGCATGGCTATCAACAGTGACCAGAGATTGCAAAGATTTCTCATCGAATTTTGTGTTGCTTTTCATGCGTGGATCAAAATTGGAATAGGAAATTGAATGGAAATGATCCGATTATGCCGAGCCTGTGTCATTGTACTGTATGTATTGAGAACTCTGTAAGGTGCACATAATGTACTTTTAGCCTTACTCTTTGATTGTACGTGTCCATTCCAAACTGCCTCAGGGATCTGTAAAAAAAAGTCTTCATAAGAGTGCAGCTTATAATAATTTCTCAGGGTGATTGATGTTTCTTTTACCAACTTTACACTAAATAACGTTTTCAGATAATAATTTGTAAATTTGATAATCTGGTAATTACCAATATTGGTACCTTTTTAAAGGGACAGTTATCATCATGATCAGAGCAGACTTTCAACAGGGCATGGAATCGGTGTCCTAGTTTAAGAAAAACACAGTGACTGAAATTTACTGGCTCATTTAATGTAGCAGGAACGGTAGCATGCCTTATCATGTGGGGTACTGTTTTCAGTCACTGAGTTAATCTAAAACGAGCGCTCTGTTTCCATGCAAATTTTCATAGGCAAACGATGTCAAGACGTTTGAATTTGCATTGGTGAGTAAAGAAGGACTTAAAGGAATAGTATCATCACGATCAGAACAGACTTTCAACAGGGCATGGAATCGGTGTCCTAGTTTAAGAAGAACACGTTGACTGAAATTTACTGGCTCATTTATGCAGCAGCAACAGTAACATGACCTTATCATGTGGGGTATTATTTTCAGTCACTGAGTTAATCTAAAACTAGCACTCCGATTCCATGCCCTGTTGTTCATGACGATATTGTCCCTTTAAACATAACATAATTATAAGCCATTCATTTGGGAAGTAGGGCCTATTACAAATTCTCTTAGTGAGAAGCTAACCCTTCTGTGACTGCAAGGATCAAAATCAGTCAACCTGCATATGACATAAAAACACAATAAAGGGGGCCACTTTCCTACTGTCACGTTAGCAGTTTTTCTAATGGTTGTAATTTTTTTTTCAATATCTGAAACCACCCAAAAAGAATTTCAACATTTGAATAGACATGCATGCTTATCCTAAAGATAATTTGAGTTGATAATTACTATTATTTTTTTAATTACCCTAAAATTTCCATCAACAAATGGACGGGAAAGGGAGGTAACTTTTTCCGTCCAATTTTTATGGAATTTGAGGGTAAAAACATAAATAAAAAAATTTAAAAATAAAATAAATCAACTCTAATTAGTTCTAGTATAAGCCTGCATGTCCATTCACATGTTGAAACACTTTTTGGTCGGTTTCAGGTACTTAAAAATAAATAACAACCATTGGAAAAACTGCTAACGTGACGGATGTAAAGTGGCCCCCTTTATTGTGTTTTATGTCATATACTTGTATACTTGCCAAGGCATATCTAGTGCACTTAAAAGTCGAACACTGTCAAACCTTACGTGTCGTACAAGTAAGTACCATACATGTACATTTACAGGTTAAATGAGTCTACTGTTTTTGATTGGTAAAAACATTGGATTGTATTGTTCAGGGTGCTTTATTAACCAAAAATCTTGTGAAAATTAATTTAGACTAATTTGTGTAAATTCAAAATGGAATTAATGTCAACAAATTCATTTATTTGTACATTGATTTATTTGTACTAAAGTGATAGGAATATTTGACACCGTCATCAACCAAGTAAGTTTAATGATTACCAAATAGGGCTAACCCTTGTATGACTGTGCGGGTTTTAAAATCAGTCAAAATGTTGATATACATGCCAAGGTGTATCTGATACACTGTCGAACCTTACGTGTAGTAAATACATTTACAGGTCAAAATGAGTCGACCGTTTTTGACTGGTAAAAGCATCGTCTTGTATTGTTGAGGGTGGTCAAAATGACAGTCAAAACCAGCCAAAAATGCCCCTTGTGTGCACATCTGGGTCAACAGTTTAAAAACAGGCAGTTGGCTGATTTTGACCTCTGTAGCAGCTACTTGCCACTAAAGTGCAGCTATATAGCAGGAGGGTGTTTAATGGACTCTGAATTCTGATGCGTCAAGTGTTCCATGTTATATATTGTGTGTACGTGACATTGTGCCATACTCCACGTGAATTACATTTAGGTATAGATGTGTTAGCAGCACAGTTGTGCCTGACCTTGGTCATCATGAGTGTCAAGTACATTCCTCGGATTCTGTGGTTGGCAAGCACCTCTATTTTGGAAACATTCCGTTCTTTCGGCTAACTTGTTCCTGCACGGGTTGTGTGTATTGTCTATTGAGGCAATTAGAAGAACGAGTGATTAGTTTAATGTCTTCTGATCATTTTGTCGTCCCAAATTGATCCCCGATTTCAGGAATGAGCGGTGATTCCAGCCCTGAATGCAGCACTGACCTCGTCTCTGAACCCTGAAAAATGTATTGAATTTTTTTAGTCCTTTAAAAAAGCGGCACCTCCCCGATATGGTTAAAAAATTCATAGACACAACTTGTTTAAGATGTAAGGCAGCTACACCTCCCCTCCCCCCTGCTGGATTGACCTACATTTATGAAATCAATACAGTCTGATGTACACATACAGCCATCAAGCCAACAAGCTTCCTATAAGGCTGCAGGCAAGAACGGTTACACTTCCTCTCCGAGTGTTTTGATAGCAGTGAATGTGTGGTCCAGGTATAGGGTGCATATGTACACCTTGGAAAGATCATTTTGGAATAATAATACCACATCCTGTGGGTCTACCTGTTCTGCTCAGAGAAACAATCGCACAAGAGCAAACACTATATTGAGACTTGAGAATTCGGTGAAGTCTACCAATTTTCTTCGGTGATTTTGACAGTGGGTTTATTTAAACATGTGGAGTAACATCCGCAGTACATGCACATATGCAATAGAACCACCCCTAGACTCCATCCATCCTTAACCAATGCAGAGAACTGTTATTCACTGCACCCGTTATTAACTGTTATTATTACCCGTTATTCACTGTTATTCACTGCACCAGTGCCACCCCGCAATGCACACCCTTGCCGCCATGAACATTGCAAAGCGCTTAACCGACGTAGCAATAGTAGTCATGGAGAGCTTGAAACCCTATCGGTCAATCCAAAGCTGTACGATTGTCAGGACGAATCAGTTTACGGTATATTGCTTGACTTGCCATTTTGTAAATCATGACAGTGATCTTCCACCAGTCTAAGAAAATTGTCCCCCCCCCCCTCCCCCCACCGGTATTCCCTAGATTTGGTCTTGGTGCATTTCTGAATCTCCCTTTTCCTCAAAATTTTCTTGAAAGAACAGAAGTAGCCTGTATTGTGTCCAAACCTCTATTTTCTTGTTTGTGGGGATGTGGAGAGTCTGTAAATCTCTTCAAAATTAAACATCCGGGAGGTTCAGGGGGCTTTGTCCTCTCGACCACAGGGAGACCCAGGCACGCTACCCATTTTATTCAGATTTTTTAAAATTTTTGTCAAATCACACCCATGATAAAATGAGGGATTTTATGGTCCCTGCCCTTACAGACAAACACCTCTACACTGGTAAGAGTGCTGCTAGGACAGTGACCCACTGGTCCAAACACATCCACATCAAAGACATCATGACCTTCTGTGGGTTGTTCATTTTTATTTTTTTTAGTTGTAATGCATGTCTGGCCCGTGGTTTTTATCACAGACACTTGAACTCAGCAGAGCATCACACTACATAATGTAGGTTAACATACACAGGGGCCGTGCGGATCAATTATTGTAGTTTCACATTATTATTCCATTTCCCACCCCTCTCTTTCAGGAGCTTGTGAATCAATGTTAAGGGCGCCGAAATGCTGTCCCCCCACACTCGGAGAGTTAATCATGAAAATCACGCTTCAGCGTGTGTCGGAAGTAGTGAAGTAACCCCCGGCTTAATAGAGCGGCGATTAAAGAAACATCCAAAGCGATGTCTTATGAATATTGCAATATGCTCTAATAAAGTGTTGATGCAAACTATATAACGTGTATGGTACACAAGCTGTAACTTTGTGTTTAATGCAGTTATTTGATTATAATTAACGTATATATGGAGAAATTGAAGTAGTTGGACCCGGGGGAGCGCACATGTATGTTTGCTCTATCACGAGTCTCAGAAGCGGCAATTTCTTAAAGATGGTTGTGGGAGTATTGGGGGGGGGGAAGTTGCAATAGGGGATATGTAGAGTACAGGAGTAGATCACCTACATACATGTACATGTACATGTACACACAGCTTTGTTTGTAGTGTAAACCGAGGACCTCCCATTATTCCTCTCTATTGTGATAGCAACCGGGGACATATTGTCCCTTTTGTTATAAGTCCTCGGTTTGAATGTCTACATTATAAACTCACATGGACATCTCCAACTTGTTTCATGCCAGACTTTAGTAACCCACACACACAAATAGGAAGCCCAAAATTTGATCTTTTAAAAAAAAAATTATTTACTGCCGGTCACCCTGAACAAGGCCAATAGTCTTGGGGTGACAGATCTTTTGAAGTTGTGGCTCCACGCCTTTGGAATGTTTACTCCTTCAAGAAAAACTTAAAAACTCATCTTATGTGTATTGCCTATAAGGACTACTAACATTCATTTATGCATTTTTTAAATCTTTTTGTTTAGTATTATATTGCATTTGCTATTGTATTGTTATGCTATTGTATGATTTCTTGTTTACTGTAAAGCGCCTTGAGCACTTCTTGGTGGATATGTGCGCATTATAAATCTTCTGTATTATTATTATTATTATTAAAGTGTAAGGGGTTACATATGTGATATGTCATCCACCATTTAAGCAAGATTACATTTGTTGATGGTTTTTCTTAAACTTAAATAGATCGTAAGTTGGTGGAAAGCAATCAGTTGGAAGGGCGTTCCATTGTAATGCTATTCTAGGGAAGAAGCTATCCAAATGGAACTTACTCTTGATTTTGGGGAGTCGAAGATAGTGAAGGTGTTCAGCTGCTTGTTTAGCAAAGCGAGTGACAAGAGAGAAATCCCTGCGCTTACAATGTAGGTACTAGCTCGACTAGCTCAATCCCCAATCTAAGATTTATCTCATCTATACACACAGCCTGTAGTTGGCATAGGGCATTGCTCTTAGGAAAAGAAAGGAACAAATGTTGTGGAACCCCAGTGTTTTCAGGATGATCTATTTAATGTTTACTGGAGCAGCAGCTTGCCTGAAAGGGGGGGGGGGGGTTCTTGAATTCCCAGAGAATACAAAACAATAACTAGAAGTTTGTGAGGTAAAATGTTTTGTGGTCGTTTTGGCGGCAGACTTTCTGATAAGCCTTTGTTGTCGACAAGCGATCGTATGACAATGATAAAAGGTTGATCAAATGATGTGGTTTTGTTTTTCCTCTGACAATTCTAACAATGGTGGGTTTTTTTTGTATGGAGACTAGTGTTGTTACCAGGGCATCGGCATGTGCATGCATTGTCATGTACCAGCAACAAACACCCCCAAACAGATAATACAAAAAAATTGGATTTTGGGTACATTGAACTTATTTGGGTATGAGGTGTCTGGTAAGCAGTTATTGTCCACCTCATCGGGTTTATATAAGGGGAGACATGTGTCTACCAATAAATCATGTGCTTGCTGACTGAAAAAAACAAATTGGAGTGAACCCTGAACGGTTTTTGACTGTGATGTTGCTGCCAGTGCCCTTTTATTAGTTATGTTAGTCACTACAGACGAGACATATCATTAGACTTGACAAGAGTACCGCTTTGTCGCGGTGGTACAATCGGACCTGTCAGTGCATTTGTAAATGCATCAAATTCAATTATTTACACAAACATGTATGGCAAATATGAAGTGACCTGCATTTTTTGTATTATTATGATTAGTTGTTTATTTATTCAGACATGTTGTTGTATGATGGTGCTTGCTATAGGCCTACACAGTAGCTGTTTGTTTGTATACTTTACACTCACATTAGCTTTTAACTTCACATTCCTTCTCATATTATTTTAGCTTTATTCTTTTTGTGAAAAAAAAAATAATAATAATAATAGTAATAATATTGAAACATAGTATTAGCCAGAGGGGTGGCTGGGTGTCTTTTGGACACCCTGTTTCAATTTTGGACACCCTGTTTCATCGGTCATTTATGTAAACGTATTATAAGTGAACAATTTGTACACTCTGTTTTGAAATTTCCAGCAAATTTGGACATGCTATTTCTAAATCTTGGCTGGCTAATACATGTACCTTGTATTGAATTTATATAGCGCCTTCTGCAAGAGCCTCAAAGCGCTTTACAATTAGAAACAATAAAAAAGGTTAAAATTACAACAATAAAGAGTCCATAAGAATATAAAATACATAAGGACAACAGAAGAAAAATAAGACGAGAGATGTTATTGACACATACACCCTCTGACAAGATCCTCGGCATCTGGCAAATTGCAGTATTTGCTCAGTGCACATCGTACATGTACATGTAGCCCTCTAGTGGTGAATTTGCACGCAGTGTCTTAATGATGGCCACTTTTGCATCGTGTGAGCATTTATACATGTGCGCATATGTTCTGGTACTACACGCGCGTGTACTTCTACCAGCCAATGATCACTGGAGATATTCAGCGCGTACGCACATCAATTGCAAAATACGCCAAACGCGACGCGCTATCGCTGTCCTTCCGCCCACAGTGGTCTAACAACATGTGCCCTCAACAGCTCATGCACGGTGGGAATAAAAAGATAAAATCAGTACAATGTACAGAGCGTCAACAAAAGAGAAATAAAAGGAGGGAAAGGTTTAGGGACCCGTACCTTCAAGCTCTGCTTCTAACCCTTCTGTGACTGCAAGGGTCAAAATCAGTCAAAATGTTGATATACTTGCCAAGGTACATGTATTGCACTTAAAAGTCGAACACTGTCGAACCTTACATGTACGTGTAGTAAGTACATGTACATTTACAGGTCAAAATGAGTCGACCGATTTTGACTGGTAAAAAGCATTGTCTGGCATTGTTCAGGGTGGTCAAAATGACAGTAAAAACCAGTCACAAATGCCCCTGTGTGCACATTTGGGTCAACAGTCACAACAGGCAGTTGACTGATTTGGACCTACATGTACACTGTAGTAAGTTCAGCTATAGTAGGAGGGTTAACCCTAACCCTCCCAAATCCTCCAAAATCCTCTTTGCTAAAGTGAAGGATTTTGAAGGATTGAGGTTACATGCTACATGCTCTTTGCTAAAGTGAAGGATTTTGAAGGATTGAGGTTACATGCTACATGCTCTTTGCTAAAGTGAAGGATTTTGAAGGATTGAGGTTACATGCTACATGCTCTTTGCTAAAGTGAAGGATTTTGAAGGATTGAGGTTACATGCTACATGCTCTTTGCTAAAGTGAAGGATTTTGGAGGATTGAGGTTACATGCTACATGCTCTTTGCTAAAGTGAAGGATTTTGGAGGATTGAGGTTACATGCTACATGCTCTTTGCTAAAGTGAAGGATTTTGAAGGATTGAGGTTACATGCTACATGCTCTTTGCTAAAGTGAAGGATTTTGGAGGATTGAGGTTACATGCTACATGCTCTTTGCTAAAGTGAAGGATTTTGGAGGATTGAGGTTACATGCTACATGCTCTTTGCTAAAGTGAAGGATTTTGGAGGATTGAGGTTACATGCTACATGCTCTTTGCTAAAGTGAAGGATTTTGAAGGATTGAGGTTACATGCTACATGCTCTTTGCTAAAGTGAAGGATTTTGGAGGATTGAGGTTACATGCTACATGCTCTTTGCTAAAGTGAAGGATTTTGGAGGATTGAGGTTACATGCTACATGCTCTTTGCTAAAGTGAAGGATTTTGAAGGATTGAGGTTACATGCTATACATGCTCTTTGCTAAAGTGAAGGATTTTGGAGGATTGAGGATACATGCTACATGCTCTTTGCTAAAGTGAAGGATTTTGGAGGATTGAGGTTACATGCTACATGCTCTTTGCTAAAGTGAAGGATTTTGGAGGATTGAGGTTACATGCTACATGCTCTTTGCTAAAGTGAAGGATTTTGAAGGATTGAGGTTACATGCTACATGCTCTTTGCTAAAGTGAAGGATTTTGGAGGATTGAGGTTACATGCTACATGCTCTTTGCTAAAGTGAAGGATTTTGGAGGATTGAGGTTACATGCTACATCCTCTTTGCTAAAGTGAAGGATTTTGGAGGATTGAGGTTACATGCTACATGCTCTTTGCCAAAGTGAAGGATTTTGGAGGATTGAGGTTACATGCTACTGTACATGCTCTTTGCTAAAGTGAAGGATTTTGGAGGATTGAGGTTACATGCTACATGCTCTTTGCTAAAGTGAAGGATTTTGGAGGATTGAGGTTACATGCTACATGCTCTTTGCTAAAGTGAAGGATTTTGGAGGATTGAGGTTACATGCTACATGCTCTTTGCTAAAGTGAAGGATTTTGGAGGATTGAGGTTATTAGGCATACTTGCTTTTCCATGGTGCATGTACATCCATGTTTGTTGTAGTGATTGCAAGGTCAGTGCTTGGGTCAGTGGACACTGTTTATTGCTCCATGCATGCAGGGAGGGTCCCCGGCCATGTATGTGTATCACAGATTAGAAAACACATGTGTGCATACATGTACATGTCATGTGCTTGCTTTACTACTGAAGGATTTTGGAGGATTTAGGTTATGTGTAAGCAAATGGGCCTAGGGAGTTAGGAAGGATTCAGGTTATGTGTAAGCAAATGGGCCTAGGGAGTTAGGAAGGATTCAGGTTATGTGTAAGCAAATGGGCCTAGGGAGTTACATGTAGGAAGGATTCAGGTTATGTGTAAGCAAATGGGCCTAGGGAGTTAGGAAGGATTCAGGTTATGTGTAAGCAAATGGGCCTCGGGAGTTAGGAAGGATTCGGGTTATGTGTAAGCAAATGGGCCTAGGGAGTTAGGAAGGATTCGGGTTATGTGTAAGCAAATGGGCCTAGGGAGTTAGGAAGGATTCGGGTTGTGTGTAAGCAAATGGGCCTAGGGAGTTAGGAAGGATTCGGGTTATGTGTAAGCAAATGGGCCTAGGGAGTTAGGAAGGATTCAGGTTATGTGTAAGCAAATGGGCCTTGGGAGTTAGGAAGGATTCAGGTTATGTGTAAGCAAATGGGCCTAGGGAGTTAGGAAGGATTCGGGTTATGTGTAAGCAAATGGGCCTAGGGATTTAGGAAGGATTCAGGTTATGTGTAAGCAAATGGGCCTTGGGAGTTAGGAAGGATTCGGGTTATGTGTAAGCAAATGGGCCTAGGGAGTTAGGAAGGATTCGGGTTATGTGTAAGCAAATGGGCCTAGGGAGTTAGGAAGGATTCGGGTTATGTGTAAGCAAATGGGCCTAGGGAGTTAGGAAGGATTCGGGTTATGTGTAAGCAAATGGGCCTAGGGAGTTAGGGAGGATTCAGGTTATGTGTAAGCAAATGGGCCTAGGGAGTTAGGAAGGATTCGGGTTATGTGTAAGCAAATGGGCCTAGGGAGTTAGGAAGGATTCGGGTTATGTGTAAGCAAATGGGCCTAGGGAGTTAGGAAGGATTCGGGTTATGTGTAAGCAAATGGGCCTAGGGAGTTAGGAAGGATTCGGGTTATGTGTAAGCAAATGGGCCTAGGGAGTTAGGAAGGATTCGGGTTATGTGTAAGCAAATGGGCCTAGGGAGTTAGGAAGGATTCAGGTTATGTGTAAGCAAATGGGCCTAGGGAGTTAGGAAGGATTCGGGTTATGTGTAAGCAAATGGGCCTAGGGAGTTAGGAAGGATTCAGGTTATGTGTAAGCAAATGGGCCTAGGGAGTTAGGAAGGATTCGGGTTATGTGTAAGCAAATGGGCCTAGGGAGTTAGGAAGGATTCGGGTTATGTGTAAGCAAATGGGCCTAGGGAGTTAGGGTTAATGGGCCCCTTCTGTAAATCACTCCTTTGTTTTTTATATACATGAAAATATATTATTATGTTAAAAATAAAAATGTACTTGTTTTTTAATTTGTGGATCCGTGGAGAAATAAAATTGAAACTTGAAACATGAAATTTGAACTACTTGTACTTCAGTGATTATATGAACACACGTACAGTTCATTCAAACCATACACATGATACTCAGGAATACAGGAAAGTTGATACATTAATGATTTCATCAATGTACATATAGCTCTTTGCATAATATTATACTGTATTCACAAGTCTGATCAAACAAAAACGTAATCACGTGGGGGGGGGTGTATCAATGGACGGTATAGAATGCCTTAATCAAAATGAGAACAGCGCATTATGTGCCATCTGTTCACCAGCTGTTTTGTGCGACGCACAACATGGATTTCAACCAATTAGAGTGACAAAGAATGTCGTCACGCGCCTGACTCATGTACTCTGGAAGTGTTTCATGTGTCCCCAAAACGTGAATTTGCCCATTTCTGTTAGGCTTTATTCAACAAAAATTACTTTTTTTTTTTTTTACATTTTGAAAACGAAATCAATACCTCCCGCCCGCCCCCCCCCCCCCCAACCCAACCCTTCAGTTATTCCTGCTTTTGATAAGGGAATAACAGTTATGACGCTTGGTCTTTACCACGGGCGTTAAGGACCGAGCCGAAGCCAAGGTCCTTATCGGCTGTGACCACACCCAAAACCGGTCGTTAACCTTTACAGTGTAATAAAAAAAACAGCCTTGGTTTTTTTGTTTCTGTTTTGTTTTATTTTGTTTTTGTTAAAGCAATCTGTGGATTGAGTATACATAAAGTGGCATCAAATTGATTTATATGTTTATTTACTCAAACACCTCAGTGAAAAGGATAAGGTGGTCATGTGAACTTCATGTTGTCTGATTATTGAAAGCATGCATTATGTTCTTTGTTTCACCATGTAATAAAATTCAATGAGCCACATGTTGTCTGGACTGGGAAGAGCAGAGGTGGAGATGTTGCCTAGTTGCCCATAAATCATCAAACCCTGTTTCTTGGGAAAAGGATTTGAGAGGGGGTGTGTTAACTACATGTATGCAATATTTTAGTAAATCAAGTTACATGTGTACTTATTATTATTTTTTTTTATTTATATGTAAAAAAATAATGTTTTTGTATGAAAAATGCATCCTGCATGTTTCAACTGCATTAAATTCAATTCAATCTTATTTCACTTAATTACAATGTTGAATGTTAATTAATATGAAGAGCCATATATATGAGGATGCTGGAATTAGCATCACTGGTTTGCGCACACTATTTAAATTTGATACAGGTTACCAGGGAGAGTTTCCGCTGGCAAATCTTTAAAACGAAATGGTGGAGAAAAAAAACCACATTTTTAGGTAGAAAAACCACCTCATGCTCAAGGAAAAGTATTCCAAAACATAGAAAATGGTATGATATAAAGTTGGAAAAAGAAATAACTCCAACTGTGCTTTCACTGTAGAGAAAAAAGGAATTACAATGGCAAATTGTACAAAGTTGGCAAATTTTTACATGAACATGTATGTACCTTCCTCTGAGAATTATTTTTATTAAAATGTCCGTGCCACTATGTCATCTCATGGTGGCAAACATGTATCTGTTACCCATGCCAACAAATAATTTCTAAGGTTGTTTGCAAATTGCAGAAACATATGGACTCTCCTCCCGGCCTGTTGTGTTCCAACATGGTCTTTGTTGTTTTCATTTCATCAAGACTTCCTTCTCCGCCTACACGTTTCTCAAAAGTATGGCCTGGCCGTCTTCTCTCCATTCAAGCTTTTTTTTATAAATATTATACACAAGGAGTTAGGAGTGAAATGAAAGTGTGAGGTTTGATTAGTGAAGTCTTGTTGTGGGCGCACATGTACGTCGTTTTCTGTTCCTAATAGGTTCATTCATTGTCTACAACCAAGGGAGGATATTTGAGAGCCATTTGTGTACGTGTTGATACACGCAGTAATTTCCTTCTTCTGAAGGCAATGTTGCTGATTTATATCGGCCTTCTTGATTTACAACAACTAAGGTTCTCATTTGATATTTGCTTCTCCACACTACAAATTTCTTTTAAAGATGCGCATTTTGTATTTTTTCTTTTGTCATTTCCGGTTACATTTCTCTTTTTATAGTGGAAATTCAAAGTTTTTGACAAAGAGTAATCAAATGAATTTAACTAAATTTTAGGTCCCCCTCCCCCAAAAAAGTCTTAGGTGTCTGGTGCCTGCACACGTCACCTCAGTTTTAATTCTCCCCCCCCCCCTATGAAACGATGTCCAATTGCAGATCGATTGGAATTCTGCCGCGTTGTGTTTTAAATTAACTTTTTTCACATAGGGGTATGAACGCTTGCCCGATTTGTACAGCCTCTCTTAAGCCACAACAATTTGTGTATGGGAAATTTGGTCTGGTTCCAATAACCGCATATACATGTATCACTTAAAAGAATTTTTTTTTTTTAATTTAAAAAAAAAAATGTGTCACCGCACTGATTTTAGTAGCCGACCTATGACCAGAATCCGGAGACTTTTTTTTTTTTGGCCCTAATCAAAAGAAAAAATAAATTTATGACGCAGTGTTATAAATTTATTTCTGGTCAAACAATACTTACAAAGCACATATGAAAGTTATTTATTGAACATTTCGTGTTTAAAACTAATCTACCTGGGCAAGATTGAGGAGTGCCGGTTTAAACTGAATATACATCTTAAATAAAAAAAATTAAAAAAATAAAAAAACTGAAATATGACGTTTTTGCTTGTCTGTGATGTGTACATGTAACTGTAGACACATTAAAGTGTAATGATACCCAAGAGAGTCCACACAATGTCTAACCCTCCATCCAGGGGGTGGTAGCCGGAAATATTTTATGATTTGGGGACATCGGGTATAGTCTGCTCAGCGTCAAATTGATCTGGATGTACCAGTATGCTCTAAAAGTAGGATATAGTATTGGAAATTTATCAAAAATAAGGAAATGATCAAATTCCAATGATGGTATTGATCTTCCCTAGAAATAATTTTGTCTTGAGGTGCTGCGTTTTTTTTCCAGAAAAGTAAAATAATTTCCAGTTGAAATTTAGGAAAGAGTACTCTTTTCCTATAACATTACAATGGAGACTACTCTTTTCCTATAACATTACAATGGAGACTACTCTTTTCCTATAACATTACAATGGATACAAACAATCTGAATGCATTTTCACTGTTTTCGTTTGAACGACGTGCAACGTAAAAAGCTGAAACTCTCAAAGGTTGGCTGTTAACTGAATATCTTGATTCAGAGTAAGTGAGCATAGACCTACCCGTAGAAAATAATTTTGCCAACATTACCGATGTTGTACCTTCCCTCTAAAGGCAGTCATACACTTTGGGCGAAATTTCTGAAATTTATTTGTTCATAAACGATTGTAAATTTATCCATAAATGAACAGCCCTAGTACATCAGTAGTAGACAAAACATGAGACAACCCTCTCCAGTTCTCCCAAAACATCTATTCCGATACCAAGATTCAATGTGAACCTCACTACCTTCATCTTTTGACAAGAGACAAAATATGAGACAATCTCTCCCCCACCCCCACCCCCACCCCCACCCCCAATTCTCTGGAAACCATCAAGATTCAAACACCACAATTTCAGCTAATCTTATCGCCCATTCATGACCCCGCCCATTCACGACCCCGCCCATTCACGACCCGGCCCTGGTCAAATCATTCAACTCACTGCCCACCACCCAACCCAGTAAGTTCAATATACTGTACTACATTAAAGGGTCAGTATCGTCACGATCAGAGCAGACTTTCAACAGGGCATGGAATCGGTGTCGTACATGTAGTTTTAAGATGAACACACTGACTGAACATAACTGGCTCGTTTAATGCAGCAGCAACGGTAATGTGACCTTATCATGTGGGGTATTATTTTCAGTCAATGAGTTAATCTAAAACTAGCACTCCGATTTCCATGCCCTGTTGGCTGTGACGATATTTTCCCTTTAACACTAGCAGTAACGTAGCATGAGACTTCCCCCTTTGAGAATGTCTATAATGGAGAACATTTGAGGAACGCTCGCAGAGATAATTTTCTCATTTTCCATCAATCTCTTTGTCAACAGAGCTGGGCATTTTTATCTCAATAGGCTCCATGATACTAGTAGTTTCAAAGAAATCCGATCCAAACTGAACCCGCCTGTGATGTGGAAATACTAAGTGTTTGAAAAACATGATCATAAATACCCATGGATACAACATGTGGAAACCTCATCAACATTACTGAAGTATTTTGATTAATAACTCCAAGGGAAGTTATTTGTGTTATGTGTGCATTTTTGGTCAGAAGTGTGTTATATTGGAGTGGAAAATGAGTGGGTTGGCATTGTGCCGGACTAATTGGGAGAAAATATTTTGAGGGAATAACAATTGTGTGGCGGATGAAAAAAAAACAACCTAAACTCAAGGTTGACAAGCGTTGAATTAAATGATTGATGGCTGTGCAAATACAACAGATATTACCTTTACTTACTGGGTCATTTGGGGCTCGTTGAGATTGATTCAGTCTCATGATTGTTGCATTTATTTAATTGATTTGGTATTTTGTTGAACCTGCAGTTTTATTTGCTTCTTGGTTCAGACACTTGTATTTTATTAACGTATATATGTATCAGGCCTGTGATTTTTATCAGGATTTTTCCTGATTTCAGGATTTTTTTTTTTTTTTTTTTTTTTTTTTTTTACAAATCTCCCTTTGCCTCAAAATTTTCTTAAAAGAAGAGAAGTAGCCACCAATGCATGGCATTAGCCAGAGGGGTGTCTGGGTGTCTTTTTGGACACCCTGTTTCAATTTTGGACACCCTATTTCATCTGTCATTTACATGTACATGTACAAAGTCAACAATTTGGACACCCTGTTTTGAAATTTCCAGCAAATTTGGACACCCTAGTTCTAAATCCTGGATAACACCTCGTCCAAACCTCTAGTTTCTTGTTTGTGGGGATGTGGAGAGTCTGTAAATCCTCCAAAAAATAAGCATCCAGGAGGTTCAGGGGGGCTTTGTCCTCTAGACCAAAGGGAGACCCAGGCCTGCTACCCATTTTTTCAGGATTTTATTTTACGTTTGTCAAGTTGTTGTTCTGTGTCAATTTCATTTGTGCTTTTAAGTGGAGGTCCCAGGTTCAAATGCCATTTCAGTCTATCCCCCCCCCCCCAAAAAAAAAAAATAATAATAATAATAATAATAATAATAATAATAATAATAATAATAATAGTGTTAAAGGGCCAGTATCGTCACGATCAGAGCAGACTTTCAACAGGGCATGGAATCGGTGTCCTAGTTTAAGATGAACACAGTCACTGAAAAATACTGGCTCATTTATGCAGCGGTATTATTTTCAGTCACTCTAAAACTGGCACTCCAATTCCATGCCCTGTTGATCGCGACGATAAATTGTCTCTTTTTAATGTACCTGGTCAGGTTCCTTTGTGAATTATTTGATGTTTGCATCGTTTTTTTTTTTTATTATTACATTTGTCGGTGTTGCTTTTGCTACAAAAGCAATGAATACTTTATTTTCCTGACCCTTTGTGTCAAAGATCCAAGTTGGCTCCCAATCACTTGAAATGGCAGACATCTTGTTTTTTTTTTTTAATCAATTCAGTCCAAGCCTCCGTGATCCATGATCCGTCCTCCCTCTTTCTTTCAGTCAATACCTGGCTATTAAAATCCACATCTGGAAGACATTTCAGTATTCAGTCAGCATAATCTATTCAATGAGGCGCTAATGCATTAATTTCATATACCTCTGGGGAGAGGGTCATTGGAGGGTAATGATGCTGAAATCAGGCCCACTTCATGTCCTTATGTGAACCCTCAGCAAGCCTCTTCTGCTAGCCTGGGCCTATTAAAACGTGCTCAAGATGAAACGTTAATTTGGTTAAAAATTTTATCCCCGGCCGATACGTACGTGTTTGTATTTCAGGATCATGCAGAAAAGGTTACACTAATTCAAGCACATGTGCATGTGCGTGTATAGTGTTTTTTTGGATCGTCTACACAAGTGAAGGGGTCCATGTTATGGCCATTGGTTTGTGGTAAAAACTGATGGAGTGATTTATATTATGTGATACCAAGTACATGTACAAGTATTCTTATAGCCCTTTTCACACGATGAAAAAAAAGCCAGCATTCCTTGAGAAATTTTCTCAATGTTTGAGAAATATTTTACAAAATGAGCTTTGTGTGAAAGGACACCAATGTTTGAGATGTCCTACATTCCTTGCAAAATGTTCTCAAACATTGAGATTTTTTGTCGGAGGTCCCGACCTACGACAAAATCTTATGCTAGCGGAATTTTTCTCAAGGAAACGATCCGTTAGTGTGTTTTCTTGCGGTGTGGTTATTTATAAATCGTGTGTGCTCAATCCACATTCGTGTACTCAACGGAAGGTGTGAATTTCCCTGAGATATTTTCCCACTGGTTTGGACTGTCCACGCAGGGTGCCAACACGTGCCTCTGCTACTGAAAGTGAGCCCAACTCCAGGCCAGGTATTCCCCCCTGCTGGAACTCATGTCACGCTAACCCTACTTCATGGGGACCCCTCCGTGGGCCTGCAGAAATCCAACTCCATCCTTTTGCTCAGAAAAAAAAAAAAAAAAAAAAAACCTGGGCTTCGGTCACCAACCCACTGAGTTGTAATTCTCTGTCATCAAATGCAGTAAATCAGCCGGGTCGTTTAATATCTAAATAAAAAGCAGACTTCTTTATTTGGCTTGTTGTCTCGTGATGGATTTAATGGGTTTTTTTTATCCCTGTGAAAGAGTTTTCTCTGAAGGGGCGCCTTACTGACTTTAAAGGTACATCATTGGCAATTATCAATTTGACAAGTTGTTATCTGAAATCTCACTTGGTGTAACAGTTCGGTGCAAGTATCAATCGGCTTAAAGTTGAATTTTGTCTGAAGTCTTGCTATCTTAAAACAGGAACTGTTTCAATGTCAAATTAACAATAAATTTCCTTTTGGCAACCCTTTGTAAAACATGTAACAGTTTTTCACTGTTTTCTTTTTAAAAAAAAATTTAAAAAAACAGGCATGTGATTTCTCAGGATTTTTTCCTGATTTCAGGATTTTGACAAATCTCCCTGTGCCTCAAAATATTCTTGAAAGAAGAGAAGTAGCCACCAAGGAAAGAAAGAAGTAGACCGTGTTGTGTCCAATCTTCTTGTTTCTTGTTTGTGGGGACGTGGAGAGTCTGTAAATCCTCCAAAATTAAACATCCAGGAGGTTCAGAGGGCTTTGCCCTCATTTTCAGGATTTTTCAGGATTTTTTACTTTTGTCAAATCACACCCTGTAAAAATTTATGAGCACCTATTGTGAGGAAAATTTCATAGGTCAGTTTTATGGTACATGTATATTTCTTGAAAACAAGAGGAAAGAAATGAAGGAACGCATACATTACCGAATACTACTGTTGTGTACACGTACTTTTCCCTTTATTGACTTTAATATCATGGATGCTATTGGTGTGCTAACTATAATGTCTTGTTCAACTATGTCCTGACATGTCACATTGTGGAGGGTATTTATAGACCTGTGCTGGATGATCGATATGCGAGTTTATCTTGCCAGTCAGTTTGTATGGCTGTGCGCAGTTGAAGTCACATTCACATTGATGGTTTGAGCATTCTTGGGAAAAAAAACCGGAACAGTTTTGGAGTTCAAGTTCTAGGTGAGGACGAAATCAGACATTAACTTAAAAAACAAAAGTGTTATTTGAAAAAGATTACACTATTAGATTGTTGCCAAAATTATCAGTATCACTGTATGATTTTCATGTAAATTCTGATATTTCTGTCTTCAAGGTACGTAGGGCCTACTTGAACTCTTAATTTTGATCATAAGCTTTCTTGGTTTGTATCTGATTTTGTGACAAAGTTTTAGGCAGTCGGTGTTACAGCAGTTGCTTTAGCCCTTTTCACACGACGAAAAAAAGCCAACATTCCTTGAGAAATGTTCTCAATGTTTGAGAAATATTACAAAATGAGCTTTGTGTGAAAGGACACCAATGTTTGAGATGTCCTACATTCCTTGCAAAATGTTCTCAAACATTGAGATTTTTTGTCGGAGGTCCCGACCTACGACAAAATCTTATGCTAGCGGAATTTTTCTCAAGGAAACGATCCGTTAGTGTGTTTTCTTGCGGTGTGGTTAGGTACTGCTTGGTCACCGAGAGCACTGAATTATTTGCTTTGTAGTCACAGCTGGTGAAACTAATGTCGAAATGATCCTGCTGGGAGTAATTTCTGAAAAAGAAATCAATTTGACGAATCGTAAGTGTCAACCAATAAAACTGGGAACACATTTTTTGACCCTGACCTGGCGGAGGATACCAAATGATTTTACATCGTACCTTTTCCCGAGCTCCGGAATCATAAATTGTCCATCAGAAGTTTTTATCTTTGTGCACAATTTCCTGTCAGGTGCACCCTATTTACTGTGCATGCTTCATGCCTTGAAAATAAAATTTAAAAAAATCAATTTATTAATTCCGTGCATTTTCTTGTGCATGCCCGTAGGGCGTAAATATCAGCTAACATAACCTATCGTGTACATGACCTTGAGTGAGGATATAACCAACCACAAACATGACCCCCTGCCAGGCCAGTAAAACCAAAAAAAAAGTTACCTGGGCGGCAGATATGTCTATCAGAAACCATCTGTAAGCCTAGAATGTTAGGAATTATCTTGATAAAAAGATTTTTTTTTGTTTTTGGTCAGCCCATGGTTATGGCATTTCCTCCATGGTTATTGATGGGTGATGTGGAGCTACATGTACATGTATGTTGTACACCTCGGGTGATACAAACCTGTGTCATTTTGGAGAGGTTGGGGGGTTTTAATCTGAAGGGATAAAAAGCTTGTAAACAGTGAGGTGTAGCTTTGATTGATTGGAAAGTCACTTTAAAGGGAAGGTACAACATTGGTAAATATTAGATTATCAAATGGCCGAATTGTTATATCTACAAGCGCACCCAGGGTTGAGTTGGTAAACATATCAATTATACAGAGAAATGATTGTGTCAGAAGTACTTTCAGCTTTAGAGAAAACAGGAATTGTCACGTCGGATTTAGAACAATTTTTCTCATAAATGTTTAGCACCTATTGTGATGAAAATTTCACAGGTTAGTTTCATGATACAATTATTTCTTGTAAGGCCAGAAGAAAAAAGTCTCCAGCTTCTGGTCATCGGTCAGCTTCAAAATCGGCGCAGTTTTTTTTTTTTTTTTGGGGGGGGGGGCGGAAATTTCCTAAGTATGGTGGCTAAGAGAGGCCTCACAAATCGGGCAGACGTTCATACCTCTATATGTGAAAAAGTTGATTAAAACACAGCACGGCAGAATTCCAATCGATCCAGCAATGTTGGCTGCAATTGGACATCATTTCATAGATAAACAAAAAAAAATTAAAATGCCGATGCGCGGGTCTGGGGCGACGTGCGTGGAGACCAGAAACCGGAGACTTTTTGGGGGGGGGGGGGCCTAAACTAGAGGGTTAAAATGAATAAATGTATGACCAGTGTTATACCTTCCCTAACCCCCTACAGGCATCTCACAGGCACCCTGCTGAATGCAACAAAATGCAACAACAAACAAACAAAGTGTGCAGGCTGGCTCAATGCAACAAGATCCACTAGCTAGAACAATGGTTCTTTTGTTCTCTGTTTTGTTCTCTGGCAACAAGATGAAACAACTTTTGTTGCATCTTGTTGCATTGAGCATGGTTCGGGTTAGGCTTTACTCTTGGTTCAAAACTGTGTTTGCATGTTTTTGATACACGATCCGACGGCGCTACACGAATGCTGCAATCACGAACCGCTACAATCATGAACCGCTACCACACACGAACTGCTATCAAGCACAATCTTGGGAATTTCGTAGAATCTGCCCCCGAAAACGGGGGGAAACCACTACGCATGCGTCAATTTGAAATGCTAGCGTGGCCCACGTTTTTGGTGCGCATGCGCATAAACAACAACGGACTGCCGTGTTCACTGATCGACATCTCCACGGCAGTCCGTTGTTTATGCGCATGTGCACCAAAAATGTGGGCCGTGCTAGCCCCCCCCTCCCCCATTTGCAGGGGCAGATTCTACGAAATTCCCAAGACTGTGTTTGTGGTAGCGGTTCGTGTGTGGTAGCGGTTCGTGATTTGATTGTAGCTGTTAGTGATCGTAGTGGTTTGTGTAGAGCCATTATGCGGCAACGGATTGTGTATCAAAAATGTACAAACAAAGTCTTGAACCAAGACTGTACATGTAGATGCATTGCAGCTTACACATAGCTAAAAACTACAATGTACATTGTACTAGAACCAAAAAGCATCATGTACGTAATAATAATAATAATAATAATAATAATAATAATAATAATAATAATAATAATAATAATAATAATAATAATAATAATAATAATAATAATAATAATAATAATAATAATAATAATAATAATAATAATAATAATAATAATAATAATAATAATAATAATAATAATAATAATAATAATAATAATAATAATAATAATAATAATAATAATAATAATAATAATAATAATAATAATAATAATAATAATAATAATAATAATAATAATAATAATAATAATAATAATAATAATAATAATAATAATAATAATAATAATAATAATAATAATAATAATAATAATAATAATAATAATAATAATAATAATAATAATAATAATAATGACTTATATAGCGCACATATCCACCAAACTGGTGCTCAAGGGGCATTATATTATTACCCCTGCTCATCAGGCTCATAAATCATTCCTGAAACCATCTCAGCTCCCTGGGGAGTATACAGCTCAATTGCTGCCATACAGCGCATATAGGGCTAATCAAACACAACAACCAACTCTGCCCTCACAGGTACCCATTTACCCCCTGGGTGGAGAGAAGCAATTACATGTATGGTAATGTGTCTTGCTCAAGGACACAAGCACCATGGTCACGGTTAGGATTCGAACCCGCATTCTGACGACTCAGCGATCAGAACACAAATCCGATGCACTAAACCGCTCGACCATGGCACTCCATAATGTATCTTTTTGTTTTTGTAGGTACCAGTCTGTCAATTTCAACTAGTCCCCTGACTTCTCACAGTAAGAAAACTACAAACGTCTTGGTTTTTGCTGCCCTTTCGTGGAAGTTTTTACAATCTGGTTATTACCAATGTTGCACCTTCCCTTTAATAAAATAGTCATCATTTATTTCATTTACATTATTTCAGTTTTTGGATACAGTAATCAATACGGTTTTGAAGACCTTCGGATCAGTAATCTTATAATGAGATGGCAAACTCTGGATAATTAGCTTACGTGGATCCACTACATAGCGCAATGATTAAGATCGCAAACAGCACTATACAACATCATTCGTTTTTATTTGGTCATTCCACAGTTTCCATCTAAATGCAATACCCTTGGTTGGTTTTTGGGGTTTTTTTTTTTTTTTTTTTTTTTCCTTGTGTTTTTTTCCTTCCAAAAAAAGCAATCAAACATTTCACAAACTGTTCCCTGGCATTGTTGTCCTTGCCTTGGGCCTTGGTTGCCTCCTCTCTCCCGGTTCTTTACAAGCAAGCACTTTTAATTAGCCATTCTGTGTCGGCTGCTGGCAGGCATCATTCATGAGCTGGCTGCAGCCTTCATGGCCATGGCTGGGTGTAACCTGGAAGATGATATTTTGTATCTATTCCCTAGTTGATTTTTGCTCTGGCTGGGCACGTTTACTTTATGCTATGATTGATCATCGCTTTTTGCACTCATAGAATGAAGTTAAAGTGACCCTGTCACTACCGTATGTGCTGCTTAGATTACCCAGGGATGGGTCAATACAGAATCTTGAGTTTTCAGCAGTCTTCTGCACGGTGATTAAATTACCAATGGTAATGAAAATAATTTAGTCGTGCCGCAACATTAATTATATGACAGTGCTGTGTTTCTGTATGTACAAAACACTAAATATAGTTTGTACAGGGGATTGATCCAGGGTTGCTAAAAATGAGGCACACTGCCATAATAAAAAGGAGGGGGGTGTTGAAGGTACAGGGTATGCTAAATTTGTCACTCAAGGGTTTCCTGATTGGGTCCTATTGGTATCCTCATTGGGAGAACAGGGTTTCAATCAGGGTAAAGGTATCTCCCAATCGGGATAGTATGGCAGAAGGTGTCTTTGTCACCCGGCGTTTTCCGATCGGGGCCTATTGGTATCCTCATTGGGAGAGCAGGGTTTCAATCAGGGTAAAGGTATCTCCCAATCGGGATAGTATGGCAAAAGGTGTCTTTGTCACCCAAGCGTTTTCCGATCGGGGCCTATTGGTATCCTCATTGGGAGAGCAGGGTTTCAATCAGGGTAAAGGTATCTCCCAATCGGGATAGTATGGCAAAAGGTGTCTTTGTCACCCAAGCGTTTTCCGATCGGGCCTATTGGTATCCTCATTGGGAGAATAAGGTTAATCAGGATGAGGATAGCCAATCAGGATAGTATAAATTGTAGTTGATATCAACCCCAATAAACCATTTTAAGGCAGATGGTGTCATTGTTACCAAACGGATTGGGGCCTATTGGTATCCTCTTCGGGAAAAATGGTTTCACGAAGGATAAAAGTATCACCCAATTGAGATGGTATAGTGGACATCAACCCTGTGAGTGTGAGCCAAATAAAATGATCAAAGAAGGTGTAGCAATCCTCCCTTGCCCCCCCCCCCCAAATAGATTCCCGCTTGATCTGCCAATGGACAGACATAAAAGCATCTTTCATTCAACCATCTCTTACCCCGCCCTCCTTTCTCTATCTATCCCTTCTTGATTTCATCTCATCCTCTGATACAGCAGTCTTCTTCTGCCTCCATCTTCCTCATCTGTCTCCTTTCTCTCGCCTATTAGTTTCCTCATCCTGTTTGTCACCGGAGGATCCAGGGTAGTGAACGAGGGAGGCACACAATCAGGGGGACTGTTTTATTCAAAACGTTTGCAGAGCAAAATTTTTAGATAAATATTTGTGTGTAGATGTGGGCATCATGCTAATTCTGAATTGCAAATTTTAAATTGTGCGTAGAATTTTGTTATCCAATACAACCGAAATCATTCACTGTGGTAGGTGGAAATAAAAATGGAGGCACATTTCTCCCCACAATGATTCGCCAATGCAATATTTCTCTTCTAATTTTCCAATTTCTTTGATGAATTTTTTAAAAATACAATTCTATGAAATATGCAAAACAATTGAAATTTAATTTTCACTGTTATGTACTCTGTAAATAACCTGAAGAATTTGCATTACAATTTCATTTAATGTACATGTGTACATGTACTCTCATGCAGTATTTTCCAATCATGTTGGCTTTCAGCAAGCCTGTGATTTCTCAGGATTTTTCCTGGATCTTTACAAATCCCCCTTTTGCCTATGAACTTCTTGAAAGAAGAGAAGCAGCCACCGAGGAAACCTCTCTAGTTTCTTGTTTGTGGGGATGTGGAGAGTCTGTGAATCCTCCAAAATTAAACATCAGTGAGATTCAGGGGGCTTTATTATCATCTAGACCAAAGGGAAACCAAATCCCACTACCCATTTTTCAGGATATTAATCCTAAGGCTGTGTCGGATACCCGGATACCCGACCGAAAATGTAATTCCATTTTTTGGTTCCAATTACCCGTTAACCCTAACTCCCTAGACAACAAAGGCAGTTGGAGGATTTTGAAGGATTTTTATTGTTCAGTAACAATGCTTAGGGAGTTAGGGTTAATGACTTTTTAAAATTCCGACTGAACATTTTAAGCCACACAAAATAATAAAAGTCTCTGATTTTTTGCTAACAAAATAAAGAATACTTGGATGAAGTCTTTAATAGTAACATTTGCCGACAGCCTTTCACAGACTTGCTGGCTTTTGTTTGAAACTTGTGTTCGTACTGGTTATTTTATACACGTACATTCGGGTTACGTGTGTTTTTACAAAATTGTTTACGGGTACCCGGGTATCCGAAGATTTCAAATTTTGGGTATCCAGTTCCCGAAATAACCGAAAACACACAGCCCTAGTTAATCCTCTATAATAGAAGATTTGAACTGTTTGCCATTGAATCTGTCGTATTGGTTTTTGGTGAACAGCAATATTTTCACTGACAGTACTCCCCTTGTCAATGGCCGTCAAATCCCAGATAGTTTAAACCAACAAGCTGAATTCAATGCTCGCACGGTGAACCGTAACTTGGGCATAAGCTAGCCTACATTTTAATATTTGACATATCCTCCGGTACATACTGATGGAGCCTATTTCTTCCCATCCGCATGAAGAGATATTGTTTATAGCTGGTTGAAAATGCCCCTGTCTAAACATTTATAGATTTTATATGCAGAAAAAATAAACTTGGAAGATGATCATTTTTCATTCCAATTCCAAACCTGACCTGGTAGATCTCCGTTTTCATTCCATTCCTACTGACCGTGACCTAAAGAGGACAATCCGAGTGGGCCTATCTGGTTTTGATGGTCATCTTATAGGGACAGTATCGTCATGATCAACAGTGCGTGGAATCAGTGACTGAAAATAATACCCCACATGATAAGGGAAGAGACAACATCAATATTTGGACATTTACATGTTCATTTCAACCTTCTTATTTTCTTTCACGTCATTAAACCAACCTGTGAAAATTTTAACATGATGTATGTCATGTAAGGATATTATAATGTATCCAATGATAGAGGGCACGTCAGTCGCTTACACAAGGCCAATTTTTCTGCACTTTCTCCTATCGATTTGCTTCTAAACCTTGATCAATCCCCCTCATCATGATGGCCTTTCTAGTTTTCTGGGAATCGTACATGGCTGATAAAAGCCCAATGCTAAAGATGCACCATCTGTGTTTTTCGCCATTTTTCCAAATTTGTTTGTTTTCATCGGAACAGTGATTTTAACCTTACAGAAGATAAAACAAATACTGTGAAACAAGATATTTCATAATATAGTTGTCAGATGCTTGAATTCATTGACAGAACCCACAAAAGACAAATTTTGGGAAATATTTACAAAGTGCTAGGTTGATTACTCCTCTTCCATATGAGCCTGAAAACAAGTTTTCAGGTTTAAAAAAATGATCATCCATATGACCAACTGGAATTTTTAATGTCAATTCTAACATACTTGTATGTACATGTATGAGCCACACAAAAAGTGATTATGACATAAAACACAATAAAGGGGGCCACTTTCCTACCGTCATGTTAGCAGTTTTTCTAATGGTTGTAATTTTTTTTTTAATATCCGAAACCACCCAAAAAGAATTTCAACATTTGAATAGACATGCATGCTTATCCTAAAGATAATTTGAGTTGATTATTACTATTATTTTTTTAATTACCCTAAAATTTCCATCAACAAATGGACGGAAAAGTGAGGTAACTTTTTCCGTCCAATTTTTATGGAAATTTGAGGGTGAAAAAATAAATTAAAAAATAATAAAATAAAATAAATCAACTTAAATTAGTTCTAGTATAAGCCTGCATGTCCATTCACATGTTGAAACACTTTTTGGTCGGTTTCGGGTACTTAAAAATAAATAACAACCATTGGAAAAACTGCTAACGTGACGGATGCAAAGTGGCCCTCTTTATTGTGTTTTATGTCTTATTTAGTTTTCAGATTTAAAAAAATGGTCGTCCATGTAGGCAAAATAACAAACTAAAATTGTCATGTCAATTCTAACATGCTTCATGTAGTATTCTCTGCGATCAGTGATTAACCATTGCTTCCACTTTGTTTTTCCGTGGATATATTTTATGGAGGTTTTCCTCTTTTTTTTTTTTTTTTTGTGAGTAGAGGATTATGTCGTAAATATTTCATGCCGGGATATCACCTGGGAATGGTGAAGGGATTTGGCCTGGCTTCCCTGGTTTATTTTTGGCAGAGTTTAATGACAGTGGTAATCAATTATAAAGTCCCCTACCTCCATAAATTCCCCCCGTGGTATTTCAATACATAGTCCTTGAACTTGACAGTGACAACTAGAGGCAATTGCTTTCCTCCGTTGATTGCCTCCGTTGATTGCCTCCGTTGTCCCCTGGTCTTTGCCTTGGTGTGCCCCTCCCCCCCAAAAAAAAGCTCCCACAGAAATTGTGATTTCCTAATGGAAATGCCCTTTTACAGACATCAAATCACTTTCCACTCTATCACACGGAACATGGAATTTCAATGACTCTGTGTACACTCTAACCTTTTGAATGAGATTTGCTGAAGATTTCTGTTTTTTTGTTCAGTGCATTTTTAAGTGGATAACATATGATTGTTAGTCAATGAGACGTGTTGTGTAGTCTGCTGCTATACTTCAGTAAAACTCATAGAGCTTCTTAAGCAGACAATATTGCTAAGTAAATTTAAAGGGATTGTAAATAAACCTGATTACAAAATATTGCTTTCCGAAAACGACCTTGATGTGAAGCTAAGGCCGTTCCAATTTTATTAGTTGGTTTACGGATGCGGCGACTAAGTATTTTGTTGAAAAATCAAAACAAAACAAAATTTGGAAATCCGTACTTTTTTTTTTTTTTTTTTTTGCCCGGCGACGAATATTCAAACATTGGTCCGAATATTTGAAAATTTCTTTATTTTTTTTATATATTTTTTTTCTGTCTGACAACCTTTTTCAGCACCTAAAAAATCCGTAAACCAACTAATAAAATTGGAACGGCCTAATAGAGAATTAGCTGTTGCAAACTGCTTACCAACCTAACGGACTCGTAGTAAAAATGCCAAAATAGGAGTTAATGGCCCTACATGTACAGTGTACGTTACGTTGATGTGAAGTTACCAATCAAAGGTACCAGTCATCCTAGAAAATTCATTCTGTCAAAAGACTCTCACTTCAGAGAAAACAAACACAAAAATCACATTTTATAAAAAAAGATTCCAGACGGCACATTTTTGCTTTTTCGTAAACATTGTGAATGCTTTTTCGCACTTGTCTCATGACATTGACGACCATGTGCACTTTTACAGGTCGGTTGTTTTAAAGGGACAGTATCGTCACGATCAACAGGGCATGGAATCAGAGTGCTCGTTTTAGATTGAACTCAGTGACTGAAAACAATGCCCGTCATATTACCGTTGCTGCTGCGTAAATGAGCCAGTAATTTTCAGTGACTGTGTTCATCACAAACTTGGACACCGATTCCATGCCCTGTTGAAAGTCTGCTCTGATCGTGACGATATTGTCCCTTTAACGTGCATGTACACATGGTTCAAAGAAAGATGGCATATCGTAACCCATAGAAGTGCAGTTTTGTTGACATAACCAGTGTTAATGTTGTACCTTTCTTCTTTGTTTTTTTAGCATTTCACAGCTGGCCAAAAGCATTATTTACTTCAAAGCAACATGTGCATGTACAATGTTGGTACATGTAGTACGCATTTGCCCATGTAAATGTACCTGTTCGTCCTTGGCTATTATGGAAACCTGACAGGATTGAATGTTTAATTTATTTGCTTGGTTTGATCTATAGAGCAAGGAACCCACCTGCTGTATGATTTGACAGTGTACAGTGTACTAGCTAAAATATAATGTGCTTACTAATAAAGGACATGTGGACAACATAAACCCAAATGTTATAGTTCAGATGTTTGGACACACCCTCTCTGTCTGATGGGGCAATATTTGTATCACACAACAACACTCCAGAGTGTGACTGTCAAAGATAAAATTCCTCCCCCCCCCCCCCCCATACCTCCTTCAAATGAACTTACTGACCTTGCTCTACTTAAACACTAGGTCTCCTAGACAGTGCTATTCAGTATTGTTCCACGTTGTTGGACACTCAGGTAGACTTTCACCAAGCAATACCTTGTGGGAGGAATGTCACCCAGGAGTTTGTATGTCGGGGCCACCCTCATCATAAACACATTGAATTCCTTAGTCTGTCACTGTGACAGATTGTTGGTTTGTTTATTTCGTTGTTGCATGCCTAAGCCCAGGGAGTGTGCCAGGGTTGTTCTTTCTTTTTTTATTAGGAGACTGCCTTAGCTTGTGTGCCCTCATGTACCCCCTGATGTACCCCCCCCCCCCCAGGTTGAAGAGAGGAATATATAACAAAGGGGTAGGCTTTGATGGACAGGGTTAAGAAAAAAAAGGAGTTAACAACAAAATCAGCCTTGGGTGTTTAGCATCAAGGTAATAGAAAGTTTGTCATGTGACTTTTGTTGAACTTTATCAGCTGTGATTTAGTGGAGATTGATTAACTAGTCTTGAGAGGAGCAAGTGATAGCCCCCACCCAACACAGTTCTGTCATAGATGTTTCTTGCTGTAGTAGACTTGAATTGGTTTTCGTTTTTTTAAATTTTTTATTTATGTTTTTTTATCCAATCATCTTGTGAAGTTATTCCATCTGAAGTGCTGTCATCTTAGAGAAAACAGGAAATGTTATGTCAAATTTAAGATAGCTTTTTTCCTTGTTTTCTCAAAAACGTGAGCAACTATTGTGCAGGCCTGTGATTTCTCAGGATTTATTTTATAAATCTCCATTTGCCTCAAAATATTCTTGAAAGAAGAGCAATAGCCCATCACAGAAAGAAAGAAGTAGCCTGTATTGTGTCCACACCTCTAGTTTCTTGTTTATTGGGGATGCGGGGAGTCTGTAAATCCTCAAAAATTAAACATCCAGGAGATTCAGGGGGCTTTGTCCTCTAGACCAAAGGGAGATCCAGGCCCACTACCCAATTTTCAGGATTTTTTTACTTTTGTCAAATCACACCGCTGCTATTGTGATGAAACTTTCACAGGTTATTTTTATGACCAATTTCTTGGAAACTTGAGGGTTAAAATGAACAAACATGTAGGTTACCAAATATCGGTGTTGTACCTTCCCTTTAAAACCCTCCTACTACAGCTGAACGTTTGTGGCAAGTAGCTATAGTGGTCAATATCAGTCAACCGATTGCTTATGACTGTTGAACCAACTGTGCACACAGGGGCATTTTTTTTGACTGGTTTGGACAGTCATTTTGACCACCCTCAACAGTACAAGATAAATGCTTTTACCAGTCAAAAACGGTCAACTTATGTTGACCTGTAAATGTACTTACTACACGTAAGGTTTGACAGTGTTCCACTTTTTTACAATGTTAAGTGCATTAGGTATATACCTTGGAATTTATATCAAAATTTGGACTGATTTTGACCCTTGCAGTCACAGAAGGGTTTTTAAAAGTATATTTGGAAAGAAAATAAATGTACAAAAAGAAAAGGAAAAACAA
This sequence comes from Zoroaster sp. YZ-2022, assembly GCA_029582265.1. NCBI lineage: Eukaryota > Metazoa > Echinodermata > Asteroidea > Forcipulatida > Zoroasteridae > Zoroaster > Zoroaster sp. YZ-2022. The sequence continues at coordinate 23,795,877 of CM055833.1, read as the reverse complement.
TGATTGTAATCTTGTTTCATGGTTGCTACTTAGTCCCTCCGCAGGTGAATCATACAACTAAAACCGTATCTCCTCAATCTAACCTGTCATATTTTCATTTCCAATTTCCAAGAGGGTTGTAAACATTGATACTCGGGTTTCAAGCCTGGTGCCCATTTTTTTCAGTTTCTGTTGTGCTGATAATTATTTGCGTGGATCGTGAGTGAAGGGCGGGCGTTTACATGTATGTAATCTGATCCGGTGAATAATTTCATGCTTGGTGGTTATGAGTTATCACAGGTTAGAAGGACGTTAATTGGGCCACTTTTTCATTCGGCCTGTCATACGGGCAAAGAGAAGCTGCTTTGAAAAAAAAAAAAAAAAAAATTTATAAACAGGTTTGGTATCATCTTAACTGACATGGAAATTATAACAACGAAATAAAGATAACTGTATTAAATACAATTCAAATAAAAAGAATTAAAAACAACTGAAGGATTGAATTGAATTGAAATTGTCACCGATTTTGCCAATTTGATTTTTTTAATTTTTTTGTTTTACATTTCGCTCTGAAAATTACTTAAGCGTAAGGTATGGAATTGATGACAGTATCAAAATTATCAAAGGTTAGTGTACTTCAGTGTAAAGCTGATGAAGATATCAATCTTACTAATTTTGTCTTGAGTTGCTGTAATGTGGACTGGTAAAAGCATTGTCTTGTATTGTTCAGGGTGGTCAAAATGACAGTCAAAACCAGTCAAAAATGCCCCTGTGTTGCACATTTGGGGTCAACGGTCAAAAACAAACAGTTGACTGATTTTGACCACTATAGCTACTTGCCACTAAAGTTCAGCTATAGTAGGAGGGTTTTAACCCTCCTATGTACAGTGCAGTTTGCCATAGAATTGTCAGACCTTTCAAAACCTTTCAAGTTTGCTGTACTGAAGGGTTTTGAAAGGTGGCTGTCTGACAAAGGGACCTATGAAAGGTTTCGAAAGGTGTAACAACTCTCTGAACAAACTGGTGTTGAAATGTTTCAATACCTTTCAAAGGGTATTGAAAGTGTGGTTGTTCAGTAGCAACAAATTCTGGAGGGTTTTAAAGGGTTCATAATTATTGATAGCCATTTTGGCCCGTAAGCAGATTTTGAAAGGTTTTGAAAGGTCAAACCATAGGAGGGTTAAGGCAGTGTAATCAGCTGAACTTTCACAGGACAGTTTTAATAGTACATCTATCTTGACGCAAGGAGAGTTCAAACATAATCTCAGAAGGCCGGCGTAACAACATTACCAATGTTTGTTATTGCACCTTCCCTTTCAGTGGAGATTACACACAGCTTTTTCCATTGTGTCTTGTACAACATGGAATCTATATTATCATGCAGTACTGGTAGTTAACGGTATTTACCTCCAGGGTGTTACGTTACATGAAAGTCAATTTACATTTTTCATTATTCAGATCCATGTACGTGAATTCTAACAAACAACTTTTTTTCCCTGCAGTGCGATAAAGGCTACATTTTTTTTTTTTTTTTTTACATAACAGCCCTGTGTGTTTTGCCTCCCAACCAAAAATAAGATTTGCAAACATATCTGGGAAAAGAATGTTCACTCGCACCATGCATTGAATGACATTCATGTGCGAGGTCGAGCTCTGAATGAGCGACAAGCCCGATGTTTCCCCATTGGTCAGATGTCAATTCCTGCTATTTTCCCCCTCTAATCCAACGCTAGTCATGGAGTAAATGGACACCAGAATCTCAATTAGTTACCTTTTGGAAGAACAGGTAATCCAATCATTACCTGGATTACCTGGATTGGTGTTGAGTGGTATGTCAAGATGGTAGATCGATCAGTACAGGTATCGATAACATTGTCAGCAGTTGACTGGTTTTGACCACTATAGCTACTTGCCACTAAAGTGCAGCTGTAGTAGGAGGGTTAAGCTCAAAACATGATCTGTGTTTACACACCAGCACTGTTTTTTATAAAGTGGTACACTAGTTTGGATTTACGTGTACCTGTCTGGAATACTAATGTTATAACATAATTGTTCACTGCTACAGGTATGCTGCGAGTTTCTTCACAAATATTAGGGGTATAGCAACACATATTTAATGGATTGAATCATGTGTTTATTTTTAAAGTATACATGTATGTACGTCTAAAGCAAATCTCACGTTTAATTTTGTCCTGTAAATTCCAGGCGTGTTTTCCTCAGAATCGTCTTGAAAGGAGAGAAGTAGCCACCAAGGAAAGAAAGAAGTAGCCTGTATTGTGTCCAAACCTCTAGTTTCTTGTTTATGGGGATGTGGAGAGTCTGTGAATCCTCCACAATTAAACATCCAGGAGGTTCGGAGGGGTTTGTCCTCTAGACCAAAGGGGGACCCATTTGTCAGGATTTTTTACTTTTATCAAATCACACCCCCTGAAATTCAAAAAAAGTATGCATACAACTAATAGTGATATTTTATTGCCATGTTATAAGACTGTGAAACCCAGGACTGCTACATGTACCTGGATTCCTGTGTGTAGAAATAGCCTGCGGGGATGTCAGTGCTATATGTGTCTGATGCCTGAGCATAATAATAGCCTTGTATTGCCCAGCTTGTGGCTCTTTGTGCTTTCTCTACCTGACATTATATATCAGCTTATTAGCTGTAGCTTCAGGTGACTGCTTTTGGACCCCGGGTCGTAGCCCTGGATGTTTGGCCAAATACAGGTACGCTGCGCTCTCGCATGCATGGTGGAATCGAGGGGAGAGAAATTCTGGCCGTGTCAGTTTTGTGGTGTTGTTGTTTTCCAATCATCCAAATTGGAACTCGAGGCGTCAATAAAATGTTCAGTCCGTGGGTACACCCGGAGATGGGTTGTCGGACATCGGAATTCGGGGCCCCGTGTTTTGATAGGATTATGCTACATATATGTTGAAACACACACACATAGCTCTTGTGATTGTGTAACACTTTATTTCATCACCCGACGCAAGAATTTCATCAACCTATTAACAATTTATTATTGTGATTTTGCTGTCCTTTGAGAAGATTTTTTCATTTATTATAATTGACCTGCTGGTCTGTAATTCACGTCTGGTTAAAAATTTTTTTTTTTTTTTTTTTTTTTTTTTTTTTTTTTCCCAATTTAAAAAATTAAATTGCTACATGTGTAGGTAGGGAACTGCAAATAGAAAAATGACACAAATGTATGATTTTGTGTCATGTGTGTATGATATGTTATACATGTATGTATGCATTCCAGTAGTGGTTTGTATTAAATCCCAGACTTCAGACTGCTAACTGTATTATATACTACCTAGACATGTTTTTTGGCTATTTCGAGTGTGCATATATTGATTTATCATTTAAGGTGTTGGTCTTCTCCTCAAATTTCCCATTATTGATGTTTGGTGTGCTTGAATGGTGTAGCATTTGCAATTCAGAATTGCCCAAATGGTCAAATATTGATGTAAAACTCACTTGGTGTACAACTCCTTATGGTATCAAATTTCCATTAGAAATCATTTTGTCTGAGGTGCTGTCCTTTTTAAGAAAAGTGAAATGGAAAGAGTCCTAAAAAATAACATGTAAATACCACATTAAGGAGGAACACAAATATGATTGCATTTTCACCGTTTTCTTTCTAATAACTACAATATGTCCCCAAAAAAGTGTCACTCTAACTATTTCTGAAAATATACCAAAACCACGAAATAAATTTTGGAACTTTTTCAATTGCACAGATACTCCTAATCCTTTATGTGAGAAATTACATAAAACTCACAGGTGTTTATGCCAAGGATTAGGAGTATCTGTGCAATTTGAAAAAGTTCCAAAATTTATTTCGGGGTTTTGGTATATTTTCAGAAATAGTTAGAGTGACACTTTTTTGGGGACATACTGTATAGTATTAAGCTGAAACTATCATAGGTTGGTTGTCAAATGTTTATCTTGATTCAAAGAAAGTACCGGTAAGCATACACTTGTAGAACTAGTAGTACATGTACATGTAGTTCTGTGCGTTTTCAGTTATTTCAGGAACCAGATACCCAAAATTGGAAATCTTCCGATACCCGGAAACAATTTTTGTAAAAACACACGTAACCCGAATGTACGTGTATAAAATAACCAGTACGAACACAAGTTTCAAACAAAAGCCGGCAAGTCTGTGAAAGGCTGTCAGCAAATGTTACTTCTAAAGCCTTCATCCTAATTTTATTCATTTTGTTAGCAAAAAATCAGAAACTTCCATTTGTGTGGATCAAAAGTGTTCAGTCGGAATTTTAAAAAGTCATTTACGGGTAATTGGAACCGAAAAATGGAACCGGGTAATGACATTTTCGGTCGGGTACCCAGATATCCAGCACAGCCTTAAGAACTAGAAGTATATAAATTTGTCTTAAACCAAAGGTAAATTGTACCTTCCCTTTCAAGGTAAAAAAAAAAACATCTCTTGTTTCTGGTCATCGGCTGGCTTCAAAATTGGCGCGGTGACGCTTTTTGTTTTGGTTTTGCCAACGGGGAAATACCAAATTTCCCATATACAAAGTATGGTGGCTAAGAGAGGCCTCACAAATTGGGCAAACGTTCATACCCCTATGTGAAAAAAAGTTGTTTAAAACACAGCACGGCAGAAATCCAATCGATCCAGCAATTTTGTCTGCAATTGGCATCGTTTTTTTTTTTTTTAAATAGAAAATGCTGACGTGCAGGTCTGAGGCGATGCGCGCGGAGACCAGAAACCGGAGACTTTTTTTTGGGGGGGGGGGGGTGGCCTAAAGCCTCTGCTGTATTGGTATTCTTGAGAAATGTAAATGATCACAGATTTACAGCAAACTTACTCGGAGTAAAATTGATGATAGTACATTGTATCATGCATCACATGAAATACATGTAGATTGAAGCTGAAGTGCAATGTGTCATTTTTACAACATTTTAAACTAATTGTTTTGCACATGATTGTGTTTACCGGAGACATACATTGAAGTGAATATGAACAATCACATTCTAATTCACTATTGTACGACAATGAAATTGTGAAAAATTTCACTTGTGAATTTTTCACAGGTAAGTTTTATATATCTCGATATGGATGTATTTACAGACATTTTTACAGAAATGTGTTCTGGCCGGGGCGGTGAGTTTATTATGTCGCATATGTGTGACGAAGTATTGTTGCTTTGAAATTGAATAATATTTATTCATTAATCTCCACCTTTAACATGATACAAGGTACTGTATCATTATTGCCCGCCTTAATTATACCATACTTAAATTTCTTACAGTGATATCCTACGACTACGAGTTATAACCAGCCGTGAAATCCGAGCATCATGTTTTTACCCTGTCTGCCCACCTGGTGAATTAATGCCTCCCTTGGGCCTTCTGTCCGGGGCCAATGGAGTAACTTCTTTTGCCTCCCTTGGGCCTTCTGTCCGGGGCCAATGGAGTAACTTTTTTTTTTTTTACATATTATTTTTAGCACCTTGATTTCACTGTTCTGTTACTTGGTGAATGTCCCTGAACTTGGACTGGCGGCACTTCATGATGGGGCAATGTTTGGCAGAGAAAGATTATTTATTGACTTACTAGATTCCGCACATATCAGCCACTCTGAGCACCAGGTCTCAGTAACTGGAAAACAACATGTTTTCATAAACCCTTTCCTAGTTAGCCAATTTTGGGCCCCCGATCAGCCAATTTTTCCAATAATTTGCAGTCAATTAATGCTTTTCAGTCGGCCAATTTATCAATCAGCACACCATCCGATCTGGCTGCCAGTTGTCCGATTATTGTATAAAGAAGGGCTTTTCCCTGTTAGGAGATGACCTTCTCCACCTGAAAATATTTGAGCCAGTATTAGAAAGCTGCAAGCAATATAGGCCAACTGGTACGTGTACGCTTGGAAATGCAATATTTAGTTTGACCTAGATATAGTTCCTGTCCGATTAAATAAAGAAAATCTATTCCTGAACGTACATTGTAGACTTTAATATGGTGCGGGAAAAGGCTAAGGGACACGTACATGCATGGAAAGTACAATTATTTACTTTGCATTAAAGCGAGGATCAAATGAAACGCTGCACTTGTCCTCAGTAATAGTGGAATTTTCAGTAAGATGCTGAAAAGTGTTCACATTTTTTATTTTTTTAAATATTTTTTTCCCCTCCTTATTAGTGTGTACAGGCAACTTAGATTATATGCCAAATTTGGCTTTGAGCTCTGTCAAACATTCTGAATTTTGGATGCAGTATTGAAGCACCTCACCGACCAATAGTGTCTGGAATTTGATGAAACATCTGCGTGGCCTGTGCAGTTCTTATGTCTAACGCATAATTTTATATTCAAAACAATGGGTTGGCATTGCCCATAAAGATTGACGCCAAATGAGAGACTCTTGAGATGCCGGTGGCAGATTAGACTTACATACCAGTCCTTTTCTTATTGTTCTCAATATTGTGCGCATGCTGAGAATTACGCAAACAATGTGAAAAGGACTGGTTAAAGTCTGTTTCCATCAGCCATTGCAACCTACATGTAATCTAACCTCACCTGCTGCATAACCCGCTGCTATATAGGATTCTAGCCGGCCAATCGTCATCGGGCAAGCTCGGTGGTCGAGAGGTTAAGACGTCTGCACTAGTAAGCAGGAGGTCGTGGGTTCGAATCCCGCCCAAGTCGCCTGCAAAGTTTTTTTCCACAGACACTCAGAAAGCACTGAGTATACAATGCTATACACACGTCAGTGCAGGGCAAAATTAAATCAATTGTTTATCACCCGACGCAAGAATTTCATCAACCTATAACCTAACCTAAACCACTGAAACCAAATCTGCCATTGAAACCCTATCAGTAAAATGTACTCCCCATAAGACAAAGACATCATGAGCTCTTTGTATTTTTTTTTTAAATTGAAGATAAAACGTTTTACGTATCCTCCTTGCCACCAATACACAAATGTATTCACAGGATGTCCAGTTCCTTTGCAATAGCGTTTTCTCATCAGAGAATGCACTTTAATCAAATGGTTTTGAGAAGGAAAAAAATACTACAAACGTACATGTAGTGTGTGAACTGTATATCAGAAGGAAAACAGAACAAAGTCGGTCTGCCAAGTGTCAGGTGTTAATGGAAGACACGTTCAATTTGCATGAAGATGGGAAAATATAAAGTGCTACCTACTTTAATAAACGAAAAAACTCCTACGACCTTGTATCACGCGATCAAAAGTACACTAGCTTTCGTACGTGAAAGCCCCGGGAACACTTTCCAATTGAAACAGGGCGAATCCTCTCTACCACACGTAAAACAAAATATTTCAACTATACCAAATGGATTCCCTTAATGGCTGCCCGGAGTGGCGCACAAAACACCTGGGAGAGACAGAGAGGCCCGGCCATGGGAATAGCAGTCTCCATTAGGGTCAATTTAGTTGAAGAAAGACCTGACTGAGGAAAGTGGGAACACTGACCTTAGATTTTGTTTTTTTCCCCCCATTTTCCCATCTTGTTTTATACATCAGGTACAGGGCTTTGTATAAGTGAGCAAATAAAATATGTGAAACCACCGGTAACAAGTGGGTCTGTGGGACAATGGGAGATGTTCATGGTTTGGCACCGGTGACAGGGGGCTTTCAGACACACAGGTACATGCTAGAAGAACAAACGAAAACATCCCCGGTTGTTTGGTTTGTATTAGGACGAAAGGGAAATATCACATATCTGGGAAATCATGTTTTCTTGAGTTTGTATTCAGCTTTTGCAGAATATGTCGCCGGTTATTATTAAAGAGAGCTTTCATGAGATTGGTGTGACCCACATTTGGCACAACCAAAAGTACACAAATATCTGCTGGCCGGCCGAATGAGGGCACCCTATGTTGCAGGCAACAGCGCATCAACAGACACGCATGTCACCCAGCATATCGCTGGTTAGCAATGTAATTTGGTTAAACCAAGGAAGAGTTTTGGCTGAATATTAAGTACATGCAAGATACAGAGTTTTGTACAAATACAATGTCCTTGCCCATTGTCCTGCGTTTTCACTGCTGGAGGACTAGGATGTGCACGGAGCAAATAGGACTTTATCATTAAATTAAATTGTTACTTTTTGGGGAGGATCCCCCCCCCCCCCAAATTCACCATGCAGATGAAACTTTCATGAGGAATGTTGGGACCAAGAAAAAGCACCCCCTCCCCCATCATTTGCATGATGCTATTTTAGTTGCATCATTTTCATGTAGCCCCTCCCCCTTTCCCTATTGTATATATTGCCCACTCCAACTATTAAGCAGTTTTTGTCTTCCATAATCGGACCAAAAAAGAATTGATACAGCTGTCACTTGCGGCTGACTGTCTGCACAAAATGATAGATACAGCCCCCCCCCCCCAGGCTATGTATATTTGGCACTACCATATCATTGACATAAATTTATCACCCTCAACTCAAGTCTTTTTGGGGTTGTTTGGGGTTGTTTGGGGTTGACAGGAAAAGAAGGTATTAAGTAAGCACTTGTCAAGTCAATATATTTTCCATTACATCTATTTTTGCAATAGCACTTGTCGCAATGTACGTCAGTGATTTGTAGGGCTTCCAGTATTGTAGGCTTACAGTAGAGTCAAGATTACCAGACAGCCTGCGTCTTAACCACGGAACCGTGCTCTAACCTAGTGGGTTACCAAACTACGAGATGATCGTTTCCCCGATCAGGGCCTATTGGTGTCCTCATTGGGAGAATAGGGTTTCAATCAGGGTAAAGGTATCTCCCAATCGGGATAGTATGGCAGGAAGGTGTCTTTGCCACCCAAGGGTTTCCCGATCGGGGCCTATTGGTATCCTCATTGGGAGAACAGGGTTTCAATCAGGGTAAAGGTATCTCCCAATCGGGATAGTATGGCAGAAGGTGTCTTTGTCACCCAATGGTTTCCCGATTGGGGCCTATTGGTATCCTCATTGGGAGAGCAGGGTTTCAATCAGGGTAAAGGTATCTCCCAATCAGGATAGTATGGCAGGAAGGTGTCTTTGCCACCCAAGGGTTTCCCGATCGGGGCCTATTGGTATCCTCATTGGGAGAACAGGGTTTCAATCAGGGTAAAGGTATCTCCCAATCGGGATAGTATGGCAGAAGGTGTCTTTGTCACCCAATGGTTTCCCGATTGGGGCCTATTGGTATCCTCATTGGGAGAGCAGGGTTTCAATCAGGGTAAAGGTATCTCCCAATCAGGATAGTATGGCAGGAAGGTGTCTTTGCCACCCAAGGGTTTCCCGATCGGGGCCTATTGGTATCCTCATTGGGAGAACAGGGTTTCAATCGGGATAGTATAGTTGACATTGGTCACGTTTAGCCCTAGTACTAAATTACTGGAAAATGTAACCAAGTAAAATAATGTGCATGCACCTAAAATATTCTGGCATGAAGCGCCCTCAAGCATAGTCCAGGCTTCATTCATGTTGTTAAAGATTTATCATCTGTGTTTGGGCCACTTTGATGGTAAAAAATAGGTTGAAATGTTGAATTTCACTGTTTTAAACCTCAGCTTGCACGTGACCACACAATTTATCGTTTGTTTGTTTAATAACAATATTATCTTCCAAAATTTGTTCGCTTTTTAAATTCTACTTTTGAGGGTCTCTTGAGCCAGACACAGGCGATATCCTCAATAGACCCTCACCGAAACAGTGGCCCCATTAGCCATACAGGAAAATGTACCCGAGTCAAGTAAATGTGCATGCACCTAAAATATTCTAGCATGAAGTGCCTTTGAGCAACATCCAGACTACATTCATGTTGTTAACCCTACTTACATCCTCTGCTCAATTCGTGCAGAATACAAGTAACACCCCCCTCCCTTCGAATAGAACACACCGTAAATTCACATGCTTGTGTTTAAAAGGTGAAATGGGTACTTCAGGAAATACTGAGCCGTGGAGCACGATTTTTCGAGGAGTCAGTCCACCTCTTTTTGGTCAGTTTAAAACATACAAATAGATCCTCTTGAAATGGAAGGTAAAACATTGGTATTTGGTAACAGTCATGTACAGGTGTGTTCACTTCAACCCTCTAGTTTTCAAGAAAATATATCATAAAATAATTAACCTGTGAAATTTTAATTTTTTAATTTTTTTTTTTAATGTTTTACAAAAAGTTCTCTGATGGCAATTTTTTTGTTAAATTAGTCATTGTAACAATTCTTGTTTTCTCTAAGATTGGAAGCACTTCAGATGAAGTACTTTCTCAGGATGAATTGAAGGTGTGCTAACTTGACCACAAGTAAGTTTTGAGAAACTAAATAGTTAATTTGATAATCTGGTGAGAACTGATGGTGTACCTACTCTTTAAATGTCACTGTTGCGTATCCTTTGGGATTGCCACTTTATATGTGTTTCTAAGATGGTTATCAGGAGTTGATAGGAAAGAACTTTTTACAACTTCAAGAAAGCTAAATGATTAAGATAACTTCACTAAGGGAAAGAATTTATTAAAACCTATTGATAATTTCCTAAATGAATGCCTGCCCTTACCCCTGTCCTTCCCCCCCCCCCACCCATTAATTCCCATGATTGTAAATCAGCCGACTGTGACCTTCCCAGGAGAGTGAGCAAAAGGATCTTTGATTTTTGGCACCGCTCAAAAAAGATTTCCATCTTATTTAGGGAGAAGACGGAAGGAAAACAAAAATTGCTGACACTGCCTTGGGTCATACCAACCAGAGTATTGAGGAAGCAGTGGAACAGATGGATTTCCTTGATAAGCAGTGATAGCAGTTACATGCGGAAACTTACAGGTTACAAGGGTTCCGGCTGTGGTTGTCTGTGAGCCCGACATGACCCTGGTTCTCCAAATGACCCACTTACTAACTCCATCAGACTGTGGTCCCCGGCTTGCTCCGCATAGCTGGCATTCCACATATTATCCAGTTATTTGATTTACTTTTAAATCCCAGAGCTTTTAAAGGGACAATATCGTCACGATCAAACAGGGCATGGAATCGCAGTACTAGTTTTAGATTAATTCAGTGAGTGAAAATAATACCTCACATGATAAGGTCATATTACCGTTGCTGCTGCATGAATGAGCCAGTAATTTTCAGTCCCTGTGTTCATCTTACATTAGGGCACCGATTCCATGCCCTGTTGAAAGTCTGCTCTGTTTGTGACGATACTGTCCCTTTTCATGGGATAAATGGATTGGAGATTGAGCATCCTTCAGTTCCCCTCTAGTCTAATCCGAAAAAGTTCACAAATTTTGGAAACTCATGTTTTCCTCTGTTTGCAGCTCTTGGGATAGGTAAAGGTAAAACATGTGGAATGAATAAGAATTTGTGGTTTGATAAATTTGTTGACTTTCTGTTTTAAAATAAATGGACTTTAGCATGGGGTTTTGTGCGTTAGCATAGAACCACTCATAATTGGTTGTCAGTCTCGGAGGTACATATTTTGTATGTGTCATGCTAATCCCATTTGTCTATAGTGCGTACATGTACATGAATGGACAGGGCGGATTAGTTTGGCTGAGATCCGTGGTTTCGAGGGAGAATGCTTGGGATGGAGAGACACACCCCGCCCCTCCGGCCAAGTCCGAAAGGATAACCTCTTCATCATGTAGGCCCCTTACAGGTACACTTTCAATCTTGTACTACATGTTGACAGTGTTACTACGTCAAGATACCAGTTCAAGATTCAAGACCTAGATTAAGACTTATCAGCTCTGTGCAGAACTGTTTGAGGGCAACTTCATTCGCTAGAGCTTTCATGCACTTTTCATCAGGATTTCTCGATCCCAGTGCTCTGTCACCCTGGGACTAGCCGATTACAATATCCACAAATCTTGGATACTAAAATTTCTTGCATTGCAGGTGATGGGTTTTGTGTTCCAGTCTGATAAGAAATTACTGCAGCGAGCTGTGTCTGGGGAGGCCGGGACTAGGCCATCCAACTTCCAAATCCCAAGTATTGCAATTCGGCTGGTTCTGCATACATTATTCTTTGATAAAATCAATCATCTAAACATTGGACATATTTTTATAAAAATATAAAAAGCACGATAGTACAGTATGAGGAATTTTTTTTATTACTTTGTGTTATCATAATAATGTTTAAAACTGTTTTAGCTTGTTTCCATAAACACATCAGCATTGTGGAATTCACTTTTCTTTTCCTACCAGGGTCTGGTAGTGAGAATGAGGGTAAACCCTGTTGACGAGGTTTGGTTGAGGGAACATTCTTTGCCCCTCAGTGCATAATTTTGGGGAGGGGTCGCCAACAGTATAAGTTCCAAGAAACATTCAGCCGATCTTTGCCCTCTCTGCCAGTTTCTACAAATTATTGTTGTGAAATAATATACAATCGTGAAAAAAAATTGAAAGAAAAGGAAATAATTTGTAACATTGGCACAATGTACAACAGCTACTGGGTCGACGACGCAAGGTTACTTGAAACTAGCCAAAGTGTAGACTCAATGTGCGTGCATGTATGCGGTTGCTCTTGAGTGTACATGTAGCTGTCAGATGTTGTGATTTGCATTAAAACATCCGCACATCATTTATTCTCCCATGAACAGTTATATATCTGTGTGTTTTCATCATCTCAAGGTGTCAGGAAGTGTAGTAAGTGTAGAACAGATATCCCCCTCTCCCCTCCCCCCCCCCTCCCCCCCCCTCCCACCCCTCCAATATTCAGACACTATAGTACATGCATGCATGTGACACCAGTGACTTAAACTTGGGCGATATCGATTTTTTTTCATCAACGATATATCGGCAAACATATATTGCGATTTTCGATAGTATCGTGATTGTTTTTTTTTTCATTCGTGCATGATTGCTTTAGAGCCGATAACCACAGGTATGTACCCCTCTACAAGCATCACAATAAATCACAAATTAGTTTACATAGCATGTATGTACTTCTGAAGTTGTTCGCTTTTGTTTGTCACTTCTGAAAGCTGAAAAGACTGTCCTAATTTTGTCCTGACTTGACTCACAATGGCAATTTTTATTTATTTATTTATTTTTATTTTTAATCGCGATATATATTTTTAAGCGCAATTTGCCGATATCTTGATTACTTGATAAGTTCTCGATATCGTAATCGAATAAAAAAGGTATTGCGATAATCGATATTATCGTGTTATCGCCCAAGCTTATAGTGACTCTCACATGGCAATAGAGTATTATCATGGTGTATCCATCTTGGTTTTTTTCTCCTCAACAAATCCACGTAAACCAAACCGAGGCTAGAAGGCAGAAATAGCCCGGTCCCTCATTATGAAATGAGAATCAACACTGTAATCGTTATTGCACATACACAGGGAACCAGATAAAGATGGCCGTAGCGTGACGAAAGTCTGTAGAGCATCTCGGTTTCCTCCACACGTGCGACGCTTCCTTCACTCGTTCAGATGAGTCAATAATGAGCCACGGCTCGAGTACCTTGTCAAGTTCCCTTCCACGTTCCCAAGTTAGGCTTGAATAACCACCGGCTCAGCACTTTTTCATCCTTTTCTCCATCACTTCAGCACAATGTAAGGTCTGCAGCAGATAAAAAAAAAGACACCCGATCTTATATAGATTGGTGAAATTCTTGCGTCGGGAGATAAACAATTGATTTAATTTTGCCCTACACCGACGTGTGTATAGCACTGTATGCTCAGTGCTTTCTGAGTGTCTGCACTAGTGCTTTCCGAGACGTCTGCACTAGTAAGCAGGAGGTCGTGGGTTCGAATCCCGCCCGAGTCGCCTGTGTAGTTTTTTCACAGACACTCGGAAAGCACTGAGTATACAGTGCTATACACACGTCGGTGTAGGGCAAAATTAAATCAATTGTTTATCTCCCAACGCAAGAATTTCACCAATCTATATATATCGTGGAATCCGCTGCTATATAGGATTCTAGCCGGCCAATCGTCATCGGGCAAGCTCGGTGGTCGAGAGGTAAGACGTCTGCACTAGTAAGCAGGAGGTCGTGGGTTCGAATCCCGCCCAAGTTGCCTGTGTAGTTTTTTCACAGACACTCGGAAAGCACTGAGCATACAGTGCTATACACACGTCACCCTATCTTGTTTATCCCCAGAGTTAGACACCCCCCCCCCCCGCCATTGTGAATACGTGTGAAGGAAAACAACACCAATACTACTTTAGGAATGGTACCACCCACATCTCAGTTGTTGTCGTTAGGCAGCATTGTGAATGCCAGTACAACAAGGGAGGAGTAAACACTTTGGTTGAACAAAGATAACTATAAATACAGTTCAGATTCTGAAAAATCCTCCGCCTTAAAGGCCAGTTCCATACTTCACGCGAAAGCGAAATTTGTGACATCGACAATGGTTCACAGCAAATATTCGTGGCGAAGGTTCATTTCAACATGCGCAAATCATTTGTCGCAAATTTGATGGCGTCATGTATGAACCGACCTTCAGTGTTTGCTTATCATCTTGTAATGACATTTGTTTGAAGTTAAAAAGTGCACATAAAAAGAAATAACCATTTATTATTAAAGCGCGTGGGCATAATATAGCCATTCACATCATGTATATATGAATAATCATTGCCAGATAAATGCCAGTAAACAATGGCTTTGATAACCTACCAGAGAGTTTCTTCTTAACCCAATTATCCACCAATCAAAGCCCACGATGAGCTTACAAAGTGGTGGTGATGTAACCATAGAGCAAGGACCAGAGAGGGCCTTGCTCTATGATGTAACTGATCTCACTATTTTGCTGTTGTGCTGAAGAAAACACAACCATTTCATCAGAGCCAGTTTTCCCCCCATAGTCTGCACCTGTAAACAATACAGTTGCAAGTTTTCCCCCCATAAATTTCCAAAGTCCCAAGGCTCCCCTCAATTGTGTACAGTTGTCAAAATGTATTAGCCTGTCCTTCACGTCACCCTTGCCAACATATCAAGAGCCAGTTTTTATTGCAGGGAAGTCCACCATGGTCACACTCAGTCTGAAGTCCCCAGTGACTGTGTTTTTATAAACCAGAAATTGATGAATGGGGGGAAATGTAAAAAAAAAAAAAAGTGGATATTTCACACATCTTTTTAAGCAAGTAAGGACCTTCTTGGAATGCTGGAAGGGCTGTTCTGAAGGAAACAATGCAGGAATTTGAAGACTGGGTATTGATGGTTAGAATTTAGATTGTTGATTTATCTCTGCGTCTGGTGTTGAAATTCAGACATTAATTGTTAGTCTTTCTAGGAAGTGATTTTAAAGAGGTAAAGCCTGAATTTGTATTCATTGAAATATTGATAATTTCCTTTTCGAAAGGAAAAACGGTTACTTCAAAAATGAGATGTTTCACAAAGTAGTTGTCTGAAGCTTGGTTGAACAGTAAGAAAATACAAAGTGAACCACATTTCAGTACATCATCATCATTCGGCATAGACTTGTGTCTATGGCCGCCTCATCCTCAGATTGTAACGGAGGCGCATTGCTGGAGACGACGCCATCACCTGTTTGCTTTCGATCGGCGATTTTCTCAGCTCATCCACACTTCTGCCACTCCACTTCATCACATTGTCTACCTAGCGCAGTACACATTTACTGTAAAAGCGTGCTTCCCACGATTATTTTGAGAAATATGCCAATTTAAAGCATTCATTTTACCAAAACCCAAGCAAAATTATAGCAGTGCTTCAATGAAAATGAAAATTGCTTGGTATTTGCTGTGTTCGAGTCCAGTACGAGTATGTGTTCTACAACTCTGCTTCTAACAAATGCCTCCAAACGCATACAATCTTTAGCTCTCTATCCACAGAAATCAAGACAGTAGTGCAAATAAATGCGATTTGTGTACACTCATAGAATAGCAAACTTTCCTATTCTTAAAAGCAACCTCCTAAATTTGCCCCTCCCCCCTCCCATCCCTATCATAAGGACTCAATTGTTTTGTAGGCAATTTTCTTTTATTTCCCTCGTGTTCTGTCCTCTGTACCCTAAACAGTGGTTAAACACAGTCTCTTCTGTAACTTGTCATGTCAGGTATCACCGGGAACAGTGTTTCTCTTGTTCCCAATCTTTGGTGGAGGCAAGTCGCCGTGACATATCCCCCATCATCACTTGGCGATCTTCATTGAATATTCAACAGTGTCTCCCTTGGTTAAGTTTCACCATGTTAATGAGATGTTTCCCCAGCATAAAATGTTTTGGGTTTCTGTTTTTAGATCTCTGACATAGGCAGGCCTGTGGTTGGTTTTTGTTACAAATCTCCCTTTGCCTCAAATTTTTCTTGAAAGAAGAGAAGTAGCCATCAAGGAAAGAAAGAAGTACCGGTACCAGAGCCTATATTGTGTCCAAGTCTCTAGTTTCTTCTTTGTGGGGATGTGGAGAGGAGGAGATTCAGGGGGCTTTGTCCTCCAGACCAAAGGGAGACCCAGGCCCGCTATCCATTTTTCAGGATTTTTGACTTTTGTCAAATCACGCCCTTGGATAGGGTAAGGATTGAATATCACCTGAAGGGCGCATTTCTGCATTTGATGGGTGTATGTGTGCAATTTCTGTTAAGATCATCAGCTGTCTGAAATTGGGAAGTTATATAACCAGTTCGCGTCGGGAATAAAAAACTTTTTCTGGGCCCCTGTGCGGGTTTCTTTTTCCCACACAAACACGTTAATGGAAGCTTCCACAGCGCGTGGCCACGTCTACCGAGCATGTCACTGTACGCTCGGCTCGTTGCCACGTCAACCGAGCATGCATACAAATATTCCGGAGTTTCCTATGGTGTGTTTAGACGCTCTCCGATCCGTGGTGCAAAAAAAAATTACGTGTATACACGGCCTCCGACGCTAACTGGTTAAATGAATGTTCACATAAAAGTATATTGCTGGCTAAGAATAGTCTATGACTTGCTTTCAGTGTGAACAAAATTACTTTTGACTTGGCTTGACATGCAGATGAATGACTTGTGATTTGACTTGTAAAAAATTACTTGTTACTTGACTTGCAAATAAATAACTTGTGACTTGACTTGTAAAAGAAAATGACTTGTGACTTGACATGACTTACAAAGAAACGACTTGTGACTTGACTTGACTTGACATGCAAAGAACCCTAGCTTGTGGCTTGACTTGGGAAAACATTACTTAGTTTAAACAAGTAATGATTATCTGATTATCCGATACTTAATGTTTCTCTGTTTTGTGTGTCTCTGTCGGTGTCAAATTGTCCTCACTGCGAATACACCTCAAATAGACATTGGCTGATTTGATGAAGCAACTAGTATAAAATTAAGCATCTTTGGCTGAGGACTAAGCCCTTGTAGATCAAAGGTCAGCGTCCCATAGGATGGTCAGATTTGTAGGCATGCACTTTTAAATTCGTATATATAATATTAGATTTGCATTTGATTTCTGCATGGCAACGTGGATAGTCCGGCCTCTGTGGGAAGGCTTGAGTTGGATAGCTCCAGAGATAGTCTGTTCTTGCCGCTACGTTCCACTTTCCCCGATGTGATTGCATCTTGACAAATGTGGATATCAAATCTACGCGAGAATCTAATTATTGTAATCAAATCAATATATATGTGTGTGTATGTGTGAAAGAAGTAGTCAAAAAACGAAACGGGGGAAATTTTTTTTTTCAACCCGTGTTCTGCATATGATTTATGTATAATGCTTTCGACCAAATTAAAGATTTTTTTAATTGGAACATTTGGTTTGAGACAGATAGGCAGCACAATTTGGGAAGTTTTTTTTTCATTCTGAAAGGAACTACAGAGCTTTAGTTGTTCTCTAAACTGCCATCAGAAAAATAAATAAAATAGATCTGTTACAAGATGAAATATGGTCTGGAAGTGACGTTGAAGGAGTCCAGGTCTATATCATTTTAAAGGGAAGGCATAAATACCACATTGGTAATTGCCTGATCACAAAGTTACCAAAATTATAGTTAATGCAAAAAGCTAACTTGATGTGAAGTTGTTAAAAAGTACTAGTCATGGTGAAGGATTTGTACATCTGAAAGGGCTGTCATTTCGAAGAAGATACCAAAGATATGTACACTTTCAAAACAATTGCCAGATGGCAACATTTTGCTCCCTTGCGCTTTCTGTGAAATATGTGAATGCTTTTGTCTCATGACTTAGCATCTGCATTGAACTGAAACTTTCACAGGTTGGATGTTTACTCGAAGGAAAGTCATTAAAACACACTCATAGAAGCTTTTTTTTCCTTTTTTTTTTTTAATATACTACTCAAAACAATTTAGGGAACAAAACAATTTAGGGAACACTAGATTTACTGCAAGAGGTGGTCACACCCGTTATTGAAATGTTCCATGAACCGGGATTTTCATTTGCAACCCCCTCTCTCTTTCAGTAGTCATGTCATGAAATGTGTAATCACTACATGCATCCTTTATCATCTGTTTCATTGTGCAGTTGTTTCTCATCAATTCTGTG
Organism: Zoroaster sp. YZ-2022; assembly: GCA_029582265.1. NCBI lineage: Eukaryota > Metazoa > Echinodermata > Asteroidea > Forcipulatida > Zoroasteridae > Zoroaster > Zoroaster sp. YZ-2022. Next base: position 23,777,500 of record CM055833.1, on the reverse strand, counting down.
AAACATTGTGTTTATCTGAAATAAATGATCTTGCTTTAACTGAGATTATTCCGGTGTTCCCTAAATTGTTTTGAGTAGTATATTACCAATGTTTTATTTTCCCTTTAGGTCTGATTTCAGACTTGACTTTAACATGCTTGGTAAAGTTGTTGCACCAACTGCTGGTGACCTGTAGTTCATGTTTGTCATGGATAAAAATAGCTGGAATATAATGGTCACCAGTGATAAATCCATGCTAATCTCATAATGTTGATGAAACCCTCTTAGAAATTCCAACGTTCTGCGGCAATGACAAGAATGACATTCATGAATCTTTATAATACAAACATTTAATAAGAAATATAAAAAAAATATCTTGTGGTTGGACTGATTGACTGTTGAAGTTTACGTTGAAACTGCATTGAGGATCCCGATTGTTACTAAGTATGGAAATAAAATGTTACACATGTGGTGTAACAATCTCAAAAATAAGCAAGAGTTGTAGCTTTGCTTCTGAAGACGATCAGAGCATACTGATCAAAACGTCGAGTTGTAACCAATCAGTTCTTTTCAGAGTTAATTACTAATTACTCAAAAGAGATTTTTTTTTCACATGGTGTCACCACAGTCTTTACTTATTCCAAAAAATGTTACTTCTAATACAAATATTTTGTTGAAAGAACAGCAAGTTTTATTTTAGGCCCACAAAAAAAGGTTTTTTGGTTGTTGTTTTTTTTGCTATGAAACGATGTTCAATTGCAGCCAAAATTGCTGGATCATTTGGAATTCTGCCATGCTGTGTTTTAAATGACTTTTTCACATAGGGGTATGAACGTTTGCCCGATTTGTGAGGCCTCTCTTAGCCACCATACTTTGTATATGGGAAATTTTGTCCCCGTGTATACAATGTATCACGTATTTCCCTGTTGGCAAAATTTGTTTTAAAGATTGCCGAAAAAAAAAGGAAAAAAAAAAGGGGAAAAAAGCGTCACCACACTGATTTTGAAGCCGACCAATGACCAGAAACTGGAGACATTTTTTTTTTGGCCTTATTTGCTGAATTCCTAAGTTGTTTTGTTTTCTTTTTCAGTTGATTTGTTATTGTTAGCTGGTTTAATGATGGCCACTGGGTTGTTAAACCCACAAGGCTGCGTTATTTTTAGACACCCCCCCGTCCTTGGTTCTTTCTCTAATTCTAAAAACTCTTTTGGATCCGAATCTGAATGCGGATCACAATCCTTTGTAATGGCGTTATAAAGCTACTTAACTGTAGCCTTAAGTGCTATTATAGAAGTTATTATAGAATTGTCTGCAGACTGTGTCTGGGTTCTTCCCTTTGTTACATAGTCCGGGAGTGTTCGTCCGGAGAAAACATTTAAGTGGATGATTCTTGTGATCTAATAATGGCTGGCCTTTTCTGTCACTTATGTACATTCTAAAGGGGCTAACAGGGTTAATGTGAGATGTTAGGTGGCAGCAGATGTACCAGCTCTTTTAACAGTTAACAAATTGGAAAAGGAGCAGCAGTCACCCAAGGGTTTCCCCGATCAGGGCCTATTGGTATCCTCATTGGGAGAATAGGGTTTCAATCAAGGTAAAGGTACATGTATATCCCAATCGGGATAGTATGGCAGAAGGTGTCTTTGTCACCCAAGAGTTTCCCTGATCAGGGCCTGTTGGTATCCTCATTGGGAGAACAGGGTTTCAATCAGGGTAAAGGTATATCCCAATCAGGATAGTATGGCAGAAGGTGTCTTTGTCACCAAAGGGTTTCCCAGATCAGGCCTATTGGTATCCTCATTGGGAGAACAGGGTTTCAATCAGGGTAAAGGTATATCCCAATCGGGATAGTATGGCAGAAGGTGTCTTTGTCACCCAAGGGTTTCCCTGATCAGGGCCTATTGGTATCCTCATTGGGAGAACGGGGTTTCAATCAGGGTAAAGGTATATCCCAATCGGGATAGTATGGCAGATGGTGTGGTCACCCAAGAGTTTCCCTGATCAGGGCCTATTGGTATCCTCATTAGGAGAGTGGGGTTTCAATTGGGATAAAAGTATCTCCCAATCGGGATAGTATAGTTGACATCGACCCCCCCCCCATAGTGGTAGTCTGCCATCACTGATAAACATCCTGCAAATTTCCAGTGTACATGTAAATCTTTGTAAATGTCATTTACATTGTTCATTGTAGGCCAACATTTCAACTGATTTTTTTTTTGGTTTATATCTAATCATTGGTTTATATCTAATCATTGTGAATGATAAAATAATAATAATAATAATAATATTAATAATAATAATGTGGACTTACATTGTATATAGCGCACATATCCACCAAACTGGTGCTCAAGGTGCATTATATTATTACCCTTGCTCATCAGGCTCATAAATCATTCCTGAAACCATCTCAGCTCCCTGGGGAGTATACAGCTCAATTGCTGCCATTACAGTGCATATAGGGCTAATCAAACACAACAATCAACTCTGCCCTCACAGGTACCCATTTACCCCTGGGTGGAGAGAAGCAATTATGGTAAAGTGTCTTGCTCAAGGACACAAGCACCATGGTCGCGGTCGGGATTCGAACCCACATTCTGACGACTCAGCCATCAGAACACAAATCCGATGCACTAGCACTCCATAAGTTTGTACTGTAATAGACAAACGCTTACACAACATTACAGGGTTGTCACCAGACCAAATTGAGTGCCGGCTAATTTTGTCAATTGCGAGTGGAGCGAACGGAGCAGCGCAGCTCCTCGCGGCCAGGGGTCCAGGGGCCCGCTTAAGGGCCCCTGGTGGGGTCCAGGGGCAAGGCCTCGGTGGGGTCGAGGCGGCACTCAAGCTCCTGGGTTTTAGCTTTTACGAATAGATTTGAGGGCTCACCACATAATTTGTTGTATAATAGTATGATATTTTCATAGTATTATACAAGAATTTATGATGTGAAGGAGTGCCCTCCAATGCAATTGACAACAATGTTGGCTCAGAAAAACTGAAACTTTTGTATGGCCTACCAGGTGTCCACTTTTCGCTATTAAACTTAGATGCCTGCTTCTGTTTTTTGATGAGGTAACACTTGAGCAACCGGGGCCGTCAGGCATAGCAGCTCCGAGTTTTTGGCCTAAATCCACAGTGGTCAAGACCCGGTAGCGTGATCAGTTCCCGGTCAGTTGTACTCGAACACGAAGATGTGGTCGCAGAAGAATGTCTCGAATTTGCCGGCTTCGCTTGACCCGCCTGCCGTGTCTATCACTGCCGGCCCCTGCGCTTAGTGGTCAAGAGAAAAAGCTAGTGATACTTTTCATGAAAAGTGCGATATAATTATTTTGATCAAAACACTTCCAAAAACATTCACAAAACTTTTCATGAATGGGCGGAGGGACGACGTGAATAATTTTCCTTTGCTGAGCACATCGCGGGAAAGCTACACGTATTTAAGTCACGCTTATCCAACCTGAAATTTACGACATCGACATTACGAAGCACGCCGCATCATTTACACGCCGTAGAGACTAGTGGCATTAGCTCATCGTGCAGGCGCAAACAACCAATCATAATGGGGATTCCCAGGTCTTTTCCCTGACGTCATAAATAAATGCTAATTAGTGTATTTATTTGTACCACTACAAACTGAGGTTTATTTTATAATATCGTACGATGTTTTAATTGATCTATAGACTAAAGTCCTCAAAATAGTGGCAAATAACTCAAAGAAATGAAGAATACATGAACATTTTTTTACATTTATTACTGTTTAATGAAATATTCACACAATTTTTGTGCCGGTCGGTAAGACATCAATTTGCGTTTGGTGCCGGTCGGCCAGCGGGAGTGCCGGTTAGACCCGACCGGCGCCGACCGGCGTAACTACAACCCTGCAACATTATTTATCAAGGCGATACGGTTTATTTGTGAGTCAATAAAACATCAAGCCTTATCCATAATATGGAGAATATATTTCAATACAATCGAACCTGTTGTGCATATATTTGGCTGTCAAATCCAAAAGTCCTTGAAACGGTAGATTTATGACATAGCAAGTGCTTCATGTTTGTTGTGGCAAAAAGAATCAATGTATCTAAAATGCTTTCATGTGCAGTTTGTACCTCAACGAGGTAGACAGTATAGGAACTGCACGGTTTGCACTTCAAAAATGGCGGTCTTTATGAAAAATGGTATAATACTAATAGAGATCCTGGGTTACCCATATATCCTTGAAAATTTCATTAATCAAAAAAATGTTGGAATGTGTACTTGGTGCACATGTTGTGTTCCACAAAATGACTGTATTAAAAAATATATATTTATGAAAATTGGAAAAGTTTTGAGTCTGAAATTGAAACATATGAAATTTCATGGTCAGTAATAAATCAAGATACATGTCAATTTAAATGGGAAATGGTGCGGAGATTTAAAGTTCTTTGTGCTGATTATTTGGTCCAGTACAGAAAATTGTTCAAATGTTTTGAAGGAAATCATTTCAGTGTGTTATAAATTATGGACAGAGTAATCCCAGCTTTAAAAGTTCCAGTCTACGGTCAAATATAACCTTTCCTTGAACCTTCCTTGCAGACGTCCCATTTTGTTTTGGCAACATCTGAAGTTTCAATGATTCATCCTCTGTACAGATGATCTCGTTCAGCTTAAACCGACTTATTACACACAGTCCTTTCTGCGCTCTCTCTCATCAGCGCTGTTCAATTGCCACTCAGTTGACTTGACTTCGTTCATCCTCCAAAATTCTGACGACCGAGGTCTTGTCAAGACAAATTTTGCTGTAAATTCATCAGATTCAAAGCGCCAAGTCAAATGTAATTGGAAACTGATACTGCATGTTCGGTGTCACATTTTCAAAGTGGATATTTCATTTCCTGAAAGTCATTCCACAACATTTGCGTTTTATTTATATAAACAGTTCTTCTGAGAGTTCCACTTCCTCACCAAAAGATTTGTTCCCCTTAAATTAGCACTACTGCAGACTGATGTACTCACGTGTATATTAGTACACGTATGTACATGTACTTCATCTGGCAAAAGCTCAACTTTTATCTTTTTCAGCGTATCTTCCGAGAAACACACATTGTATGCAATTTTGAGCCTTTTCCATATCATCCTTGAAGCCTTTGTGTCTTCCTGTAATGTCTGTTTTTCTCAAGTATCTTGACGCATCCGGCCAGTCAGCCGTTTAATAAACTATTATTCCAAATTTATACACAGGAAAGACTTGAGCTATTCTAGATAAAAGTATTTTTGCAGAGTTGTATGTACCGTGCAAAGTAATCTCTTCTAACACCCCTCCCCTTTTTTTTTTGATAATCACCAAAGTTTCTTTTAAGAACCCTTCAAGTCAAAAATAAATGAACAGTAAAACTGTTATCCACATGTATTGTACCCAGTAGTTTAACATTTTCCGCTATCCAAAGCTTTGAATTGATATCACAGAACAGTTACTAAATAAATTGCCATCGACTGTTGATGTATTTCTGTCCTCAACATGAACGTAAACCCTCTAACATTGTTCGAGTCAAAAAATCTTTTTTTTGTAGACTAGCAGTAATGCATCATTCTAGCATTTGACTGCACATTGCTGTGCAAAGGTGCACCCAGAGGAAATGTTACACCCTTGAGTATGTGTGCCCTGGAAATAAGTTGAGGTCAAGTGATTCCTGTGGCATTGTATGCTTGTCATTTCTGTCAAACGGGCTTCTTCCCAAAGGGGCAACTAGAAGTCTGCCATAACCCAGCTGACCAGTCTCACAGATTTCTCCACAGATCTGTGCTATTTTCCCCACCAAAATCTTTCTACAACCACGGCTTAAACCCCCCCCCCCCCCTGTAGTCTTGGGATAGACTTTCCAGCTTAACTTCATCCGTGGCCAGATCTGAAAAGTTATATCTTAAATGGTCATCTGTCTGGTAGCTGTCCTGACCTCATGCCCTGATCTGAGGGTGACCTCCCCAAACTTATGGTGGAAAATCTTGGAACTCTTGTGTAACAGTTCCATTCACTCCATTGTTGATCTGTTATCCACTGGGGTGCGTGCTAACATCTCCTATTCCATCTTTATTAAGTTGTTAAACTCATAATTGTGGCTGCCGGGTCTGTAGTGTGTTTTGTCCAAATTTTTTACCTTTGTGGCTGTGCCATCCGTTTTTGTTTTGGCTGGACCATCACTTTCGTTTTTCTTTCATTTTTACTGTTAAGTATTTTTAATGTTTTTATTGTAACATTCTTGTAATTTGGCCCTCTGGCCACGAGAGGAATGTAAATAAACCAATATAATAACCAATATAATAATATTTACGTCTCCACTGATGCATATATATAACTCCAGTCTTTTAAGCAGCCTTTAAAAATACCCTTTTCCTGCTAAAAGCGAGCTATTAAATAGAATCTGGGAACAGCTTGGTGAAAGAATGGTTATGACATTGCCGGCTTGTTTTCTTTGCTACCCAGGACATTAAACTTCACATCATGCAGACACTCCTGGAAACAGAGCAGAGCTACGTTTACTCCTTGGAAACTCTTGTCAAGGTGAGTTAAATGTTTTCATCTTATTGTATCTTGTTGTTTGTGTATCTGTTCAGATTGGGGTGGGGTGGGGGTGTGGGAGGCAATGCACAATACACTTCCATCAGAAGATGTGTTAATACATGCTCTGTTCTCCAAAACAGGGATGAGATTGTGGGAATGGGTGTTTAGGATTTACAATTAACCAGTTCGCACCGGCAATAAAAAAGTTTTTCCGAACCCCGTGGCGGGTTTATTTTTACCGCACAAACACGACCAATGGTGCTCACCAGAGCGTGACCGGGGAGACCGCGTCTTCCACCGTATGCTTATGGCTCGTTGCCACATCGACCGGGAATCTATACAAATATTCCCGAGAATCCTGTGGCGTGTTTAGACGCTCTCCGATCTGCTGTCTGAAAAAAAATTGCGTGTATACACGGCCTCCGACGCGAACTGGTTAAGGAGGATGGTGGGGAAAGGGAGGTGCCAACCTGGTATAGCCGGCTATGTCTATAGGTACATTTTGTTGTGCTCATTCCCCAGGGGAGCTGGAAGGGCAGTTGGAATACAGCATATTTTCGTCCATACAGTTGGTTTTGGAAACACTGTTTCGTACTGTATTCATGTACTCATAAGAAAATTCCAAAAAGTTTTCACTGCAACTCTGTCCTTGGCTAGCAACGCCTTTTCCACACTATCAAAAATGTCTGTGTGTATTTAAGATAACTTTTTTTCAGACTACAGAATTTCAACACTGCGTCAATCCCTGTAGACTGCTCGAACCATGTCAAAAACCAACCCTGCTTGGGATATTGGTTGAGACCCCTCGACTCATGTAGAGAATTCCGACCTGTTACACGTGTAGCGCAAAAGCTGGCTTCACGTTCAAATGTGAACACATTGCATGTTGACCCGTGTTGAAACATACACAGAGTTGACACAGATTTTTGAAAGTTGATAGTGTGAAAACTGGCCTAATGGCAATTTTGTGAACTTGTCTTAGAAAAAAAAAAAACACTTGGAAGAGGTGTATGCTTTTCTTGAAATATTTGTGTTTAGTCCCAGTACTGAGTACTGCCATGATGTTGTCTTCCCTGGTAATGTCAGGGAACAGTGAATGTTTTCAGACTGGTTTATAAGCCATACAAAGCAAGATAGTTAACCAGTTCGCGTCAGGAATAAAAAAGTTTTTCTGGGCCCCTGTGCGGGTTTCTTTTTCCCACACACACGTTAATGGAAGCTTCCACAGCACGTGGCCACGTCTTCCGAGCATGTCACCGTACACGCGTGGCTCAACCGAGCATGCATACAAATATTCCGGAGTTTCCTATGGCGTGTTTAGATGCTCTCCAATCTGCAGTGCAAAAAAAAATTGCGTGTATACACGGCCTCCGACGTGAACTGGTTAAACTGGGCACAGGGTTTTACAGGTGATGTGTTGGCTTAAGCGACCAAATTGACTGGATCAAGAGGGTGTTAAAGGCTGGACTTAAAGGACGGGGGGGGTGGGGGGGGGATTTAGGGTCAATGCATTATTGAAGGGGTCTCTTTTTAGTTAAGAATGGGTCGTTGTTGTTCAAGAGATTTCTGTGCACTTTAATGCCAAATTTTGCAAACTCTATTTTGGGGGTTTTTCAACGATCAATAATTCAGTATTTTGAATTGCTGCATTTTATGAATAGAGTTGTTGACTCTATGCGCTCTCCTGCTGATACAAAGATGAACCATGACCTTGCGTATCGCGCATGATTATATACACGCATTGGTTCCTTACTGCACGTCAACAACGAACCCACTCTGCACTGACGGACATTGAGGAACACAGCGTGTAATTTTTGTTAAAAAGCTTGCAGCACGCGTGAACTTCATTCAAGTTTGACCTGTGTTTGGCATGTACATTGTACTTGTGGTGTCATCGGCGAATGGGGCTATTGAAATGTGGACATGTTGCATGTGCAGAAAATAAGTGATCTTCAACAAGGAACTCGTCTCAAACAGTTTGGGTACACAGCACAGCAACGTATTCACAATTGTTTTCCCAACCAAAGGTCAAACGGGTGACTTTTTATCGACATCAGAATTCCTGAAACCTCATAAAATTCACACAGAAGTTGAATTTAGCTACTAATCAATTACTTGGTTTCTTGCCAATAATTATTTCCACACAAATGTACTTGACAGAATTTCGAGGGGGGGGGGGTGTTGAGGGTTCTACCGTTTTACTGTGTATTATCTTAATATTGCTACAACCATAACTGAGCCTAAACCAGACATTATTTTCTTGGTCGCTCACTCCAAACAAATGTGTGAAGGAGCCACAGGACCCAGACACTCAGATAAGAAGAATACAAGTGGGACCCAGTTGGTGTTTGCTTAACCAGGGATGAACCGTCCACCTCCCAATCTTTACATCATCTGGCCTCTCTTATATACAACCAGTTGGCACCACGTCAACATTTTTATGAAGATTAATTTGGCCCCAGTGGTTGTTAGAATTCTGAGAATGGACAGGATAGTTTTTTTTTTATAACCCCCTATTATAAATAAGTAGTGATAATTCTGGTATTATGCCGTTATATCATAATGAGATATAATTCTTGCTACAGAGACGCGAAGCCGGGAGCCAGGCGTTTTGGCATTCTTTGTGTGTTGGGCTGAGTGGCATGGTTAAGTGGTCTCAAGTATGTGTGTTATAGGTGCAATCTTAGGGGGGTCCTTTAATGGAGATTTCTTGATGGGTTTGCACTGACTTAGAGATAACGTATAGAATTTATAATTAAAAAAAAAAAAAAAAAACCAAATGGTCAAATGTTGATGGAAGACTTATTTTGTGTAAAGCTGACAATGGTATTAATTGTCTCTGGGAACAATTTGCTTTGAGATGCTGTCATTTTTTAGAAAGGTAAAATTATTTCCCCCCTCCACCACCACCACCACCACCATGCTCAGAATTTCCCCTAAGAAAAAAAATAAGGGCCTTTAAAAAACGAGCCTTCAGTTCACCCTTGAAAATCTGGGTACCCTCCAACCACCTATCTGCCCCCCCCCCCCCACTGAATGAACCCAAGTTACGCAGCTGATTCAAAGAAAGTAAGTATACATGTTTAAAACAGTTTATACAACCTGTCCAATGCTGTACCTTCCCTTTAAGTCATATTCAGACTGAGTTATAAGATCAGTTCATTATTCATCAAAAGAAATAATCCCAGGTAAAAAAAAACAATAATAATCTCTATATAAATAAAGTCATTTGAATGCTTTGAATACACATTCTATCGAAGAGTACATTTTTTTCCCTCATCGTTTTCCTTTGAATTTGATTGTGCATTGATTGATTTGAGTTTCAGAAAGCAAACATCGGCTAACACTCTGTTATCTCTGGGTGCCTGGAATAAACCAAGCTCAAATTTTCCATGAAGGGTTGATAGAAGCAAACCTTTCAGCAAGATTAAGTTTACGGAGGAAAATTTACAGAAGATTTTTTTTTTCACATCAATGACAAAATTTCGTTTTTACTTTGGATATTTTATATTGAATATTCACTCAAGAAAGATTAAAATGAGCAAGCATGATTATTTTATGATTTGCGAATCTCGCTGTTTTAAAAAAATTTTAAAGAGTCTCTTTTTAAAGGCAAGCAGGCATGATATTCTTCCTACTGTTGTAGGAAATCCTACCTTTTGATTTTGAAAATCCTACCATGAAATCGGGTTCCGACTAACTTCAGACCATGGAAACTTTCCTTGTGTATCATTTTATTGTAAATACCAAGATAAAAAACAGTTTCCTTGCTATACATGGCTATAGAGGTAAACCGCTATGTGCTTAATGATAATGGCAAACATTTTTCCTACCTTTTCATTTTCTCACAATGTCATCCCTGGGAAGGTATAACATTGGTATTTACCTGATTGCAAAGTTACCCAGTTATAATCCGTAAGCTACATGTAACTAAATGCAAAGATGGGAAAGATACTGTACTAATCATTATCCTGAAAAAAAATGTTCCTTCCCAAATCCTCCAAAATCCTCTTTGCTAAAGTGAAGGATTTTGAAGGATTGAGGTTACATGCTACATGCTCTTTGCTCAAGTGAAGGATTTTGGAGGATTGAGGTTATTAGGCATACTTGCCTTTCCATGGTACATGTACATCCATGTTTGTTGTAGTGATTGCAAGGTCAGTGCTTGGGTCAGTGGACACTGTTTATTGCTCCATGCATGCAGGGAAGGTCTCTGGCCATGTACATGTATCACAGATTAGAAACACGTGTGTGCATACATGTCATGTGCTTGCTTTACTACTGAAGGATTTTGGAGGATTACGGTTATGTGTAAGCAAATGGGCCTAGGGAGTTAGGAAGGATTCAGGTTATGTGTAAGCAAATGGGCCTAGGGAGTTAGGGAGGATTCAGGTTATGTGTAAGCAAATGGGCCTAGGGAGTTAGGAAGGATTCAGGTTATGTGTAAGCAAATGGGCCTTGGGAGTTAGGAAGGATTCAGGTTATGTGTAAGCAAATGGGCCTAGGGAGTTAGGGAGGATTCAGGTTATGTGTAAGCAAATGGGCCTAGGGAGTTAGGAAGGATTCAGGTTATGTGTAAGCAAATGGGCCTAGGGAGTTAGGGTTAAGAGAAAACACAAAATAATCTGCTCATTTATCAAAAGTTTTCAGACTGCACCTTCTTGCTATAAGCTTTACTGTAAAATGTGTGAATGCTTTTTCACACTTCTCTCATGATTAAGTTGAAACTTTCACGGGCTGGTTGTTTAATGTTATATGAGAGTGAACATTAGAAACACTGTCAACATTACCAATATCAGAAGTCTATTACCTACATGAAGTGGGTCAGCCTGCTGTAACCCACACCAAGGCATTGTACTCCTAATGCGCGCATGCGCAATGAGCATGGTTACGGGTTTTGCTCCCCCTGCCCGTCTTGCCGTGGGGCATCATGGGATAGGCTTTTCCACACGAAGCTAGTTCCTAGAGAACTAGACGCAATCTTGAACTAGATGCAGGTGAACCATCAGCTGTAGGGAGAATGCGCTAAACGCTAAGGTGCGCGCAAGATACAGTTCTCTCACACGCCGGGTAAGTATCCTTTTTGAGACCTTGCGCGTCAGTTTGTGGAACAAAACGTCACGAATGGGCCAAATCCACTGTTCTTGGAGTGCTATGCCGTGGACCAGGTTAGTACATGAGTGGCACACTTCATGTAGGTAATAGACTTCTGCCAATATGTAAAGGCCGTTTGCGGTGACACCGTGTAGAAATTCTCTTTTGAGTAGTCAATAGTTCAGATCATCTTCAGGAGAATGTTCAAGAAATGTCGACTTGTAACCAACCGGTTCTTTTTAGAACTATTGACTACTCAAAAGAGAATTTCTACACGGTGTCACCGTAAACAGTCTTTACTTATCCTTTTCACCATGCAAAGCTACAAATCTTACTACACGGTGTCACCACAAACAGTCTTTACTTATCCTTTTCACCATGCAAAGCTACAAGTCTTACTAACATTGCCAATGTTTGGGCATTCCCTTTAAAGCGATAAACCTGCAGTTATAGTCCAAACACTTCTACTCACCATTGAGCCATCTGGAATGATTTGCAGCCATACATGAATATTGGAGGTGTTAACTGTGAAATGTCATCATGGAAAATAGATGAGGAGATGGGGTGGTATTCCTACATGTATGACGCAATCTGTAAAGAGCCTCTGGCTTCAACAATAGATATCCCTCAAAACGGAGGATACGTCCGTCCCTCTGGCAGACAGGCGAGTCCTAACTGTCTACTGTTCACTTGATAATTGAGGGGTAAAGAAAACATGGCCGCCCCTATTTGGAGATAGAGCAATGTCACAGTCACGATAGATGGATTCATTGCCATATTGGACATAGTAGAGTTTGATACATGTACATGCTCTGGCAGTTAATGACTAATAAGATGTGTTTTGATAATCTATGCATATATGTCAGGATGCGTGAGCCCTAGACGAGAGAGAGAATGGTGTGATTATTTGCTGAACAAGGCCGCCATCTTGAAAAACAACAACAACAAAAAATCACTCGCCATTGAAGGTGTCTTTCTCCATTAACTTGGCTAAAGCCGAGTTACTTTTAAAGCTCAACCAATTTTCTAAAAAAGAAAAGGGGAGGGGGGGGGGGAAACCGGTGACAACTGGGAGCCCCACAGCAAGCTTGGAGCAGAAGCTGTAACTGTAAAGTAGTCTTTCAACAACAAAAAATGAATATTGTATGTGTTAATATTCACAATCCTAATTCCAGTTGGGATTACTTCTTGAGGTTGTTTCTTTCCAGTTCCCTGTACACTGTAATTGCAGTCACCAGAGGGTCCAGTACACAAGTAATGCACCTTTCCCTTTTGTTCATAATTTGATTTCAACTGAAGGCCTACATGTATGTGGAGGGGGGGGGAATACAAAAATAAAAACACAGCCAAAAAATACTGTGTAATGAGTGTGGTGTAAGCTACTTCACAATTACATGACAAGCCACATAAAAATTACTCAGTGTAAAGTTCAAATTTGCTTTTGATTTGTTAAAATGGGTGAAATAATTTCCACAGTCAATTTCTGTCCGTCAAATGATAGAAAAACAAAAATTATATAATGACTTAAACCGATTATTTGTGAAAGGCCACCTGAACTCCGGACAGATGACATTTGTGTTGTAATCACTGGAGTGCATGGTTGTTCCACAGATTATAGGCCTACAAATCTGGACTTGTCATTGCTGGAGTTCACCCCAGTCATTCCCGCAATGAGAGGTATTCTCGGCGAGAGAGATACAGAGAGAGAAATCCGGGCTAGATTTCCCTCGGGTAATCGGGTCCAAGACATTTCCTTTTGATTGGGATAAAAATTTGACCAAATTTAGTGACTCTTTTTATGTGTACATTACTGTATACAGTGGCCAATATACGTGGGGATTGGAGTTCTTGACTGGTAAATCAGTGAATTGAAATTCAGTGAATTGAAATTGGTTTAAAGTACACAGTAACATGTTCTAAATTGGAAGAAACTATAATCATGAATTTGAAGATTAAAGCATGTATGTCACAATTATATAGGGTTGACGATATTGAATTTTTTGATAGTCGATTTTCGACAGCCAATTTTCGACAGCCATGATAACGGCGATATACAATATTATCATCTCAATACGCAGATTTTTTAAATACATGAAAAAATGTATGTATCGTACATTAACGGCATTGGACACCGAAATATGAACTACTTGCACATGCAAGTTCTACAGGGAAGTTGCGTAGATGTAAAGAACAGTTCTGAAAATTATCGAAAATTCAAGTGAATCGCTCCAAAACACGCCTAGTTCTTTTGCCGCTCAGTGCGACAAACATTTCATAAAAAAGAACTCACCGTGACATCCATAAACAAACCGGTGGTTTATAAATGCCTTCTTTTGTTAAGAAATATGATGTTAAAATTTACTTGTTGGTGCTGTGTCTGCAATTTTCGGCCGACTTTTTGATTGACCCTCTCATAATGTACCCCATTTCACAATGATAGAAACCTGAGCGGCGCCGCATCCTGATTTCGAACTGTTATTTAGCTCTTCAAGGTACCATAACTTTGTTGATATAATATAAATTTGGAGATAATTTATCACTAATTATTTTAACTAAAAAGAGCGATATAAATTTCATATCGGCTATATTTTTGGAATATTGTGCGAAAGTCCCTCAACTTATATAGCGCCCTCAAGTGTTCTTGCATTCATGCGTACAATCGTTTCTAATCATTTTGTGAAGTATAATCTTTGGCTGTGATTGTGACCCAAAATTACCTTAATTTTCCTATTTCCGTGCGTCCTTTCATGAACAACCACGGTTTCCATGGCTACATAAGCTATTTCCTGGGTCACACACAATGTAATCTACATCCAATTCTCCAGTTCTAGCTTGAAATCTATCTCAATAATTACCTTCTGATTGACATTGTAATTGCTGTGTTCCTGATTATATCATCTGAATAAACAATCAAGTATTGATCAAGTACCTGCTCTCACAGTTTAATCGCTGCCATTGTTCCTGTGTGCTACCCTCATTTGAACTAGTACTCCCTAAATTAAGAGTGAACCCGTCACTTCTTCACATGGTCCTTCGAGCCGGAATCGCACACAGCGAGCTATGGATCAACTTGACCAGGAACATGGAGATGAACAATCACAGATATCAGCTCCCAGTTCGGGAAAGGCCCCCTCTTCACATCACCCCCCTTCAATAACATTGAGTAGTGACCAAGAGGCAAATCTACTACGACAGAGAAAGAGGGCATATCTAGAAGAATTACGATGACAATTGGAAGAAGAGAGTCAGATGGATGAGGAATTACGTCAGCTTGATGATGCGGCGTATGCGTACCTAATGAAGGCGGAGGAAGAAGCTATCACAGCAAAAAGACGAGCTGAGAAAATAGAGCGTGAAGCACAACGCCAACGTGAACTCCTCACCACAAGACTCTCTAGGCAGAGACGACTGCGCCAGGCAGAAAAGGAGTTATATGAAGCTCAATTGATCGCCTCCATGATAAACGTGGGAGACAGCAATCCTCAACTCAGTATACCCCCTGCTGTGAACCGAGAAGCAGCACCGGGTGATAAAGCTCCCCTGCGAACACCATCACCGACCACCGATGGAGCGAGCAAATTCGGCCCGCCAATCCTTACACCACAGGTGTCCCTGCCCACTGATGTTTTTCTGCAACCATCATTCACACCACCAGTGACCATTTCTACTTCTGGTGGGCTAACACCCTCCAATACCACTGGCGCCGTCACAATGTCACCAGCCACCGATAGTGGACTCAGCCGAAAATCAGTCACTGCTACTCCCAGGGAGAACACATCCATAACTTGGAGTTCTCCCACGATGTACCCATCTGCAACCCTGCACTGGCCATTCACACCACCAGCGGTTACCATTTCTACTACTGGTGGGCTTACACCTCCAATCCCTTTCGGCAGTCACATTGTCACCAGCCACCGATGATGGTGGACTTAGCCGACAACCAGTCGCTACTGCTCCCAAAGAGAACATGTCCACCAGTTGGAGTTCTCCATCGATGTATCCATCTGCAGCCCAGAATGCAGTTTTACCCCTGCACTACAACAGCCGGTTATTACCTACACATCACCCGGTGCAGCTCCATATCAGACAACCTTGCCATCCACCATATTACAAGCATCCGTCCCACCGGGATTTCCCCCCATGTCACCAGCAATGCCTAACATGACAGAGCTACTGATAGCCTCATCATATGGTGTACCTCGACCAACCCTACCGACATTCGCCAGTGGCAAAGAGAGAGATTTTGCCCTTCTAAAGATGGCACTGGACAACCTAGTCAACGTGCATCCTCATCTTACAGAGCAGTACAAGTACCAGGTCTTGCTAGAGAGATTGGGTGAAATATCCTCAGACTCGCTGAGGCGTACATGCACGATCCACAACCTTACTCTGCAGCACTGCGTGCTCTGAAGGACAAATATGGTCAACCCAGGCAACTAGTTCAGAGTGAGATAGGCTTTCTCATGAACATGCCTGCCGTCAGATCTGGTGACAACGAAGCCTTTGACCAATTTTCCCTGTCAGTGTATTCCCTCGTGGGCATGCTTCGTTCCCTGGAAGGTCAACATGGATACGAACTGAAGTGTGGTTCGCATGTCGACCGACTGATAGGCAAACTCCCAGCAGGCTACCGTGATAGATTTGTTGAGCATTGTATCAACCGAGGTATCCTTCAAGCAGACTCCGATCAGACATACACCTTGTCTCATCTTGCTGATTGGCTCCAAGTCAAGTCTCGGGCCAAGCGGATAGCCGGACAAGCTGTCTCCATCTATGATACAAGATCCAGGCAGGATAAGAGAGATGGCAGCTCTAAGCAAAAGACTCGTCCAACATCAGCACTCATGACCGTCGAAGAAGGAGAGCAGATCTCATCAAAGTCAAAGACAGGATCCAACAAGCAGAAAAACAGAAAAACAAACCCAAACCATACTGTCCCTTTTGCAATTCTCATGAGCACTACCTGAACAGCTGCTTGGAGTTCAAGAAAATGAAACCAGAACAAATCTTGGTATGGCTTAAGGAACCCAACCGATGTTGGCGTTGTGGACGTACACACCGACAACAGGACTGTACCCTCAAGAAACCATGCAACGAGTGCAAGGAACTGCACTTAACAGTTTTGCATGACCCCATACAGAAGATTGACAAAGTCTACACAACTAGAGTTTCCACACAGATGGCATATATCGACCAGCCATTACGACCGCATAACGTTATGCTGAAAGTTATGAGGGTTCTTCTTCATGGCCCTGCTGGACATATCACCACATACACTGTCCTGGATGATGGTTCCATGCGCACTATGGTTCTCACCCCTGCAGTCGAGCAGCTTAAGATATCTGGAGAAAAAGACAGTATCCTCCTTTCGACAGTTCGCCAAGATGCATTCCGATGTGAGGGACAATCCATTGACATCCATGTATCACCCGTTGACAGTCCCAACATCAAATACCTCATCAAGGGAGCATTCACCGCTGATAACCTGCAGCTTTCAGAGTACACCTACCCGATTACAGCCTTACAGAATCGCTGGCCACACCTGCGTGGAGTTGGGTTACC
Organism: Zoroaster sp. YZ-2022; assembly: GCA_029582265.1. Lineage (NCBI taxonomy): Eukaryota > Metazoa > Echinodermata > Asteroidea > Forcipulatida > Zoroasteridae > Zoroaster > Zoroaster sp. YZ-2022. Next base: position 23,760,327 of record CM055833.1, on the reverse strand, counting down.
TCTCATCAACAAAGCTGCCCCCTTGATCCTGATTGAATCAGACTACCCTGATCTCATCATTCCTCAGCAGCCAGTCAAGTTTGGACCGAGTGGTGCACCAGTAGCCATCCACACGCAACTGGGATGTACGCTCCAGGGACCGGCCGGCATACTAAGGGAACAGTTCCATGAACAGAACTGCTTCAAGTCATCCATTCTTCCTGAAACCAAAAAGATCATGCAGCATGTGGAGAGACTGTGGCAAGCTGATGTCCTGCCATTCAGTAATGAAAAGGCGGCTACTCGCTCAAAACAAGACCAGCAAGCAATCGACTTACTAGAAGCCGACACCGTTCGAGTGGAAGACAAGGGGACCCATCGTTATGCCACACCCATGCTGCGTACCAATGATGGTGTCCAGTTCCACGGCGACAAAGACATGGTCATGTCCAACCTGAAGCGGACAGAAAGGCAACTGCAGAAGAAGCCAGACCTTGCAAAAATACACAACGAGCAAATCAAGAAGCTAGTAGATGCAGGCTTTGTCAAAATCCTGAGCTATGCTGAAGCACAAGCGACAGATGAGTCCTGGTACTTTCCACACCGTATTGTTGAACACAACGGAAAGCACCGTCTAGTCTTCAACTGTTCATTCGAACACTCTGGTAGAGTCCTCAACGATCACCTCCTGCCGGGACCCAAGCTTGGTGCTTCTCTTTTGGGAGTTTTCCTAAGATTCCGGCAGTATGCAGTAGCCATATCTGGGGACATCAAATTAATGTTCCATCAAGTCCAACTCCTGCCACGGGACAAGTCTCTATTCCGATTCATCTGGCGCAACATGGACAGAGAGGCAGTGCCAGATGTGTACGAGTGGCAAGTCCTTCCATTCGGAACCACATGCAGCCCGTGTTGTGCTACATTTGCTTTATGTAAACATGTCTTTGACAACCAGCAAGGATATGAAAGATGTCGCACGCGCAGTTGACAACTCCTTCTACGTGGACAACTGTTCAGATAGTGTTCCCACTGCTTCAATGGCTAAGGAACTTGTAGCAAAATGCGAGATCTTCTAGCCTCGGTGGTTTCAACATCCGTCAATGGGCTAGCAACATTCCAACAGTTGTGGAAGACCTACCCTCAGAAGCTCGATCAGAAGCCTATGAACTGTGGCTTGTCTTCGGTCAGACTGACTCTCCTGAGGCAACACTTGGACTTCGTTGGCAGTGTGACAAGGATGAGCTCAGCTACAAGCATAGACCTATCCAATACCAAACACTCAACATGAGGACAGTCTACAAGATTTTGGCTAGTCAGTACGACCCAATCGGTTACCTAGCACCCTTCACTGCACGTGCCAAGATCCTCGTCCAGGACTTGTGGAAATGTAAGAGGGACTGGGACAAACCCATAGAGCCAGGAGATATCCTCACAAGATGGAATACTTGGGAAAGTGAACTTTCAAACCTCCCACTCCTTCGCCTACCCAGATGTTATACGAAGCCTGACATCGATCCAGCAATTGCTCACCGGCAGATCCATATCTTCTGTGATGCATCGGAAAGAATCTACGGCTCAGTCGCATATCTCCGCACGGAAGATGTAGAGGGAAGTGTCCACACCAGCTTCATCATGTCAAGGTCACGGGTGGCTCCAAAACGGCAACTATCGATGCCACGCCTCGAACTTTCAGCAGCATTGACCGGTGCGCAGCTAGCAGACCTGCTAGGGAAAGAGTTGACCATGCCGATCCAGAAGATCATCATGTGGAGTGACTCCACTACCGTGCTGAGATGGTTGCAATCTGACTCATGCAGATACAAGGTGTTCAGGGAACTCGTGTCTCCGAAATCCAGACTCTCACTGATGTACAAAACTGGCACTATGTCGATACAGCGAACAACCCTGCCGATGACATCACTCGCGGCAAGTCTGTGGCAAAGCTCTGTGAAGAATCCAGGTGGAGGAATGGTCCTCCATTTCTTTCTCAGCCTCCTCACCAATGGCCGTTGAGCCCATTCACTGATCAGCCAGAGGATCCTGTCGAGTTGAGGAAGTCAACCTTCTGTGGAGCAGTGATCGTCCAGAACCAACTGTTGCCTGAAATTGAAACCTAACAGAGCTGGAATACTCTTATTCAGGCGTACAAACAGCACCTTGACGGGGCGGCTCCCAACGAGAACCCTCCGATGATGACAGTGGAACAACGAGAGGCCATAGAGAATCTGCTCTATCACCGTATCCAACAAGAGTGCTTCGAACAGGAAGTCGTTGCCCTGAAGTCAGGAAAGGAGCTTCCATCAGGGAGCCGATTGGCACAGCTAGATCCTGAGTATGACCAGACCTCGGGATTAATCCGGGTTGGAGGACGACTTCGGCGAGCAGAGGAACTCTCTCACGACTTGAAACACCCCATCGTGCTTGATCCCAGTCACCACATCACGAAGCTACTCATCCGAGACTTCGATGAGAAACTCCTTCACTCAGGATCCGAGCGCATACTTGCAGAAATTAGGCGTAAGTTCTGGATACTTGAGGTCGAGAAGCAATCCGCCATCACCAACATCAGTGTGTTGATTGTCGCAAGTGGCGTGCTAAACCTGAGATACCAAAGATGGCTGACTTACCACCATCCAGACTCCGACTCTTCAAGCCAGCATTCTATTCAACTGGAGTAGACTGCTTCGGACCCATGACAGTGAAGATAGGCCGCCCGAACGGAGAAGCGTTGGGAGTCGTGTTCAAATGTATGACTACACGAGCAGTGCACTTAGACCTGTTAGAGAGCATGGACACAGACACTTTTTGATGTCCTTCCGACGCTCAGAGCCCGTCGAGGAAAACCTTACGAACTTCTCTCGGACTGTGGAACCAACTTCAAAGGAGCTGAGGCTGAGCTGAAAGAAGCCTTCGTCTCCATGAAGCCAAGCCTTACCCAACAACTCGCTAACCAGAACGTGCGGTTCCGGTTCAATCCTCCTTACGCTCCTCATTTTGGCGGTGTCTGGGAGAGAGAGGTCAAGTCTGTCAAGGATGGACTGCGAGCTGCACTTGGAGACCAATCAGTAGCCGAACCTGTACTTCAGACAGTACTAGCCGAGGTCGAAGGGATGCTTAACTCAAAGCCCTTGGGTTATGTCTCGTCAGATGTGGCCGACGTTGATCCGATGACTCCCAATATGTTGTTGATGGGGCGGCTTGATCCATCGCTTCCTCAAGTGGTCTACACTGCAGACGAACTCCTTGGTCGGAGACGTTGGCGTCACAGCCAGGTGCTTGCTGACCAGTTTTGGGCACACTTCATCAAGTACTACCTGCCTGGACTTCAGCTTCGTCGTAAATGGCAAAAGGACGCAAGGGAGTTAGTTCGCGGTGATGTCGTCATGGTTGTCGACCCCCAGCTTATCAGAGCCCGGTGGCCCATTGGAAGAGTGACTGCAACACAACCTGGTGCGGATGGGCGTGTGCGGGCTGCTAAGGTGCAGGTCAAAGACCGAGTGTATGACAGACCCGTTGCTCGGCTTGTGAGGCTGCCTGAGTTCACCAACGAGGGGACCGATGATTCTTAAGATAACGGACAGATGAACATTAACTAACTTGAGACTTTCTTGTTTACACATTTGAGATCCAAATGTGGGGGCGGCTGTAGAAGTCCCTCAACTTATATAGCGCCTCAAGTGTTCTTGCATTCATGCAATAATCGTTTCTAATCATTTTGTGAAGTATAATCTTTGGCTGTGATTGTGACCCAAAATTACCTTAATTTTCCTATTTCCGTGCGTCCTTTCATAAACAACCACGGTTTCCATGGCTACATAAGCTATTTCCTGGGTCACACACAATGTAATCTACATCCAATTCTCCAGTTCTAGCTTGAAATCTATCTCAATAATTACCTTCTGATTGACATTGTAATTGCTGTGTTCCTGATTATATCATCTGAATAAACAATCAAGTATTGATCAAGTACCTGCTCTCACAGTTTAATCGCTGCCATTGTTCCTGTGTGCTACCCTCATTTGAACTAGTACTCCCTAAATTAAGAGTGATCCCGTCACTTCTTCACAAATATCATCGCGATAATTTTGGAATATCGTCGCGATAATTTTGGAATATCGTCAATATGGCGATATTTCAATATCTTCAAAAACCACAACCGATTTAGCCGATAATATTTTGAATATCGTATCATCACGATATTATCGTGATATCGTCCACCCCTAGTCACAATTCATTCAGGCCTGTGATTTCTCATGATTTTTCCTGATTTCAGGATTTTTGTTAACAAATCTCCCTTTGCCTCAAAATGCTCTTGAAAGAAGAGAAGTAGCCACCAAGGAAAGAAAGAAGTAGACTGTACTGTGTCCAAACCTCTAGTTTCTTGTTTGTGGGGATGTGGAGAGTCTGTAAACCCTCCAAAATGAAACGTGGGGCTTTGTCCTCCAGACCAAAGGGAGACCCGGGCCTGGTACCCACAGGAGGTTCAGGGGGACTTTGTCCTCCAGACCAAAGGGAGACCTGGGCCTGCTACCCATTGTTCAGGATTTTTTATTTTTGTCAAAGCACACCACTGATTCATTATAAACTCAGAATTTCTCATTGTATTTTTAGTCATTTGTTTGTTTCTCATAGTGTGTTTATTAAATCTACAACAGCGATCATATTGGCAATTTCGGTATGAACAGTTTATAAATTATAGAAAATTAAAAAAAAAAAAAAAAAAGCTTCCTAAAAATCTGTTTGATATAATGAATAACACTGCAGCCATCTTTTGTCACAGCCTCTGATGAAGGCAAGGTAGTGAGTGATCCCATCACTCATTCTTCATCAGTACTTTGTGTTTGTGCAAGCATGTACATCTAAACGGGCGTAAAAGGTTTCTGACAGGAACCACAAACTATCAACACAAATGTATCCACTCCAAGAAACACCATGTTACTTGAAGTGAATGCTAAATTTAGAAGTCACAGCATTGAGTAAAGATGTTACACATATACTTCTAATTACTAATTCCAGTTGGGATTACTTCTTGAGGTTGTTTCTTTCCAGTTCCCTGTACACTGTAATTGCAGTCACCAGAGGGTCCAGTACACAAGTATTGCACTTTTCCTTTTTGTTCATGTACATCTAAACGGGCGTAAAAGGTTTCTGACAGGAACCACAAACTATCAACACAAATGTGTGTATCCACTCCAAGAAACACCATGTTACTTGAAGTTAACGCTAAATTTAGAAGTCACAGCATTGAGTAAAGATGTTACACATATACTTCTAATTCCTAATTCCAGTTGGGATTACTTCTTGAGGTTGTTTCTTTCCAGTTCCCTGTACACTGTAATTGCAGTCACCAGAGGGTCCAGTACACAAGTATTGCACTTTTCCTTTTTGTTCATGTACATCTAAACGGGCGTAAAAGGTTTCTGACAGGAACCACAAACTATCAACACAAATGTGTGTATCCACTCCAAGAAACACCATGTTACTTGAAGTTAACGCTAAATTTAGAAGTCACAGCATTGAGTAAAGATGTTACACATATACTTCTAATTCCTAATTCCAGTTGGGATTACTTCTTGAGGTTGTTTCTTTCCAGTTCCCTGTACACTGTAATTGCAGTCACCAGAGGGTCCAGTACACAAGTATTGCACTTTTCCTTTTTGTTCATGTACATCTAAACGGGCGTAAAAGGTTTCTGACAGGAACCACAAACTATCAACACAAATGTGTGTATCCACTCCAAGAAACACCATGTTACTTGAAGTTAACGCTAAATTTAGAAGTCACAGCATTGAGTAAAGATGTTACACATATACTTCTAATTCCTAATTCCAGTTGGGATTACTTCTTGAGGTTGTTTCTTTCCAGTTCCCTGTACACTGTAATTGCAGTCACCAGAGGGTCCAGTACACAAGTATTGCACTTTTCCCTTTTGTTCATGTACATCTAAACAGGCGTAAAAGGTTTCTGACAGGAACCACAAACTATCAACACGAATGTGTGTATCCACTCCAAGAAACACCATGTTACTTGAAGTTAACGCTAAATTTAGAAGTCACAGCATTGAGTAAAGATGTTACACATATACTTAGGACCCTGGGGTTGTTCAATGGCCTTTTCTTTGATCTGCAAAGGCTTATGTTCAGAATGACTGTACATGGATAGAATCTGAAGTGTTGTCCATTGTGTACCATGTTGTACATACAGCTTAAATGGGCAGTATCATCACAATCAGAGCAGGCTTTTGACAGGGCATCGGAATCGATGTCTTAGTTTAAGATTAACACAGCGACTGAAAATTACCGGCTCGGTTATGCAACAGCAACGGTAATATGACCTTATCATGTGGGGTATTATGGCAGTTACTGAGTTAACCCCTAACTCCCTAGGTCCATTTGCTTACACATAACCTGAATCCTGCCTAACTCCCTAGGCCCATTTGCTTACACATAACCTGAATCCTTCCTAACTCCCTAGGCCCATTTGCTTACACATAACCTGAATCCTTCCTAACTCCCTAGGCCCATTTGCTTACACATAACCTGAATCCTTCCTAACTCCCTAGGTCCATTTGCTTACACATAACCTGAATCCTTCCTAACTCCCTAGGCCCATTTGCTTACACATAACCTGAATCCTTCCTAACTCCCTAGGCCCATTTGCTTACACATAACCTGAATCCTTCCTAACTCCCTAGGCCCATTTGCTTACACATAACCTGAATCCTCCAAAATCCTTCAGTAGTAAAGCAAGCACATGACATGTATGCACACATGTGTTTCTAATCCGTGATACATGTACATGGCAAGGGACCCTCCCTGCATGCATGGAGCAATAAACAGTGTCCACTGACCCAAGCACTGACCTTGCAATCACTACAAAAAACATGGATGTACATGTACCATGGAAAGGTAAGTATGCCTAATAACCTCAATCCTCCAGAATCCTTCACTTTAGCAAAGAGCATGTAGCATATAACCTCAATCCTTCAAAATCCTTCGCTTTAGCAAAGAGGATTTTGGAGGATTTAGGAAGGTTAGGGTTAATATAAAACTAGCATTCTGATTCCATGCCCTGTTGGTCGTGACGATAATGTCCCTTTAATGGTTAAATGTGGTTAAAAGTGTTAATTTTGTTATTATAAATGCACACTGCATCGTGCGTTTAACCTTTGACAGTCTACATATATTTGTAGTAGGTTCAGCTCAGTTAGAATAATTGTTGAAGAAAAAATTCTCCTGTAATGTGAAATTGCCTTGAATTAGAAACCTTGATTGTGCCTTCAGTTAGAAACCAAACCCAGGAGATTATCCCATATGTACGCAGTAATTTCCGTTCTCAAACAAATTAAAAATTCCTGTCAATTTTTTATATTTCTCCTGTTACTTTCTCTTCCTCCTCAGAGTTACATGAGACCTCTTAAGAGTCCAGAGTATGCCCACCTGTGCGGAGATCCAGGCATGGTTGACATCATGTTCTACAAGCTCCCGGAGATCCTCAATACCCACGAGAACTTCCTACAGCAGTTGCAAATGCGCATCAACCACTGGCACGACACGCAGAAGATTGGGGACATCATCAGTGCATCGGTAAGGTCAGAGGATATACACGCTGAATGCTTGCGTGACTCGCGCACCTTTTACTGTGTACACAAGTAATTTTGTTATCTAAAAACTTAGTTGGTGAAAAGTTGGCGTATGTGTCAATCGTCTTGAGAAATTATTTTGGCTAGAGTGCTTTCATATTGGTTTTATATCAAAGCAAATATTCACAAAAATATATATTTTAACCAAAAATTGTTAATTCGTGTCACATTTAATTCCTTACTCTGTATAAAACAGCCAAATCCAAAACTAATTCAAAATACAACATTATAATAGCTTGCACAGGCTATAGAGGAATATTTAAAACAAATAAGTAAATCAAAATAAATAAACGTTTGCAGGAAAATGCCTTTAAAGGGACAATATCATCACGATCAACAGGGCATGGAATCGGAGTTTTAGATTAACTCAGTGACTGAAAATAATACCCCACATGATGAAGGTCATATTACCGTTGCTGCTGCATAAATGAGCCAGCAATTTTCAGTCACTGTGTTCATCGTAAACTAGGACACTGATTCCATGCCCTGTTTGAAAGTCTTCTCTGATCGTGACGATACTGTCCCTCAAAACGTTAATACTGCATCAGCACATCAGCAAATATTACTGATGATCGACAGGAAAGATGAAGACAGAGAAATAGAAGACATTAGACAATGAAACGACAAGAACAGGTACAAAAACTCTCTTGCAATCACGGTTGATACCCTTTCATCGAAAATTTGTTTAAAAAATCAAGCCTGCAAAAAATGTTGTCACTCCACTCCAGTGATTAGCCTCGGACATTTTATCCTACCTGTAATCATCAGCAAGTGATTCAAACAGCATGAATTGCTAAATAAGGAGCTCGTGTGCCTAATTGCTTCATTCATGGACCTCAAAGCTAGAATCATTGCATAGTTCCATCAGTCCTCATACATACTAATCCCTTGGGTGTAAGCTGCTATCTAGACCAGAGGCACTTAAGTGTGTCTTGCTGAATTTTTTTTTTTTAAGGAATTACACATGGCCTTCCTTTAGATGTGGAAGATAATTCCTTTTACATTATCAATTGGTGTTCTCAAAAAAGTACACTTGCTTAGTATGAAGTTAAAGTTGATATCCAACATTCCTTCGTATATTTCTGTCGAAGGTGCTATATCATTTCACAGTTAATCAAATTATTTCACAAATGAATTTTTGTCCTTTCAGAGACGTAAATTCAACATTGGAATGAACACACACAATATGTTTGACATATTATGTGGGATTTTTGGGGTTGGTCTGCATTTGTTTTAGTTTCTTGGTATCTGTGGCAGAGATGCCAACATACACGATTTGGGCGTAGCAAATACGATTTTGAGCCGTGAATACGACTCTACGATAATACTTCATTGAAATACGCTAAACAAGCTGCCCCAGTATAATTGTATACAGTTACAATACAAGCAAACAATGAATGAACTATTAAGTGGAAATAAAAGTGATGAAAAATAATTTTAAAAATGAAAAAACAAAACAACAACCTTTTAAATATAAACCGCAGTGGTGGTAAAAAGCGACGATAGCGGGATTAGCGGCGAATTCACACGATTATGTATGTATCACGCTGGCGCAAAGCGCCGGGCTGGATTCGACTGCCTACCTACACATGTACCCTGTACATTATTTGCAAGATCGTACCCATTGATCTCTATTACATAATGGGGAATAATGAGCATACCCGTGGGGAATGAGGTTGTCTGTGAGGTAGCTTGTGTGTACATGCACGCGCATTACCTTTTAATTTCTCGAAGCTTCTTTGCAAGTGCGACTTCAGCATGCAGGCACTGCTTACTGCGGAATTCTGCGCTTACGGCGCATAGAATCACACGCTTTTTATGGCGCCGTAAGCGCAGAATTCTGTGATAAGCAGCGCCATGAAATTGGGCCCAGGTGAGCTAGGGCTAGGCCTAGCTAAGGCTATCAATTTGTTATTTGCCTTCGAGACCCCAAGAAACAGAACAGTTAGTATTATAATCAAAATTTCTAACGTGATTGATGCATGGATAATTCGGAAGATCATTATTGTGAGCTTTTTAAGATAAGATACGTCTAGCATTGTTATAATTTTTTCATTGAGTATTTTCCTCCAATTTACTCTGCCCCCTGTCCCATTACCGCCAGCGGGGTTCACACCGAGTGCGGCGCTGATATTGCCCAAAATCCGGACATGCATTTTTTAGCGTTAGATTTTTGCGATTTAAAAAAAAAAAAAAAAAATTTCAATAGATGCTACTCTTTTTTGGAATTCAATGTTGGCATCTCTGCTGTGGGGTTTTTAAGGGGGGCAAGATATTTTTTCTTGTGCCTTATGTTTGTATTTCTCCATTCATACCGGATTTATTTTTTTTATTGGTCTGCATTTGTTTTAGTTTCTGGGTATTTTGAGTTTTTTCTGGTCAAAGTCTTATGGTTTTTGTTTTGTTTTCTCCGTGCATGGTTGCACTCACCTCTATTCTACTTAGAACTTATTATTCAAAAATAATTTGTGCGTTCGGTCATGCCTGTTGATTTTGCTTGGAATCGAACCTTTAGACCGTGATTTCGAGTGAAAAAGAGTGACGAATATGCTGAACGTTCTTGATCCCGAGTCGGTACGTAGTATACACACTACCACACTCAAGAAGTTATTTACACCACTGTCAGTCATCAGTGTCTACTGCAGATGCTGCTGACGTCTCTTGTCAGCAGTTTTGATTAGCTATTCTCTGGAAATATTGTAAACCAATCTGTAATCACGGTTTCTAATTGCCGTCATCTCATCAGGCCTGGCTTGAGATAAATTACCTTGGCGCCGTCTAACATGGGCTTGTCGGTTTGTGCAAAAGCCAGACTAGCTCAACTTTTTTCCATCAGGAAATCTGTCGAATTGAACCATTTTTATTTTTCAGAATGCATTTCAAGATTTCAAAATGGCAAGAGCAGCTCACCGTCACTTGTTGGGTCACACTATGATTTGATATCTGTTTCACCAGAGTTTAAGATTAGTGATCCAGAGATACAAAACCACCCATTTTGGGAAAATGCAGCTGTGCCAAAAAAAAAAAAGCATTTCTTTAAATTTCAAAGGTTCCTTGAAAAAAAGAAAAAAAAAAAAAAAAAAAGTTCCCAAACAAGAACATTTTTATCAGACAAACAATCTCTAGATGCTGAATTTATGGAGGGATTTGGTGCAATTAGGAATTCCTTTCTGTCTGCCGCCGCTCATCCATCAATGTTAGCCGTTACCTGATTTGTAAATCCACTCATCAACCATATGTCATGCAGATATCTATTCCTTACTCAAATTATGATTCTGACTTTTTGCTTGACCACAAGGCTGTGAGATTGTAGACATACTCTGACATACTTGTCGATGTATATTCACATAATATCCAAATGTGGCTTTAATCCCCCTATACACTATTGGCTACTTCTAAAAAACAAATTCTTTAAAATATCACAGTTTTACATAATTTACTTGCAGGGCCATAGCGGGGGGGGGGGGTTGACACCCCCCCAATAATTTTTCTCAGTCGGCATTTAGAGCCTCAGTCGGCAAATGAAGCATCAAAGGTACTGGAACAAGGGTTGGTCCAGAATCACTTTTCAGTAGGCAAACCTAGAGCCATGTGTTTGCCGACTGCAAATGTTGTATTGTGTTTCTAAGCAGCGAAGATTTGCAGAGTTGCTTGTTATGAGTAGAGCATTGATGAACATTTTACCAAACGTCCATCCATACTTAACTTCCCTCAATTCAGGATGAAAGAATTGTGACACATTGTTATTCCTTCTCACAGGACAATACCCATCCTGCTTAAACCGCGTACACTGATACCTTGTACTTATAAAACGCATGCAGTCATCCTTAGCAAATGCGTTCTTAATGCCGATCGGTGCACGTAATTTCTGCACCTCTTCATCACATGCTTCAGCATTATCTTCTTGTGTGTTGGTTGTTGTTTTTTTTATTTTTATTTTTTTATTATTTAGGCATGAGGCAAGTGTGAAAAGCATTTACAATTTCTACAGAAAACACTTGCGAGCGAAAAGTTACCGTCAGCAAAACGCCCAGAGCAAAACACTCAAGTTGCCATCCACAACTTGTTGTAAATAATTTAGTAATTTTGTAAAAGGTACAGGCATGCGATTTCTCGGGATTTTTTCCTGATTGCAGGATTTTTGACAAATCTCCCTGTGCCTCGGAATCTTCTTGAAAGAAGAGAAGCAGCCACCAAGGAAAGAAAGAAGTAGCCTGTATTAGGGCTGTGCCGGGTATCCGGGTATCCGGATACCCGACCGAAACTGTCATTACCCGGTTCCATTTTTCGGTTCCGAGTACCCGTAAACGACTTTTTAAAATTGGGACTTACCATTTCAGAAATTTTTGACTATTGAACAATGTATTGTTTACACTTTTAGGAGCAATTTTGTTCAAGAAATTACACTCTGATAACGCCTTTGTAGTATTTTACTGACATTTTCCATACACTTTTGTCAAACTGTGATACCATGGAGGAAGAAAACAGAAGGAGTCACAACGAAGGCATATCAAAGGTTCAATGTCTTTTGCCGCGGTCGTAAAATTTCTAAGCCAGCGCTAATCGTTTAATCCGATTATCGAGGAGAACTACAGCCAGGCTTTCTTTGCACATGCGCATTGCTGACGCGTTGTCCTATTGCACTACACGGAAGGCTGGCTCCCGATCCAACTCGACCTACGAATCCAACACTGCAATATCTTCATTGCACAGCATCCACGTACGTTTCGTCCACCAACTTGGTTTTCCTCATTGTGCAGATCTACAGTTTACCCTTTGTGTTGTACAAGTAACGTCAGATCAGTTTCTTTTTTTAAGCAATGAGGTGCTTATTTGCGTTTGAATAGGCATAATGGTGTTGCGTAATTGATTTGCATAGTAGCCTTTTACAAGCAGTGATATTCATTGATGTCCTCTGTTGCTGTCATAGTTTTCAGGAGATTCTTTGGAAGCAGGGTTTTTACAAGAATGCGAATCCCATGGAAGTGAAGCTAACGACCAACTTGAAACCTTTCTGGTGATTACTAGTGTGCAAAGGTTTTTTTTGGTCAGATTCACGAGTTCCGAACCCGGTGTAGCCTGTGCTTCGATTCTGTTGCAGCAATTGATTAACTGAACCAGCGATCCTGGTGATTTTCGAATAGAGCATAATTCAATAGCTTTTAATCATATCGATACCAATCACTATATAAATATGCCAAGAATCGATACTATCTACTTCTGACTTTACCTGACAATGTTACAAAGAAATCAATAAATATTACTTTAAAAAAACTTTTGCACGCCTGATTTTATAATGTGTGTCTTGGGATACTTCTTGTGCACATATATTTCTGGGGTATATCTGACAGAAAATCCCGAAAGAGATAATCTGAATGGTTCGTGTTGTCATAGCGTTTGTACAGTATTTTGGCAACACGTCTAGTAGCATCCCCATGTAAGACTATCTCACAGACATTATTATCAATGGCTACGGCTTTCACTGTAGCCTGACAATGGCCAAATTCGAAGCCGCAGCCAGACTATGCGAGTGCAGCATAACCAGCCTGTGAATAAACCAAACTGATACATCCGCAATAATACGTCAACATACGTGCATCGCACAAATATGAGGATTGAAATGATAAAAAGCTAAACAACACGTCTTTGAATTTGACAATTTGTTGGCTTCCGGAGATCACCGGAAATATCCTTAAAATAAGTTGCTAAAAAGACACTTTATTGTAACATCTGAATGTTATATTTACCGTAAGTCAGCTTCGGATTCGCCAAATTCGACGATCAAAACATCAAAATACTCGGTGGAAAAATCGCTATTGAAGACAATGAACTGCGCAATATAAAAAGCCCGCGAAAGACATTGTACACAAGGGGATTATCGCGGTCGTAAAACTGGTAAGCGTAGCGGGCGGCCGTAACGTATTTTCAATGGGCCACTCTGAAGTGCTAATTGGTTATGAGATAAGAGGCTGTAGTTCTCCTCGATAATCGGATTAAACGATTAGCACTGGCTTGGAAGTTTTACGACCGCGGCAAAAGACATTGAACCTTTGATATGCCTTCGTTGTGACTCCTTCTGTTTTCTTCCTCCATGGTGATACATTGTATCCAATCATTAAGACTCAAATAGACTGGCTGCGGCAGCTACAAACAAGTATCAAACTAGCTGCTCAGGATGGAATGTTTGCCTATTGTTCACAGTAATTGGATTAGTGGGACAATAACTGCTGCTTTACGTCTGCGCTGGAGTGTGCAACATGATGTGTTAATAGAGGGGATTTTATTATAGGGGACGTCCTAATAAAAAAGTGGTGCTTAAATTGGTTTTGTTGTGTAATTATTTTGATGTGCCACCGACCATCCCTCAGCGTATCACCAACATTTACATTTATTTACCCACCGATACCGAGCTCTCTTGTGTATTACATTTGCCGACAAGGTGACAGTTTGTTTCAAAAGAAAGATGTAAAAAGGGAGGTGTTAAGTTGGTCATTGTCTTTAAAACCAAACCAGCCGGGTGATGATCCATGTCATTGGTGGCGGTCAAATGCCGTTCGGTTTCCATCAGTCGCATGGATCGCCAAGAAGGATCTTGATATTCCGGCGTCAGTGCACTAGATCCGAACGGGTGTTTTCCACCGTGGGAAATAGCGTCACGGCATGCAAAGTGGCTTAATGCCTGATAACGTGAACATGCTGGTATTCCTGGCAATGAACGCCCGCATATCTGCCACCCAACCAAATTGAACATGATTTATAACTTATCAATAAGTAACAATCAGTACACCGCAACCGATTTTGAAAGAGAAAGATTGGGTTCTGAAAATAATCTTAATTCTTAAAGTCGTTGTTTAGCTTTGTAAGTAGTAGCCTAGTACATTGTAGTAGTAGTTGTTGTTTTTAATTATTCCTAGCTAGGTCTCTTATAAATTCATTCTTTCAGGAAACAAGGTTTATTGACAGGTTTATTGACATTTAACTGAAGTTCATTGTGATCGAAACAAATTAATATTCAAGTTCTGATTTTAGATTCACAATATTTTGCAGTTTGTTAGTTTCATAATATTAAATATTTTAGTACGCAAAATCATGTCCTTATCCAAAGCCAACATGACGTACGGGATATCCTTATTTAGAAGGCAGGGGCGCGGCAAGGCGCAAGCACATGGATCGTTTTCCCACAACGAGTTAGTTCCGCCCACATCGCCTTTGATCGACCAATGACATTATTCAACACGTGTTTTGTGACATGAACATCCACGTCAACTTGATATACACATGCGCTCTGATCACGCCCACACACCAGTGATCATTGTCTTGTGATATGATAGTCACGCCTGACACAGTCACGTGTGAGGCCGCTGTAGCTGCGTGATGGCATGGCCGGGGCATGCGCGGGTGTGATCAATTCGGCTTTCTTTTGTAACTAAGCAATTTTTACGGTTTTATTTCAGAAATAACTTTCAGTAAATACAATATATTGTTACCAAGATGTTATACTTCGATAAAGATCGAATTAAATATGGTATCCTCTGTATTATAAAGGTCAATTTTGTTAACATTTACATGTATTTGTACACCAAAGGAGGCATGTTTTAAACAAGAATGAAAACGGGTATCCGAACTTTCCTGATTTCGCGTATCCGGTTCCAAAAATATCCGACAACGCACAGCCCTAGCCTGTATTGTGTCCACGTTTCTTGTTCGTGGGGATGTGGAGAGTCTGTAAATCCTCCACAATGAAATATCCAGGAGGTTCAGGGGGCTTTGTCCTCTGGACCAAAGGGAGACCCAGGCCTGCTACCCACAGGAGGTTCAGGGGGCTTTGTCCTCTGGACCAAAGGGAGACCAAGGATTTTTTACTTTTGTCAAATCACATCCCTGAAGGTGACTACCGATGTTGAACCTTCTCTTTAACCAGTTCGCGTCGGGAATAAAAAAGTTTTTCTGGGTCCCTGTGGCGGGTTTCTTTTTCCCACACACACGTTAATGGAAGCTTCCACAGCGGGTGGCCGGCACTTCCGAGCATGTCACCGTACACGCGTGGCTCAACCGAACATGCATACAAATATTTCGGAGTTTCCTATGGCGTGTTTAGACGCTCTCCGATCCGCGGTGCAAAAAAAATTTCCGTGTATACACGGCCTCCGACGCGAACTGGTTAATACACCAGTGGATATACACCCAACAGTAAGGCTGAAAAATCCATGTGTCTGTTGTGCGTTAAGCGTATATTGTGTACTGCGTAATGCGTTTTAATCAAATGTACGAAACTTAACGTGTGTACTTCCATGTATCCATATCGCATATTGCGTTATCCGCACTGCGTAATCCGTATATGTTTTATACGCTCCAGATAGTGATTGAAACGGATGATTGGCCCAATACGGGTAAGATAAATTATATTTTCTTGTGCGTGTTGAGAAAGGTAAAATTCCGAGAAATGTGCTCCCAGTGACGGTTTCAGATGTTGGCTCTGCAAAATGAAACGTTGTTTGATGTATGCTGTGAAAGTGGCGAATATTTGAGAGAGTATCGCCGTCAAAGTTAATCTTGATGATTGGAGTTTTCACCATTGCTTTCTTTTTTGTGCTCTGCAACATACGTCCGTAAAGGAGGAATGGGGATTTTCAGAATACGCAACCCGGATACGCAACAAGTAAATGCTTTACGCAATACACTTTACGCACAACGGATACATGGATTTTCAGAATACGCATCATGGATACGCAACAAGTAAACGCTTTATGCAATACACTTTACGCACAACGGATGCATGGATTTTCAGAATATGCATCACGGATACGCACAACGGACGCATGGATTTTCAGAATACGCATCACGGATACGCAACAAGTAAACGCAGTACGCAATACACTTTATGCACAACGGACGCATGGATTTTCAGAATACGCATCACGGATACGCAACAAGTAAACGCAGTACGCAATACTCTTTACGCACAATGGGACGCATGGATTTTCAGCCTAACATGGCTAGACCAAAGCATGCAAGGGTTAATGTGTTGCATCTTGCCACCCCCCCCCCCACCTCTCTCTCTCTCTCTCTCTGTCAACCATTATTACCATTTACATCTGACATAATAATGAAGCACAGATAACCATTGTCCATGTACACATGGGGAATATGTTCCCATGGGGAATATGTCCCCAATTCTTTTGCCTTTAATAACAAATTGAACAGTGCAAACACCGCACATCAACATTGCAGTCTCTCGGATCTATTTTGCTGGCAAATCAATATGTTCCATTGCACTGCATTTAGCTATTTTGGAATCTATCCAAATGTTTTGCAGTGAACTAAGACACAATCTGGCATTGCCGAGGGTAGATTTACCTCATAACCTTTCTGAGGTTATGCCTTGATGAAAAAAGGCTGGACACAACACGCATCTCAAAACCATATACCTACGCTAAATTCAGAAACCTGAAAGTTCCACTCTGGTGTGTAAATAACGCACACAACTGAACTGCGGAATAGATTTTAAATTTGGCAGCTAATTTCCCTCCATCGATCAAAGCTAACAAGTATGAGCGACCGTACAGCAAACAACCGAGCACACGCTACATTCCCCCGGCTGCCTGTGTAAATGTTCACTTTTAATCTCTACATGAACATTCAAGACCCTTCACACCTGCGATGGCTTAATCACAATGATATCACTTTTCAGCGGGCTCCTCCACGGTTGCCATGATACGGTATCTAAGCCTTTATTCCCCCCCCAAACGAAGTAAAAATACGGTGATGATAATTTCTTTGTTTATGGCCTTCTTCCTGTCACATAGTTAGTGGTTACCCAGGAACAAATACACAGTGTGTAGGATCTGTGATTTATGCACTGTGCAGAGCGTACAAATCATAGGTATTCCACAGTGTGGCCATCAGAGAAAAAAATTACGTTGTGTTGGCAGATGGGATCATTTTCATCATCAGCACTTTGGCGGGTTTCATGTCATGTGCTCCAATTCAACTTTAAAGGGAAGGTATAGCATTGGTAATGTTGGCAAAAACTGCTTGAGTATGGTCACTTTCTTGGAATCAAGATAGATTAAAAAAAAAAAACCTATATGCACGTTTGAGCTTACTGTGTTGTGAATGATCTAGGATGTGTTCTTATTTAATTTGATTCATTCTAATATAGAATTTAGGAAAGAGTACTTTTTCCTAAATTCAAACTGGAAGTTATTTCACTTTTCTTAAAAATGACAGCTCCTCAGACAATATTTGTAGGGAAAATTAATACAATCATCAGCTTGATACTACGGTACATATTAGTTTTACATAGGCCTATTACTACCCTAACCACCTAGGTATTCTGGCTAGGAACCTTCCTGAACCCTAACCCCCTATAGGTATTCTGGCTAGGAACCTTCCTGAACCCTAACCCCCTAGGTATTCTGGCTAGGTACCTTCCTGAATCCTCCAAAATCCATCAGTGCACTTTTGGAAACATGCCCTTATCTTCAAAATGCACCATGCATTTTCGTTGATCTTTCATATTCAGCACTTATGGCCTGTACTTCTTCACCTTCACCTTCACCTATCCCATAACCCCGGAGGGTCGTTGGGGCACCACAGACGATCATCATGTGGTGTGTCTTGGGCAATTAAACCTGGCGGCGCCCATCCCTCTCCAGGTTGGATGCAGTTTTAAAGTCGTACCCAGGACCATTTTACGTGCATTACACAACACACGGGACCTACGGCTTTACGTCCCATCCGAAGGACGAAGCAATTATGGTTAAGTACCTTGCTCAAGGACACAAGTGTCACGACCGGGGCTCGAACCCACACCCTGCTGATGGCAACACCAGAACTTGAGTTCGGTGCGCTAGACCGCTCGGCCACTGTACTTCTTGCCAGCTAGTAATTTTGCCTCATTTGAAGAGGTGAAAGTACCAGTTTCCAACAGTGCCAATTTTTTTCCCAAAAAAGTGCCCCTTGGAGGATTTCAGAGGATATGGGGTGGTTAGGGTTAATTCAACCATCATTTGGTTACTTTTTGCATTACCAATCTTGTACCTTGTCTTTACAATACATGTTGAAAAAAAGAATGTTTTAAAAACAATTTTTACATTTGTAGAAGAAAATAAATTTTTTGACAGGATTTCATTGTCAAGTTGTCATCAATTAATTATTGATAAGGTGTGAGTCCCTTACAAATTGGTCAGACTTTTGACAGTGCTGTGCTATAAATCTGTCAATGGCCGTTGATAAATGTCACAATATTAGTTTGTTTTGTTTATCAGGATTCGGTGTAAACAATTGGATTTGTGGTTAACAGAATGTTGCTTTTGGCCAGTATTTTTCAAAGTTAATCCTTCTCTGGGTGTTTGAAAAAATTGGGGGGAGGGGTGGGGGTGGTTATAAAATTAGGTCAAAGAGACATTTCAACATCAATCACCATTGCAAAGCTCATGATGAAGTGGTTACCAAATTATGAGTACCTGTCTGTTGAGAAGACTACAAGCAAGTTTGGGTTCCTGACTAGTGGTTGACAAACGGTCAATCACATTTTGACAATACGCATGCTCAGTACATTAAAACTGAACCAACCAAAGTCGAAAAACCAACAAGTAGGCTGGTTCCAGATAGTCAAGCAATATATAGTCAAACCGTCATCGACCAGACATGGTTTGGGTCAGATAAGTTCAACTGACTTCAACCGTAGTTCTCAACAGAACTTGCTCCACATTGGCTCCGATAAAACCTTCATTTCTGTGCAACTCACATGACCAAAGGCTGGAAGGGAAAATAGTCTGGCCCCTTTGAAGTATTTAGAATCAATACACAAGGAATCGCATACATGGAACCTGACCAAGATGGCTTGAAAGGTCTTTAGCTGTAGAACTGGGGCGCGTTTTTGCTACCCGAACCAGAAACTTGTTTCTGACGTCATATTCTTGACCAGAAACAAGACGGCATAGCTACGCGAAAACGCGAACGTAACCAGACAATTGTTTTCAGTTTACGACGTGTTCAATCATCAACGTTTCTCAAAATATATGGTGTAATTCAAAGTTTGGCAAAATAGAACTTACTCATGAGTGCTAGTAATAAACTTGAAAGATATACTGGTATACGAACAATCATTCCATCATGTTTTAACACGTAATTAACAAAACTTTTGTTACTTTTTACAATCCGCCATCTAATTGAAACCAAGCGTAACCGATCACAAACTTCGGTTCACGTTTGGTCAGAAAAATGACGTCATCGCAGCACAACCGAACTCGCGAAAACGCTTAACCAATGACCAAAGGCCAAACATGTTTCTGGTTACGGTTGCGAAAACGCGCCCCTGCTGTTTACATAGCTCAAAAACAAGATGGCAGTTCTGTTGCAATATTTGATGGGTCTTAGATCTGGATGTAATTTGATAGAGTGAATGGGGTCATTCTTCTTGATCAACCCCACTCCAGTCAGTGGGGAATCCAGACAACCAAAAAGGGCGATCCAGGCTACCAAAAAGTGGGATACAGGCTACCAAAAAGGGGAATCCGGGCTACATGTACCAAAAGGGGAATCCAGGCTACCAAAAAGTGGGATCCAGGCTCCCAAAAATGGGGATCCAGGCTACCAAAAAGGGGATCCAGGCTACCAAAAAGGAGTATCCAGGCTACCAAAAAGGAGGATCAAGGCTACCAAAAAGGAGGATCCAGGCTACCTAAAAGGAGGATCCAGGCTACCTAAAAGGAGGATCCAGGCTACCAAAAAAGGGATCCAGGCTACCAAAAAGGAGGATCCAGGCTACCAAAAAGGGGATTCAGGCTACCAAAAAGGATCCAGGCTACCAAAAAGGGGATCCAGGCTACCAAAAAGGAGGATCCAGGCTACCAAAAAGGAGGATCCAGGCTACCAAAAAGGAGGATCCAGGCTACCAAAAAGGGGATCCAGGCTACCAAAAAGGGGAGGGGGAACTTGCCTCAAAGTAGGAATACACCGGGGATGAGGGGGACACATCAAAACATATGGTAAATTCATCAAATTCTCATTTAATTTCTTCTGTTATGTTTTTCTTTCAGATGGCCAAGCAGCCTATACTTGATACCTACACTGCCTTCACCAATAACTTCAATCGTGCCAAAGAGCTAATCAGCAAGGCTTCAAGCAAGCCGGCCTTCTATAAGTTTCTTGAGGTGGGTGTACTTTTTACTCGGTTGAAGATCTGATGGTTTAGTGGTCTACGTGATATCACTCATGTACCCCCCAACAGTACAATCTCATTAAACGTGCATGTATTTGGCATCATGAATACCCTGTCATGAGTATAGATGTAACTGGGTTAGATGTGATTGATTTGCGTGATTAAATGATGAAATTGAAAGACACATCTTCATATACATGTACTACTCAAAACAATTTAGGGAACACCGGAATAATCTCAGTTACAGCAAGATCATTAATTTCAGATAAACACAATGTTTCACAGACTTGATGAGAAACAACTGCACAATGAAACAGATGATAAAGGATGCATGTAGTGATTACACATTTCATGACATGACTACTGAAAGAGAGGGGGTTGCAAATGAAAATCCCGGTTCATGGAACATTTCAAACCTATTTGATGTTAAAAATCCGGTGTTTCCTAAATTGTTTTGAGTAGTATATAACAGGAGTGAGATCTGTAAATAAGTAGGCAATGGCAAGGTTTTCCACTTCTTTTTCTATTTTACTGGCAAATTCCTTTGCACAGAAGGGAAATAAGTTTTTGACTAAGCATGGTAACGCAGTCCATAGATGGAAATTTGACTATTTGACACTTGAATATTCAGTGTTTTTGCCAATTCACCTGAAGAAGAAAAAAAGTAAAACAGAAAAGAAGAAAAACAATTTTTTTTTTGCTTTTTTTTCTTGTAGAAAATAAGTAAATTAATTTGAAAAGATTTTCATTAGGACTTGACTTTGTTTTAAGAAGAAAAGAAGGAGAATACGATAAAATGAGATTTCTCACAATTTTTTTTTATATTTTTTTTTTAATAAAACATATGTTAAGTAATCCTTCAAACTATAAGAATCATGAAATAATTTGTCCTCCTAATTACTCAGTATTAATTCTCCAGTTAAATATTTTGTGGAATGACTTATTTGAAAGTAATTAACTTCCTTTCTACGAGGAAAATGTCAAAGTTAATCTGAACCAAAAAAAATAAAGATGGTAAATTAAAGCCAGTATGCACTTTTAGTATACTGTCCGTACATGCATTAATAAGAATGAAGAGATACATTGTACGTATGAAAATATATATGTATAAAGATATGTTTAAAAAGTTTCAGTCTATTTCATTTCAGCTTATCTTCGAGAAAATAGTGAAAATTATTTCACTAAATTCACTAAAAAATAATATCAGCTGAGACAGAAATATTTCGTGTTTGAGGCCATCATCAACTTGTCACCAAGAGGAAGGCTGAAGGGGTCGTTGTCACCCAAGGTACTCCCCAATGGTACCAGGCAATCATAAACGTCCTGTAGCGTACCTAGGATTATGATTGCCTGGGTGCCATTGGGGAGTACCCCTAGGTGACAACGAACCACTTCAGCCCAAGTATAAGTTTGATGTAAACCTGTGATCATTTATGTTTTATCGAGATTAACAATAATAAAGTAGTCTACGTATCCACCAAACCGGTGCTCAAGGTGCCTTGATTACCTGCTGCTCGTCACGGGCTCAGAAATCATTCCTGAAACCATCTCAGCTCCCTGGGGAGTATACGGGCTCAATTGCAGCCGTTTTCTTTTTGGCAGATATAGGGCTAATCAAACACAACAACCATCTCTGCCCTCACAGGTACCCATTTACTCTTGGGTGGAGAGAAGCAATTATGGTAAAGTGTTTTGCTCCAGCACCCAAGCATCACAGTCGGGATTCGATACCCACATTCTGACGACTCGGCCATCAGAACACAAATCCGATTCACTAAACCGCTCGGCTGTGGCACATGTACAGTATAACATGCAATATCTTTAAATGTAGTTTGTTGATATTTTTTTTGGATTGTGCAGGAGCGTACCAAGGAACACAAGGAAAGATTGAACCTCGACGACCTCATCATCCAACCCATACAGAGAATCCCAAGATACGAACTTCTACTCAAAGTAAGCTAAATGAATGGCTACATGAAAAACGTTTAATCATGCGGCGGCCATTTTGAATTGGATTTTTTGTTAACATGTGAAAGGCAAGTATGCCTAATAACCTCAATCCTCCAAAATCCTTCACTTGGGCAAAGAGCAAAGAGCATGTAGCCTGTAACCTCAAGTCTTCAAAATCCTTCACTTTAGCAGAGGATTTGGGAGGGGTAGGGTTAAGGAAACCATACAAATATTAGCCCAAATATTATCATGACTCTTATAATGACAGAATAGGGTTTTGCTGTACCTTGGTCTTAGTGTTACTTCCCTCAGTCATACTCTCATTGTGGGCATTTTTGGTGGTACACATGTAACAACAGGCCCTACCCACAAAAAATAACTGATTGCCTGTGTATTTTCCACTATTTTTATCGTAATTTCTGGCAATTTTATTTTGAATTGGACCATTGCTATTTTATCTGGGGCACGTAAAACAAATACTTATAATTCCGTATTTCACAAAATAATCCTGAGAATTATGATTTAATGGTTAATATGTCATGAAATAATGGTGGACATATCATAAATTCATTTGGGTTTTTTAAATAACTGTTAACAAATCTTCTTGCAATAATTTCATTATCCACATGTACATCAAGTTCTAATTTAAAATGATTTTTTTACCGTTCTGTAAGGAAATTAGCAAAGTTCCGATTAATGTTGATGATAGAATAACAATAACAAAATGGGTGGTGCATTTATAATGTTATCTTGTGACTGGTCCGACACTAATCTCTAAAGCTCTTGTCGGCGAAACTTAATAATATCTCGACATACAATGTATGAAATGTCAAACCCAAGTCTTTAAAGGGAGGAAATGAAGCGTTTGAAGATAAACCTTAGAATCATGATGTCTGCTGACCAAAACGAGATACCAGCTTGTCTGTTACTGAAAGCTTGTTGGATACCAGCTATTTAAAGCATGAGACAGAATAGCCCATTGCCCAAGTGGAAGTGTGGTCGTAGGGTACCATCTAGCAGCCATTTTGCACTTCGACACAAAGAACTGCCGATGTTTTTAAGCATTTCTGCGGAGCCTTTAATATTTGGTCGGCGGACGTCATGAAGCTCTTGACTTGATCCTCCGTTGATCTTCATTTAATGTCATGACACACAAATGTTTCATTTCCCAAACACCCCCCCCCCCTCCCCCTCCCCCCGGTTGCGGACTCAGGTCTGACATTTTGTAGGTGTATATTTGTTTAATTTCACCCACAAGTTCTCAAGAGATTAGTATCCATCTGCTCAGCAAGATCGATTCCAAATATTACTTATTTGAACTGTTTTATTTTGAGCTCTTCAAGTATGGAAAATGCATGACTTACTAGTCTTCATGCAAAATGCATTAGGTTTTCAAATTCAGAACGGTTAAGTTTATTTAGGATAAGAAGTAGTGTGGGCAGGCTGTATACAAGTATGTCACTGAAGTAGTCTGCTCAAATATTTAGCTTTTTTTGCATTAGAAATTTTCATTTCCTCCATGATCCCCTACCTTCATGAGAAGACAAATTGTAATCGGCATTGAAGATGTATGACCCGTGTTTTTTTGCTATTGTAGCGGAAATTGTCTTTTTCATTCGCACATTGCTAATTTTTTTTTTTTTTTTTTTTTTGGAGGAAGCGAAAACAAATGCTTTTAGGTAAAACTTTTAGCTTTGCATGGTGAAGAGGATAAGTAAGACTAATTTGCGGTGACACCATGTGAAATTCTCGATTGAGTAGTAATTAGTTCAGAAAAGAACTGGAGGTTACAACTCGACGTTTCGGTCAGTGTGCTCTGATCGTCTTCAGGAGAATGCTTTGAAGTGACTCATTTCTCAAATTAATCGTGAGAAGCATGGTTTTACAGTAAATATTTTCCAAAATGAATTTGTGGCGGATCCCGCCATAAATTAACTTTGACACTTTTTACTGTTAAACCAAGCTTATGACAACATTTACATTTATGTGAACCAAATTTATATGTTTCATTTCTAAAAGGAAACTATCAGTGTTACACTAAAAACAAAAAAAATGTTCACAAATTGTTGGTAAAACCCAAACAATACATCTTTAATCATCTTCATTTCTCAAAATAGCACATGGATTACAAGTTAAACACTCGCATAAGAACATATTTTTTTAATTAGAAGTCAACTCCCATGAACGTGATTTATTTTTCATTCATCTCTCCAACATTGAGCAGTTCCTTGTAATAAGCCTCAAGGCTTATGTTTACGAGAGTCGTTCATGTGAAGGCAATGAACTTACCGTGAACTATTGTCCAACATCAATTGCTTTGAAATGATACCACAGTCGACACTGTAAAGTCTACTAGATCACCAACGCCTCAAGACATCAATGGATGACTTATTAGGACTTATATTTCTGGCTTTTAGTAATGGGGTGTAATACTCACAGGCTCAGTTTGAAAAAAGCAAAACAAATTATGCCAAGATTTGGCAAATGGGCAAAATATAAAAATGTTATAATTATATTCTGTAGACACACGTGGTAACAAGGTACCCACACATGCGCTAGCTTGTGCCTCATCATGTACCTCATCATGTCAAAGTCAGTGGGCTGTATTCCCAAAGAGAATCTGTAAGGATCCGAGTAAGTTTAAAGATATATCATCTGTGTTTAGGCCGATTTGACAGTAACAAAAGCGATTTAAATGTTGACAGGATATTTTTCTGGTGTTAAGTTATAAGCTATTTTGTGGGTCGTCTCAGCCAAACACGGGTGATGTATATCTTTAAGCATCGAGAATATTCCTGGTTTCCCCAAATTACATCAAAAAATCGCCAGAAAGATTTTGTTATGACTTTTTTACATATGGGTATGAACGTACATTTTGCCCGATTTGTGCGGCCTCTCTTAGCCACTATACTTTGTATATGGGAAATTTGGTCCCTGCGTATACATGTATCACGTATTTCCATGTTGGCAAAAAAAAAAAAAAAAAATTACCAAAAAAAAAAAAAGCGTCACCGCACCGCACCAATTTTGTTTGTTGGGCCTTAGCATGGCAGCCATAAATCACTACAAGGAACAACTGCTTTAAGAGAACATTTCATGTGGGTCCCATGATGTTCCTCACAGCAGCATTACCACATTACCTTCAATCTCATGAAAGAGGCCATCCATATTGTTTGTGTCAGACACGAGAATATATTTCCACATATTTTCCCAGGAATAAGATCTCTGAAACTCTCGAAAAATAAATTTGTTAATACTTCACCAAACGTTTAACATTTTTATTTATTTAAAACCATCTTTAACGAGGGTAACCCATAGGCCTAACATAGGCCTAGCTGTTCCCCCCCCCCCCCCAAGTGGAACTCTAGTAAAATTTGCAGTTTGACAATTGTTATTGAAACAACTGCAGAAGCAATAACATTGCCAGCTGGTTCTCCTCTTTCAGTTGGCATCGCTTAGCAACAGTGGAACAGCATATATGGTGGAGATTTTCCTGCTGCTGTTACCATGGAAATGATTATGCTGAGCAAATAAAAGCACTCCTTGTTGATATTTAACCGTTATCCCTAATCGGAATGAGGAAATCGGATGCGTATTCTCGAAGGTGGGAACCCTGCAACACTATCACGCAGCAGCAGCAGCAGGGCGGGGTTTACCGTGTGAAACAAAACAAGAATCAGTGGAGATCCCTAGATCGGGTTGAGTAAACAGTCGACGTTGTGGCTTTGCATGATAGCTGGCACTTGAATGAGGCGGGAAGTCTGGTGGGGAGGACAACGAGAGGCATATTTAGTTACAGGTCTCTCCTTAGCCATCAGTTGCGCACAGTGATGAAACGTAAATCCATGTGTATTGAAGACACAGGCTCTGCCATCTCATAATCTTTGTAATGCTACCTTCTGTAAATATCCCTTCATGCTGGGACGGCCATCAGGTCTGATTCACAGGATGAAGATTGCTCATTTTTTAGTTTTGTTAATTTCTGTTCCAATCCATCCCCCCCCCCCCCCTCTCCCCAAGCGATCAATATTTGCCTC
This sequence comes from Zoroaster sp. YZ-2022, assembly GCA_029582265.1. Classification (NCBI taxonomy): domain Eukaryota; kingdom Metazoa; phylum Echinodermata; class Asteroidea; order Forcipulatida; family Zoroasteridae; genus Zoroaster; species Zoroaster sp. YZ-2022. The sequence goes on along the minus strand of CM055833.1, from coordinate 23,733,551 downwards.
CTGCTACCAAGATAAACAGTATTACAGAGTGAGTAACATGGCAAAATCAAATACTTAACTCTGCAGGAAATGTCTAGTTTCTGGGTTTAATTTGTAAAAAAAAAAAAAAAAAAAACGAGTCAGACCGTTGCCAAGCAGTAAGATTGATCACAGATAGCATGTCCAACCAGACATCTGTATTTGATCTGTGAGCAAAATTTATGACCCCTCTTCATATTGGATAAATTTTGAGTAGGCGTCCATGATATGGATATCTGTTCCTGCTGGATATTTCAAGATCAAATATGGTTTTGAAAAAATGTGTGATATTTGGGCTATGCGCACTGTATATTTATATTTGTATTTTAAAGGTATTAAATGTATATAGGATTGATAATTAAACAAATTACCTCATGATGTAAATTTAAAATCCAACAGAAAACTTACGGGTACAGCTGATCATGGCAATATTCTTCTCTAGAAATAACATCGCCGAGGTGCTGTCACTTTTAAGAAATGTGAAATAACAATGAGGTATTACAGTGGGAATGCACATCAGTGTTACGTATAGCGTGTGTAAAGTGATCCAACAAGAGACCTTCTTTTGACCTCGGTGAGGGCGCACTTTGGGCCTGTGATATCGTATATACAACCTCTCTCTTAGAACTTACGGGTACAGCTGATCATGGCAATATTCTTCTCTAGAAATAACATCGCCGAGGTGCTGTCACTTTTAAGAAATGTGAAATAACAATGAGGTATTACAGTGGGAATGCACATCAGTGTTACGTATAGCGTGTGTAAAGTGATCCAATAAGAGACCTTCTTTTGACCTCGGTGAGGGCGCACTTTGGGCCTGTGATATCGTATATACAACCTCTCTCTTAGAACTTACGGGTACAGCTGATCATGGCAATATTCTTCTCTAGAAATAACATCGCCGAGGTGCTGTCACTTTTAAGAAATGTGAAATAACAATGAGGTATTACAGTGGGAATGCACATCAGTGTTACGTATAGCGTGTGTAAAGTGATCCAATAAGAGACCTTCTTTTGACCTCGGTGAGGGCGCACTTTGGGCCTGTGATATCGTATATACAACCTCTCTCTTAGAACTTACGGGTACAGCTGATCATGGCAATATTCTTCTCTAGAAATAACATCGCCGAGGTGCTGTCACTTTTAAGAAATGTGAAATAACAATGAGGTATTACAGTGGGAATGCACATCAGTGTTACGTATAGCGTGTGTAAAGTGATCCAATAAGAGACCTTCTTTTGACCTCGGTGAGGGCGCACTTTGGGCCTGTGATATCGTATATACAACCTCTCTCTTAGAACTTACGGGTAAAGCTGATCATGGCAATATTCTTCTCTAGAAATAACATTGCCGAGGTGCTGCCACTTTTAAGAAATGTGAAATAACAATGAGGTATTACAGTGGGAATGCACATCAGTGTTACGTATAGCATGTGTAAAGTGATCCAATAAGAGACCTTCTTTTGACCTCGGTGAGGGCGCACTTTGGGTCTGTGATATCGTATATACAACCTCTCTCTTAGACTGGTTCCCCCCCCCCCCCCCCCCGTCTTTATCCTCAAGAATAAAGACGGGTTCCTGGTTGTACCATTCAAGGGATTTCATTGGATACGTTGTGCTGACGATCTGACCTCGCGCTTTGAGGCTCACGCTAGCTACCAACCAAGGTTGAATCTCCGGGAAACAAACATGGCGGCCACACGGCCGGTTTCTGGCGTAATGCACGAGCCTCAAAGCGTGTGACGCCAGGGGCCAATTTCATCAAGCTGCTAAGCAGATTATTTTGCTTAGCAATATACTACAGACTACCAGCCAAAATGCATACATTTTGTATGAAAGTTTGGCTGGTAATCAAACAAATCCACTAAGCAATTTTTTTCTGGTAAGCAGCTCTGTGACATTGGCCCTAATCTTCAGGCGACCTCTCTCTATACGTAACATGTACAGCAGCCATGTGTGATGACGCTTATTTGTCTCTGCTTATTTCATGTAATTTACACGCTGAATGGACCATGATTGATCCATGATGACACATCGGGAACTTAGGTGTCATCATCAACGTGTAAATTACATCCATAACGTGTGACCGGATATCGTTAACTATGTCTTCAGAACGTTAGTTGAGTCATTGGTTATTTATGGTTTTGTTGATTCAAACAAGGATTTTCTCGAAAAAAAACCTTGCGTTCACATTCTCAGAATTAACCCTAATCCTCCAAAATCCTCTTTGCTAAAGTGAAGGATTTTGAAGGATTGAGGTTACATGCTACATGCTCTTTGCTAAAGTGAAGGATTTTGGAGGGTCCCTGGCCATGTGTCATGTGCTTGCTTTACTACTGAAGGATTTCGGAGGATTCAGGTTATGTGTAAGCAAATGGGCCTAGGAAGTTAGGGTTAATCGGATAAATTATGGGAGTGAAATCCATCGGCCAATTCTGAGTTACTTTTTGGTACATTGGTCATTCCTTGTTAAAATTTTCAATGGTTTACCATTGGGATTGTGTGAACAAAAATAACTACAAAATATGCTATTCTAAAGGTGTGTTAAAAGTAATGCGCATCTTGTGATTATCGTAACTCAATAAACTTGCTGCTTCAGTTCAAAGTTAAAATGGCCCAAATGGCTTATGAGAAAAGATCTTATGGGAATGGAAACATTGGACCCTCTTTACTGTCAGTAAACACCAATTCCTATATACAGATGAGCGCTTAGCCTTCTGAAAGACCAAATTCAATTCAATTCAAGAATGGTTTATTAAATATTTACAAATCTGCCGAATTGCTAGTAAATTTACAATAAAATGTTTAAGAAAATGAATGAAAAGGCAAAGCAAATTGTGACATAAAAAAAAATGACACGTTGTGAATTACTCGCAGAAGTTGAAGACATTTCAACTTACGTGATTTCATTCCCCCGGCAAAACTTTATCCATAGATATTGTGTTTTTCTTTCCTCTTTCCCTCCATCAGGAGTTGATCGACAACACACCAGAAGATCACCCAGACCAAGAGAGCCTACAGCAGGCCCTCAACACCGTCAAGACCCTCGCCACTGCCATCGATGAGAGCAAGAACGTCGCCGACAAGGCTATCAGGGATGAGCAGGCGCTACGCGAGCTGGAGGGCATGATTGATGGGCACGTTGAGCTGGTCTCGCCTCATAGAAGGTTTATCAGACAGTACGGGGTCACTGAAATGGTACGGGTCGCCGTTGTAAGTGGTTGTTCTGCATGATTCGTCAGTGTGCATGCCTCCAACCCTCCCGCCCCGCCCCCACCGCCACCACCACCACCATTTAACCCTCCTACTGTTTGACCATTTGAAACCATTCAAAATTTCCACTTTCAAAAATGGCCATTGGTTTTGTACACACATGGTGATACCATTTGAAAAGTGTTGGTAGCAAGCTTTACTACCATTCAAATCCATTCAAATGGTTTTGAATGGTGGATACACTACACCTTGGTGTGTTTCCATAGCCGAATGGTTTCAAATGGTGAATGTACTACACAGTGGCTTATAAATCATTCAAATGGTTTTTGAATGGTGGATACACTACACCTTGGTGTGTTTCACAAAACGAATGGTTTCAAATGGTGCATCAACTTGTCTGAAAAAGGCACCAGAAGTAGGAGAGTTAAAGGGAAGGTACATCAACGGTGTTTGCTAATGTACATGTCTGTCTAACTGTAAATAGTATGTATGTTGTCCATTTTAAGGATACAACTAAAGAGACATTACTAACGGGAAGTTTGAAAATGTGTCGGTTCTAACAAGACCCGAGGCCATTTTCAATTCAATTCAATTCAATTCAATAGTACATTTATTTCCATTCTCTAGATACATTATAAATGGACATATTTGTAACATGTACAATACAGAGTATAATAGAAAAACAGAGAAAACAAGATGTAGACATAATAAGCGGAAGCTTGTCAATGTCAACTTGAAACAAATAATAGTTAATTAAAGTAATATAAACATATATACATTACATGCATACACATACATGCATACACATATACGTGTATATATTTTCATAGAGCTACTTAGCAGAAAATATCGTCAAGCAAATATTTTTTTGCCGAGCAAATATAAAACAGACGATCAGCCCAAGGTCTGTACGCTTTGAATAAACGCTTTGACTGGTGACCCAACAAATCCTGCTTAATTGCTCAATGAAATTGGCCCCCTGGTGGTTTGACAACGTTTGTTATCATCTTCAGGATCGTCAGACTGTCAAACCACCGGTTCTTGTTTAGAACGAAACACATTTTCAACTCATTATAGACACTGGCAAAATCCGTGATGAAAAGTGGGGGGGGGGGGGGGGGATGATTTTGAAATTTGGGTGCACGGTATAGCTTGAAGTCCTGCAGTTGACAACTATTCAGAATCTTGCGGCTACAGTACAGATTACACCGATATATTTTTTTCAACACATGGAAAATTCTGGGGGGGATGATCCTATAGACCATCTCCCCGGTCCAAAAAGTGGGGTGATATATCCCCCACCCCCCCGGGATTTAAGCCCGTGATTATAGATATTACATGGTGCTCCCGCAAACTGTTCTTCTACCATGCAAAGCTTCAAATCATCTCGTAATCCTCAAACAGTCTCTTGTCCAGCAGGCAATACAAGCCAGTTCACATCTTAACTGTATATTAATCTTTTCCCATCATCATCATGAGTTTCCCCATCATCATTTCCCATCTAACTCTAAGCCTATCCCATCTTAACTCCAGCAAAAAGGGGCCAGGAAGGACCGATGTTTGTTCCTGTTCTCTGATCTCATGCTCTGCGCATCAGTCAAGCGAAGATCCGGTGGCATCAGACGTCCGTCGATCTCTGCGTAAGTCATGTTATGATACCGGATGATTTCCAGAATGTACATATCTTGGTATAATCAAGTTCAGACATGTGGGTTTAGTAATTAATATAAAGGTCAGTGTTGTGGAGTGCCATGGTCGAGCGGTTTAGTGCATCGGATTTGTGTTCTGATGGCTGAGTCGTCAGAATGTGGGTCCGAATCCCAACCGCGACCATGGTGCTTGTGTCCTTGACCAAGACACTTTACCATATTTGCTTCTCTCCACCCAAGGGGTAAATGGGTACCTGTGAGGGCAGAGTTGATTGTTGTGTTTGATTAGCCCTACATGTATATGCGCTGTAATGGCAGCAATTGAGCTGTATACTCCCCAGGGAGCTGAGATGGTTTCAGGAATGATTTATGCGCCTGATGAGCAGGGGTAATAATATAATGTGCCTTGAGCACCAGTTTGGTGGATATGTGCGCTATATAAGTCGCAAGACCAATTTTTGTATGTCTCACACTCGGTCTCGACTCAACTCCCTGTGGTGCCAGTCTCGTCTCTTGTCTCTTGACCAATGAGGTCGCGAAGGTTTGTTGGTCTCGAAAATCGAGGCATGGATAGATATACATGCATATTCCATGTAAAAACTTATTATTTCATTAATTTTGGTTAAAATCTCTGCATTTCTCTTTTCTGTGCAGACAAAACATAAATTACTTTCATGTAAGTTATTTATTAGCAAATTAATTGACGGAGTATGGTATAAATGTGTGATTAACTGAAGAAATAATTCATTTGAAATAACAATGCTTCCAGCAATTCAGGTTTGTGATTTCCTGATTTCAGGATTTTTTACAAATCTCCCAAATCTCCCCTCAAAATTTTCTTGAAAAAAGAGAAGTAGCCACCAATGAAGGAAAAATGTAGCCTATAGATATTGTGTCCAAACCTCTCGTTTCTTATTTGTGGGGATGTGGAGAGTCTGTAAATCCTCCAAAATTAAACATCCAGAAGGTTCTGGGAGCTATGTCCTCTAGACCAAAGGGAAACCCAGGCCCGCTACCCATTTTTGTCAAATCCTACCCCTGGCAATTATGTTGAAAATTATTTACTTCCCTTTTCACAAGCGAACCGCTTATAATTTGCATCATCATAGATTCCAACAATCCCAAGTGTGGGAAAAGTCAAAGAATGCTCTGGGAACATAAGGCTCAGCTGTCAGCATTTGAGAATTTGACATTCTGGTTTTTTTTTTATGACAACTGGATCATTTGGTTGCCTAGAAACTCCTCTCCTCCCTTATCCCTCCATCCTCAGGGTGTGCAAAACCTCACCCATGTCTCGATTCCTCACCTGTTAATTGCTCCATATCCTGTATACCTATCACTGCAAATGACGTATACATTTACTGCATAAGCAACACTATGGTGATTTACATATGCGTCATGGACACAGTTCAGTAACAAGCAGAATATAAACAACAACATTTGAATAAACCTATTCATTATTAAAACCAGATGATTTGTCACAGGAATATTTAAACCAAAAAGGTCTGCGAACAATGAGCCGTGAATTTTTTGTATATGTCAGTCACAAAGCACTGCCAGTTTCAAAGTACAGTGTCTTTACTCTTTAAATCTCCTGGGAAACTGTGAAGAAAAAAAGAAAAAAATTATCTGCCGCAAACAACTTTTTTTGCAAATTATCACTTGCCCCATCCCATGATTCTCATCATAGCTCCCGTAATTACAACACAGCTACCGGAGAATCCCTTGGAAAAAATTTTTTTTCTGCCTCAGTGGATTTTCAAAGGTCTCTGTGTTTATCGTGGAAATTCCACACCATGAAATATTATGCTATCAATTTCATTTGCACTGTCAATTTTATTGGGCTTAACCGTGGACTATATAAACGGTGCTGGGCGACAATTTATATCAAGATGTTTCCGTTGAGGCATTTTTGCGAAGATTATTTTGATAAAAGATGGGAACGGCACTTGTTTTTCGGACTATAGTGCCTTCAGATACATTTGTGATTACAAGAATGTGTTCAAAAGCTTGGATAAATGGTCAGTGATCTGCTGAGAGACAGGCTTTTTTGTAACCAATTTTTCCACAGACACTCGGAAAGTACCGAGTGTATACAGTGTAAGTGCAAAAATCAAATCAATTGTTTATCACCTAATGTAAGAATTTCATCAATCTATATAATTTAGTTTAATTTGATTTGTTTTAGCAATTTCACAAAAATAAACACGGGAGAAATACAAAATGAGAGACATAGAAGACAAATGTTTGCCATAGATGATACTGTACAGTCATATGTTCGTCCATTGTATATACACGTATACACATTACAAAACATTCTTGTAAACAAGCAGAATAAACATCAAGAAACTTACAAAGATATATACTGACAATTCTAATTAGAATATTTTGTATATCCTCGTTAGAAATGTTGCATATTGTGGTTTGCAATGTTGCAGTTTGCAAATATTAGATTTTTTTCAAATAGAAAATTAAAAAAGTATGTGAAAATATGCTTCGACACATGTCTTTGTGATACATACAAACATAGTCTAATGACTTGTGTATTTTGACAGCGCTACATGTGCTGTGGTTATTGATGGTTATTAGGATATAACTCGCTCACTCACCCCTAAGTCCCAACCCTCGGCAACGTCTGCCAAATTGCACGATACAAATTAAAGATAATGCAGGCAAGGGCTCGTGATTATCAATATGCAGCGCGTGATCGGAAAACCTTGCAGATCCTCATTTCGGCATGTGACCTGAAATTTAACCCGTGCTACAATTAAATCCAAGATATGCCTTGCGATATACTTGTCTGATCCTTACGCATTAATATAATTTAAGGTCAGAACCTAAAAATCAATGAAAATCAGTGTGTCCCAAAGCTGTATTATCAAATTATAAAGTCTGAACCATAATCTCACTTAGCGACAGTTGAGATACGAGTTGTACGATAAGGTTCTTTTCAGCTTCGCGATAGTTGAGATAAATACATGGTGTTTGCGCAAACCGAAATGATATCGATATTTCACCATGCAAAGCCTCAAATCTTATATAAGACATTGGTAATTAGTTGATTTTTAAGTGCAATCATCAGATATCAATATGTACTCTGTGCACATTATTAGCCCTCTAGTGGTCAAAATTAACCCAGTTTCTCTAGGCCAGGACACAGTCCCGACATACCAAACTCTTCCCTTGTAACCGTTCAGTTGAATGTAAAAAAAGACACACGCTAAACCAGCATGATATGCACTAAACGCTATCAGTTATTTCTCAAACATTACCTGAAAGTAAACTTGCTGTTAAATGTGGTGATTAACCCTAACTCCCTAGGCCCATTTGCTTACACATAACCTGAATCCTTCCTAACTCCCTAGGCCCATTTGCTTACACATAACCTGAATCCTCCAAAATCCTTCAGTAGTAAAGCAAGCACATGACATGTATGCACACATGTGTTTCTAATCTGTGATACATGTACATGGCCAGGGACCCTCCCTGCATGCATGGAGCAATAAGCAGTGTCCACTGACCCAATCACTGACCTTGCAATCACTACAACAAACATGGATGTACATGTACCATGGAAAGGCAAGTATGCCTAATAACCTCAATCCTCCAAAATCCTTCACTTTAGCAAAGAGCATGTAGCATGTAACCTCAATCCTTCAAAATCCTTCACTTTGGCAAAGAGGATTTGGGAGGATTTGGGAAGGTTAGGGTTAAAGGGACAATATAATAATAATAATAATAATAATAATAATGTGTGGACTTATATAGCGCACGTATCCACCAACTAAGTGGTGCTCAAGGCGCATTATATTATTACCCCTGCTCATAAGGCTCATAAGGCTCATAAGGCTCATAAATCATTCCTGAAACCATCTCAGCTCCCTGGGGAGTATACAGCTCAATTGCTGCCATTACAGCGCATATAGGGCTAATCAACCAACTCTGCCCTCACAGGTACCCATTTAACCCCTGGGTGGAGAGAAGCAATTATGGTTAAGTGTCTTGCTCAAGGACACAAGTGTCACGCCCGGGATTCGAACCCACATTCTGCTGCTAACACCAGAACTTGAGTCCGGTAAGCTAGACCGCTCGGCCACGACACTCCAGATTTTCAACAGGACATGGAATCGGTGTCCTAGTTTAAGATGAACACGGTGACTGAATATTACTGGCTCATTTATGCAGCAGCTACGGTAATAATGACCTTATCATGTTGGGTAATATCTTCAGTCACTGAGTTTAATCTAAAACTAGCACTCCAATTCAATGCCCTGTTGAGCGTGACGATACTGCCCCTTTAAACACATCTGAAGTGCTTCATTGTCTGGGGGAAAAAAAAAATCAAAGATTATTCAAGCTATCGATGTGACATTTTATCGATGGAGTCATTATATGTAACCTGTACAACGCCTGTGAGGGCTTTTCTTTTTCCTCAGTCTGTCTTATTGTTTGGAAGAATAGAAGTAATCACAGCAGGTGAGGAGTAACTTTACCGATGGTGATGACGTCAATCACAGGGATAAATGTCACATATTTTATTTCAGCAGTTATTTGTGAATAGTATAACATATGCGCTCCAAACAAATATTGCTCAAAGACTGCCTGTAAGTGTAGACACATGGGCTGGGTTCTCAGTTTTGGTTAAAATCAAAATGATTGTACAAAAATAAATATTTTTTTAGACCATATATGTACATGTATATATATGAGAAGAATTGTTTTTGACAATTTCTGCTTATCGGCTTATTGAAACAACAACCCCCCCCCCCCCCTGGTCTGGGATGATGCATGATCGAACCTCTCTTTAATAATGAGCATCTTAAGAACTCATCTTAAGAACTCATCTTAAGAACATCTTAAGAACGGGATGGTTTCCTGCTCATCCCATCTCCCCCGTCCACCGCACTTGACCTCGGTGACCTTTCTCCCTAATGGCAATTAGCTGCTCGCCAGTGTGGTCCATAAAATATCTTGAATCAATAAAATAGGTCCATTAATTTCCTTCTCTGTCTGTCCCTCCCTCAAAGACTGTGGAATGCACTTAAGAAGGTGTCTGACTGTGAAGAGGTTTCTTGGGCTTTCTCAAATTTGCATTTTAAATATGAAAGGAGGTTTTTTGTTTTGTTTTGTTTTCCTTTGGTTATTTGGCTAGTTATTCATGAATAAAAAAATCATCTCAGTACACCCTCAGTTCCACAGATAATAATAAGATGAGACACGTATTTAAAAAAACTAACATGTGAACATTTCAGCTTATTTTGTCTTATTTTGTTTATAATGAAAAAATTATTGGGAAATGATTTGACTAAAACCCTTCAGACAGAAATATATGAAGGGATATAGCATAACATTATGAACACCAAGTATAATTTTTATTTATTTTTTATTTATTTATTTTTTTGCAAAACACTGATATTAATATATTTTATGATTTATCAATAGCGTACAGGGCTTTTAACTCTCCTACTACGACAAGGGTCAAAATCAGTCAAAATGTTGATATACTTGCCAAGGTATATCTAGTGCACTTAAAAAGTTGAACACTGTCGAACCTTGACATGTACGTAGTAAGTACATTTACAGGTTAAAATGAGTCGACCATTTTTGACTGGTAAAAGCATTGTCTGGTATTGTTCAGGGTGGTCAAAATGACAGTAAAAACCGTTCCAAAATGTCCCTGTGTGCACATTTGGGTCAACAGTCAAAACAGACAGTTGACTGGTTTTGACCACTATGGCTACTTGCCACTATAGAGTGCAGCTAAAGTTAAAGGCACAATATCGTCACAATCAGAGCAGACTTTCAACAGGGCATGGAATCGCTGTCCTAGTTTAGGATGAACACATTGACTGAAAATTACTGGCTCATTTATGCAGCAGCAACCGTGATATGACCTTATGATGTGGGTATTATTTTCAGTCACTGAGTTAATCTTAAACTAGCACTCTGATTCCATGCCCTGTTGTTCGTGACGATATTATCCCTTTAAGCCACTATACACTATTGGTAGTCTCGAAAAGAAAGAAAAAAAAATTCAGAGTTTTGCTGGCTTAGTGTAAAGTTGATGATGGATTTTTGTGAAATAAAATTAAATTTCCAAAAATGAATTTCTGTCAACCGAAGACAGACATTCCAATGTTAATACGAATAATCTGAATGCATTTTCACTTTTTGGCTCATTAACTACACAATGAAATTTTGAAATATTTCTGTCTCGGGTGCTATCACATAGTGAAACTTGTGAAATAATTTCCAAAAAGAATTTCTGTCATCCGAAGACAGACATTCCATGCTAACACAAACAACCGGAATGCATTCTCACTTTTCTTGGTCTTTTTTTGGGAAAAAGACAGCACTGATGAAAACTGGTACTTTCACTTCTTCAAATGGGGCAAAATTATTACCTGGCAAGAAATACAGGCCATAAGTGCTGAATGTGAAAGATCAACGAAAATGCACGGTGCATTTTGAAGATAAGGGCATGTTTCCAAAAGTGCACTGATGGATTTTGGAGGATTCAGGAAGGTTCCTAGCCAGAATACCTAGGGGGTTAGGGTTCAGGAAGGTTCCTAGCCAGAATACCTATAGGGGGTTAGGGTTCAGGAAGGTTCCTAGCCAGAATACCTATAGGGGGTTAGGGTTCAGGAAGGTTCCTAGCCAGAATACCTAGGAGGCTACGATTAACAACAAAACTGAAACTTTCACAGGTTGTTTTTTATACATATAACTTGATTCTTATAAGTGTGGACGCATTTACAGACATTTTACCACAAGTGTATAATACTGGTGTTAATTCCGTTACACAATCCATGTATATGTAACCGGCTAGATACAGCCAACCTGTGATTGGTTTACAAAGCGATACAGACTCAGGGGTAAGGACCGGCCATGCTCTGAGATAGGGATGAGATGTTTATAACAGTATTTGCATAGACATGTAAGCATCCTTAGCTCTCTGATAAGCCTCTCAGACAGATGCCTCTTGGGTTATGTTTTATCATCTCAAGATAAATATATCATCAACTGTATTTTATTACTCACTTCATTTGAAAGAGAATCAAAAAAATGAACACAATCATATGAGAATATGTTTCTCAATGTTTCTCAGTTTATTGCAATTTTTCTTTTTTTTTTTTTTTTTTTTAGATTTTAAAGATAGATCGCGCATGTTTGGGCTGATTTGAGAGTAAAAAATTTAAATATTGAATTGCTATTTTTATGGGGTTAAGGAAGTTTTAAGCTTTCATTTAAGACATTGAACAAAAAATCTGTCAAGGATTAGTACCAGTAAAATAAAAAATCAAATTAATAAAATGGTGGCCCACTGTTTTAATCCTCAGCTTGCACGAGGGCGTGTGCAGTCTTCCGTTTGGCCAGCGCGGCTGTCAATCAGAATCAAGCGTGTTTTAACCAGTTCGCGTCGGAGGCCATGTATACACGCAATTTTTTTTTGCACCACGGATCGGACAGCGTCTAAACACGCCATAGGAAACTCGGGAATATTTGTATGCATGCTTGGTTGAGCCACGCGTGTACGGTGACATGCTCGGAAGTGCCGGCCACCCGGTGTGGAAGCTTCCATTAACGTGTGTGTGGGAAAAAGAAACCTGCCACAGGGGCCCAGGAAAACATTTTTATTCCCGACGCAAACTGGTTAAATATCGCTTTTATACAGCTTCCGACATCCAAATTTCATAATTTTTTGTTTGTTCGTTTAATAATTCTTTCAAAATGTGTTCGCTTTTTAAATTCTTGAGCCAAATACGGGCGAAATATCTTTAATAATTATTAACCTTTTGAAACCCTTCTCCAGGGTAATGGTAGATATTCCTTCTGGGAATAAAACATTTTACAGGCATTTGTAGAAATGTCATGAAATATCAATGAAGGGAGTGCACACCTTTTGGTAATTACCCGCTTACAAAATTTCGATCTAAAAACTTACCCGGTGTAAAGTTGGTCATATGCCAAACATCCTGAGGAAATTATTCTGTCTGCATTCCTGTCATTTATGAGATATGTATTATCTCCCCCCCCCCCCCCCCCCAAAAAAAAAAAAAAAAAAGTTTCCAGTTCGGGTCTCCACACGTATCACCTCAGACTCGCACATCTGCATTTTTAGTTTTATTTTTATTTGCTATGAAACGATGTCCAATTGCAGTCAAAATTGCTGGATTGATTGGAATTCTGTCGTGCTGTGTTTTGAAGGACTTTTTCACACTTTTTCAAGAACGTTTGCTGTTTTTGGGCGGCCTCTCTTAGCCACCATACTTTATGTACGGGAAATTTGGTCTGGTTCCAATAACCGCATATACCATGTATCATCTATTTCACTGGTTGGCAAAAAAAAAAAAGTGCCTCAATGCACCGATTTTGAAGCCAACCTATGACCAGAAACCGGAGACTTTTTTTTTTGTGGCCTTACAAATTTGAAATGAATCATGGTCTGGATCCATTTTCCACAATAGAATGAATGCAACCAAATCTGAATGCATTTTCACTATTGTGTGGTTGTAGATGACCCAATGAAATGGGCTGACACTTTCACAGATTGCTTTCTACAGTATGGACGCTTTTAGAGACATTTTACCAGTGGCGTATTTTCATCGCTTTAATGTAGACAAATTCAAGCCCAAGGAAAGTGAGAACCCCACACCATGATTCAGTCCTTTGCATCATGCATGATGGATTTCTAAATTTGAAAGTTGTCCATGTTTTGGGTATAAATGGCCTTGTATAACATTTAAGTTAACACTTCATTTGAGTAGTTAGTCTATCCATGACAGCACAGCATGTACAAGAAGCCAACGGCCTCAGGCCAAACAATGATTTCTATCTGTAATTTGATAAATCAAAAGCTTCCTGTGCTCGCATGAAAGAACCTCAATCATCACACTGATATATTCAGTATTTCCACTGTACTCATGCTTATTACATATGCGCAAAGTTACATACAAATGGCATAGATTCCCTGCAACAGCATCCCCCCCCACACACACTCCCTCTCACTCTCTCTCTCTCTCTCTTTCTTTCACCCCCTGGCTTGACGTTAACATCAGTTTAATGGCCAGTGGTGATGTCAAGGAAACTGTTACTATGGTGATTTTAATGCACAAGTTTCAAGTCTCCTGTAGAATCAGTCAGTCGTTGCTTTATGTGCAGCTGTTGGGTTAATTTCCATGAATTTTGTGGCCAAGTAAATGGCATTCTTGAGACAGGATTTTTTGGCCGGGATTGTAAAAAAAAAAAAAAAAAATTAAAAGGCTAGTCACATGCTGGACTCCATAATTCATTGACATTGAAGTAATTCAGCATTGAACATTTTCAGGTGAATCTGCCATTTATTGTAGTGGCATTATTCGTATACACTTTTAGGAAAATGTCTGGAATTTCCGTCTTGAATGAACACAGACGTTAATTTTGTGGATTATTTCACTCATTTTAATAGTAAAACGATAGCACGTACATGTAAGGCAGAAATATTTCAAGGGATGTTCGATACCATTATCAACTTTAATCCAAATAAGTTTTATGTCAAACTGTGATTATAAATTTTTTCAAGATTACGAACAGTGTATATTGGCTATTAAGAAAAATAATTTGAATTTTCATTTTTTGGTGTTGTTTTTTTTTCAGTAGTAAGTCACTGTAATTTATTCTGCTGTTAATATTAGGGTGCGTTCGAGTAGCTTCCCCGGGTCTACCCGGGTCTACCCAGTCCGAGTAGGCCTGATGTCATTGCTGGGGCTTACCTGGGTCAGCCTCAAATGACCTGCTCGCAAAGCAGGTCACTTAGGCAGACCCGGGTAAGTGACATGGCGTGACGTCACTTTGAGAATATTCTGAATGGCCGCCATTTTTGTTTTCAGTGCGGCAATTACTTGAAGTTTGACATGCATTTTCATCTCTTTTAATTAATTTGTGAGTAGAGACTGTTCTTGTACTAAAAGTCGTGTTGTTTTGTATGAACCTGAGAAGTAATGAGATTATTAGTTCCTTTTTTATCCGGAAAAAAATTATTTTGCGATTGTTTCATTGTAAATATTTTGTTTACAAAGTCTGTGTAACCTTTGACATTCTTCACATCGCTTTCACAACCACAAGAGGGCGAACATTCAACAGGATGCTCATTCGATTAGGTTGTACTCGGGGCTCACCCATGTGACGTACTCGGGTTACCTCGGGGAAGCTTCTCGAACGCACCCTAAGCATATTTTTGTGTTCTGGAATTTCTTTTGTATAAAAGACCTATATATCACACCGCTGCCATTTATGTCAGGGGCCAGACTATTTTTCCCTTCCAGCCTCGGTTTGGTTAAATGGAAGTTGTATGAAAGAAAAAACAAGATGGCTGCTGGATGCCAATCGCAAGGAGACTCGCGCTTCTGGTTCATGGAATTGAAACCTGCCAAATAACCATGATGCCGAAGCGCTACCGGCCCAATAGGCAATTCAATTAATTCAGACTCTCAAATCTCTAGACAGCTGCTCTACATTACAGTAACCAAGCATGTGTGTTCCCTGCCTCGGAGACATCCGAACTCTTAACGTCTTTGGTTTTAATGTTCACACAGTCTCTCCCCGGCAACGCTGCCCGTCGAAGCGTGCAAATACAAGCTGGCCTGGAAGCTTCTCCTGGAGGATGTTGAGATAGTCAAGTCTCCAGCGTGCACGCAGCAGGCCAACCAAGAGCGAGATGTCAGCAAACTCGAGGAGGATCTTTCCATTCTCAGTCGTATCAGTGGATTAACTGAAACTCTATCATCTCCCCATCAGGTTGGTCTTTTTATCAAGAATTGCCTCTTTCTTTTTCTCAAGAATTGCCTCATTCTTTTTCTCAAGAATTGCCTCATTCTTTTTCTCAAGAATTGCCTCTTTCTTTTTCTCAAGAATTGCCTCTTTCTTTTTCTCAGGACACATAACCTGCTATCATTGAGATAATTAGTAGGTGATTCTTTCAGTACGTGCCTTCTTTTATTAAACTTATATATTTGTGTTTTTTGGGGGGAAGAGGTTAATTTTCTAGTGTTGAGGTAGTTAGTTGCTATTTTGTCAATAGAACATTTTGATTTTTGATCAAGAATTTTGTTCAAAGACGTGACTTAACTGGCAAACCCTTATTCCTGCCAACAAGCAAATATCCACAGAGAATCTTTCCCACCTTCCAATCACATCTTATTGAGACTCTCACAAAAGTACCAACTTACTCGAGGTCAAAACCATTTTTCATTTTACCGCGACTTGATTACATCGGATGTTGACGTCTTCCATCCAGTAATGTAAGATTTGGGTTCCATGTAAAAGCACTGAGAAACATGTTTTTGTTTTTCTCACTGGCATCTTTCATCCCAAGGGTCTTGATGAGGTTCTGAAGGAGCTTACGGAGTCGGTCAACAAGCGTCTTGCTGAGCGACAAGCCCTCCCCGCACTACCCACTGCCTTGCTCAGCAAAGTGGAACTCACTGCAACGACACAGTAAGATCTTCTGTCTGATCATCTTTTCATCTGCCTTGATCTGTTTGTCTATCGATCCCTGTGTGACATTGTTTGTCTAGCTGTCTGTTTGTCCTTCTGAATGGCCTGTCTTACTGTTTGTTTGTCTGAAGGGCTCTGTCCATTTGTCTGGCTTGTCCTCTGTCCATGTATTCTGGCCATCTGATTGACCATTACTTCCCATCTGTCTGTCTCTGATATTGGCAATGCTTCTGCCTGTCTGTATGTCTGTCCAGTGTCCATTTGTCTGTCTGACTCTCGAGCCATGTATCCAACGTTCTGACCATCTTATTGACCACTACCTCCCATCTGTCTGTCTCTCTGATTGTCAGTGCTTCTGCCTGTCTGTCTTTCTGCTCATTAATCTGTATGTCTGTTCGGTGTCCATTTGTCTGTCTGACCCTCTGGCCTTTTGTCCATCTTATTGACCATCACTGCTTGTCTGTCCCGTCCATGAGTGTGCCTGTTTCTTATCGTCCTCTCAAGGTTGGTGTTGGCATGGACGGTGTCTGGTTGGTGTATAAATTCCCCACCATGTCTGTCACTTTATTTTTGCTCTATACTGAAATTGACATGCTGCAACTATATTATTTTTTTTTCAGCGAGGGTATAGAGAATTTCATTCTGCTCTTCCAGAACCAGGAGGCTCGGCAGACATTTGAGAATGACTTTGCCGAGGCTAAGAAGAAACTAGGTAAGTGAGCAGATAAGGCCAATAAATAAATAAATAAATAAAAATCTCTGGTTTCTGGTCTCTGCACGAGTCACCTCAGACCGGCACATCGGCATTTTTAATTTTCTTTTTTTTAAAAATAAGATTTGAGGCTTTGCATGGTGGAATATCGATATCGTTTCGGTTTGCGGTAACACCATGTGTTTATCTCAACTATCGCAAAGCTGAGGTACAGGTTCTGAAAAGAACCTTATCGTACAACTCGTATCTCAACTGTCGCTAAGTGAGATTATGGTTCAGGAAGAACCATGGGGACTTCACGGGTCAATATGGTTCAGGAAGAACCATGGGGACTTCACGGGTTATTCTCTACATTTCGATTAGCCTGCTATAATCTTTCTTTTGTTTGCTATGAAACGATGTCCAGTTGCAGCCAAAATTGCTGCATCAATCGCAATTCTGCCGTGCTGTGTTTTAAACGTGTTTTTCACATAGGGGTATGAACGTTTGCCCGATTTATGAGACCTCTCTTAGCCGCCATACTTTTGTGTATGGGAAATATGGTCTGGTTCCAATAACCGCATATATCATATCACGTAATTCACAGGTTGGCCAAAAAAAATGATTACCGAAAAATAAGTGCATCACCACACTGATTTTGAAGCCGACCTCTGACCAGAAACAAGAGATTTTTTTTAATTGGCCTAAACCAGTGTGAGACATCACCTGCATCTTATTTTATTTTATTTTTATTTAATTTTATTACATTTTACACTGGCAATCAGATTACATCAATTAAATATAAAACCAAACCCTAATAAACTACAAATACACAAAAATTCATTTTAAACAAAGCCAGTGAATGGTAAGATAGAACAGGTGACCAGCACCTCTACAAGGCCATCCTACCATCCCTGGGCTTTTATAAGAGTGATCAGGCTGACGTAATAGTGGGATTAGGTCAGCATAATGAGGACCCGGGTTGGAATCCAAATCGAACCCGAACCGACATGTTTACACCATAAACAAACCCAAACATACAGATTTAAAGGGATAATATCATCACAATCAACAGGGCATGGAATCGGAGTGCTGGTTTTAGATTAACTCAGTGACTGAAAATAATACCCCACACGATAAGGTCATATTACCGTTGCTGCTGCATAAATGAGCCAGTAATTTTCAGTCACTTTTTTTCATCTTAAACTAGGACATGCCCTGCCCCGATTCCATATCCCGATTCCATGCCCCGATTCCTTGCCCCGATTCCATGCCCCGATTCCATGCCCTGTTGAAAGTCTGCTCATGTCGTGACGATATTGACCCTTTCAAGCTATATCAAATAACAAACTGAATTTCAAACATGATATTTTGTTAACAGCTGCACGTTCCAAGGATCACTTCCCTCCGGTATTCCTGTACCCCATTCCAATCATGAAGACACGTAGCGGTATGCAATTCTCCTGTGCTGCACCCAGCTTAGGAACCATGAGCAACTCACTACGGGACGTGTGGGTGTGTAATAGTGATGGCTACGTAGGCCAAGTAAGTAATAATCAGTATTAGTTCATTAAACTCTCCTATAAATGCAAGGGTCAAAATCAGTCAAAATGTTGATATACTTGCCAAGGTATATCCAGTGCACTGAAAAGTCGAACACTGTCAAACCTTACGTGTAGTAAGTACATTTACAGGTCAAAATGAGTCGACCGTTTTCGACTGGTAAAAGCATTGTCTGGTATTGTTCAGGGTGGTCAAAATGACAGTCAAAACCAGTCAACATTGCCCCTGTGTGCACATTTGGGTCAACAGTCAAAACAGGCAGTTGATTGATTTTGACCACTATAGCTACTCGCCACTAAAGTTCAGCTATAGTACGAGGTTTAAACCATGACCACAGCATTTGCCTTTGTAATTCATTAGTAATTTGTTAGTAAATTCCTCTCCTCTTTAGAGAAATCAGACATGGGTCAATAGGAGTGAAATGTTCGATATCACACAGGGTGCTCCCCAATTTTACCCAGGCAGCTCCCCAATTTTACCCAGGCAAACATAAAAAGTCCACTAACTTACATAGGATTGCGATTGCCTGGGTACCATTGGGGTGCACCCTGGGTGACAACTACCCCTTCAGCATTACTAATGTACATATAGGACTGAGATTGCCTGGGTACCATTGGGGAGTACCCTAGGTGACAACGACCCCCTTCAGCATCAATAGATCTTTACCACATGCTGCAGCCATCTTGTTTTCTCCCATGCGAATGCTTGTGACCGAGTCTGGCACCTTCTTATCAGTTCAGAAACTGCTCTATGGTCGTACTTACCAACAGGGAATATGACAAAGATGGCCGCAGCATGATTTAAGGTCCATTTCAAAGATATTTCAGCATTAAATGTAGCTGTAAATTCATTGCATATTAGAGGGGTTGGATTGTAACTTTGATCTGAGCATAGCTCCATGATTATTATTTTTTTCTCCAATTGGTCTCTTATAAAACGGCTTACACATGACACAGAGCTGCCAACTCTTCCGGATTCTGCGGAAGACTTCGCGTATTTGACGGTAATTTACTTACTTAAAATATATGCAAGGAGGCCTCTCCTTTTGTAATTTACTTACTTAAAATATATGCAAGGAGGCCTCTCCGTTTGGCACCAAAAGGAGAGGCCTCCTTGCATATATTTTAAGTAAGTAAATTACCGTCAAATACGCGAAGTCTTCCGCAGAATCCGGAAGAGTTGGCAGCTCTGATGACATATCATGTTTGAATTACTCATATACATGTACATCGTGTTTTATCTGTTTATATCTTGGCTAAACAGTAACCACTGAGATGTGATGGTTTTTTTTTTCCCTCCATGTAGGTGTGTCTCCTTAGTCTAACCCCTGAACCCACGGTGGCGTTCTGCATATCAGTATGTTCAGCACGCATTCTGTGTATTGCCCCTGTGCCTGGTGCACAGGACATGCATACATTAAGGTGAGTTCAAAGGTCATCCAAGGCCGAGAGAACAAATAATTGCATGTTATTTTGAAAAGATTTGGCAAGATAATCTTTTTTTGTTTGGGGGGGTAGGGGGGTCTGATGAGGAAATCACACAAGAAAATAACTTTTGTACAAATGTGAAAGTGGTGACATTTTTGATTTTTTTTTTTAGTTTAATGAAAATGATGCCTTGTTTTAATAATAATAATGTGTGGACTTATATAGCGCACGTATCCACCAACTAAGTGGTGCTCAAGGCGCATTATATCATTACCCCTGCTCATAAGGCTCATAAGGCTCATAAATCATTCCTGAAACCATCTCAGCTCCCTGGGGAGTATACAGCACAATTGCTGCCATTACAGCGCATATAGGGCTAATCAACCAACTCTGCCCTCACAGGTACCCATTTAACCCCTGGGTGGAGAGAAGCAATTATGGTTAAGTGTCTTGCTCAAGAACACAAGTGTCACGGCTAACACCAGAACTTGAGTCCGGTAAGCTAGACCGCTCGACCACGACACTCCACGGTTTTGTGGAAATAAAAGTGGTTTTTTTTAAAGATTAATCCTGCCAAAATCACATGGATGATTTTATTGCATGATGACATTCACAAAATATAGCATATCTAGGTAAAATCAAGCTATAGAATGCAAACATTGCCTTAATATGAACAGTTGCTGGACAAATTAAGTTTAAATTGGAATAATATATTTGTTCATGGGTTTGTAGAGCCACATCCGCTAAGAGATACACTTAACCAGTTCGCGTCAGGAAGAACAAGTTTTTCTGGGCCCCTGTGGCTGGTTTCTTTTTCCCACACAGACGTTAATGGAAGCTTCCACAGCAGGTGGCCGGCACTTCCGAGCATGTCACCGTACACGTGTGGCTCAACCGAGCATGCATACAAATATTCCGGAGTTTCCTATGGCATGTTTAGACGCTCTCCGATCCGTGGTGCAAAATAAAATTGCGTGTATACACGGCCTCCGACGCGAACTGGTTAAATGTTGTGGTTTGTAATGTAATCAGAATAAAACATGGAGTATATATCCCATTCCATGCAGTCTTATCCCCAATATTCCCTCCTACTCCGTGGATACTAGGTCCCATCTACGCGTTCCCAAACCACCGCTGGACACGGGCCAAGTCGGGACGTTCCAGTTCGTCAGTGAGACGACCAACAGTCAGTGCAACATGCCGGCCGTGGCGCTCAACCAGCAAGCCAGCGACATCATGGCGTTTGATTCGGACGACAGCGAGGAGGAAGAAGAGGTCCTATCTCCAGGGACGGGTATCGCTCCGGAGATAAGACTACAGGTGGATGATGTACCCATGGAGGAGGCTAGCTCAGGTGAGAACATCCGACGGTAGAATGGTACAATTATGTGACCTGTTCCCACGGCATGAGCGTAAAAGTCGTACAATGTTATTTTCTAATACAAATGACTTATAATATTAATTAAAAATTTAACAAATGCAATTAGATATTATGACGTTTTTAAACTTTCAAAAATATTAATGATAAATGCACCCCAAGTGTTTGGAACAGTTGGAAAGCTGTTTCTTTACGAAATTTGAAAATATATACATCTCATTTTTGAAAATGTTTGACTTTACAATTCAAAGTTTAACCCTAACCACCCCAAACCCATCAAACTCCAACAGTTGGTCGTGTTTCTTTTTGATGGACTCGGTACTGTACAGCCCATGCATGGTGTTGGAATTTGGTGGATTCAGGAAGGTTCCTAGCCAAAACCATTAGAGAGTTAGGGTTAAAGTGAATAAACACCAAAAAATGTTTAAAATAGTTTAAGTACTATAATCCTAGACACAGTTTTGATATAGATAATTGTAAAAAAAAAATAATAATAAATAAATAAAATAAAAATTAAAGATGGTACCCAAATTAGCAAATTTATTGTGGGCAATGAGTTGATTTAACATGGGTATCAATCTTTTTTTATTAAAAATGTAAATTGAGGGAAAAAACGTGTTTTGACGCTAATTAAATCAACAGAAGAAGACATGGACAGGATATCAGCCAATAGTAATCCAGAAGACATGTCATCCAGGGAAGATCTTGAGGTGTTACAACCGACGATGTGGCTAGGCACGGAAGATGGATGGTAACAAAACAAGTCTCTTTGTTTTTCCTCTCTTCGCATATTTAATTACAGACCTGTGATTTCTCAGGATTTTTCCTGATTTCAGGGATTTTTTGACAAATCTCCCTTTGCCGCAAAATTTTCTTGCAAAAAGGGAGGTAGCCTGTATTGTCTCCAAACCTCTAGTTTCTTTGTTTGTGGGGATGTGGAGAGTCTGTAAATCCTCCAAAATGAAACATCCAGGAGGTTCAGGGGGGTTTGTCCTCTAGACCAAAAGGGGACCCATTTTTCAGCATTTTTACTTTGATCAAATCACATCCCTGTACTCAAAAAGGTCAAATTGGACACTGGAGCACTGCAATCGTTGTGTATGTTTGTTTTTTATTCATCAAAAGTGGCATAGTTTGTCAGCTGGAGGTTAAACCTCTCTTAGCTATCATTCCTGTTTATTTATGCACATTTTTTTTCCATTTAAAAGGAAATGATGGCAAATTTGCTTTTATGAGTGTGCTTAGTTTCTTTGAATCAAAATATACATTGATCAACCAACCTGTGAAAGTTTCGGTTAAATTACATTGTTAACATGAAAATAGTTCAAATGTAATCAGATTTTCCGTATTCATTCTAATGTGGGAAGAGTACTCTTTCCTATAAAAATTGAAACGAAACAAGATTTCCTTTTCTCTCAAAAGTGACAGAACCTCAGACAAAATTTCTAGGGAAGACTGATACCATCAACAGCTTTACACCAAGTAAGTTTCACCGTACAATTTGACAATTTTGGTTCGTTTTGAATCACCAATCCTGTACGTTAATAATAATAATTCAGATGGATTTTGAAGAATGATAGATCGAGTGCATCCCTCAGCCTTTTACAGCTCAAATTACGCTTGCTAAAAGGTCATTATGCGCATCCATATTTCACAAGGACATGTCGTTAGAAACCAACATGGGAAATGTTCGCCTTGATTACTCCATGCACTAGTGAGAAAAGTGCCATGGTTAATTTGCAATCCTCATGTAGTTAATGTGCAAGTCAGTGTACATGTCAAAGTAAGTGGTGCAATTTGTATCTGCTGTTAAATTAAAAATTCAGTCATATATAGTTTGACTAATTGATTTAAAATGACAATGCATCAAAAAGAAAGATTTCAGGGGATTTAGTTTATATAGATTTTTTCTAAAACTTGTTGTCAATATTCATATTGACAAATTAATGGAATTTTTATCTGTTGTCGGATTTTAAATTCAGTAAAATATAGTTTGGCTAACTGAATTAAAATGATAGCACCTCGAAAAGGAAGATTTCATGGGATTTACTTTACGTCAAGTATGGGTTTTTTCCCTAAAACTTTGATCATATATTTCTTTTGAGTGTACAAGATTTTTAAGATGCTAGGTGCTAGCAATTATGATTATTATAGCAATTATGCATGGAATGTCTTTTGAAATACACGCATCTCTACACATCATTCACAATTATTCGCAGTCATTCACAATTATTCACAATTATTCACAATCATTCACAATCATTCACGATCATTCATAATTAATTCTAGAGTGATTCATGCGGTACACCATCAGGAGCCACACATTAATCAAATATTTTCTTTCTTTGCCGTTTTTTTGTTTCAATCACAGCATCCACATCTACCAGTGTACAGATAACATCCGGACACGGAAGAGTCGCACGAAGATCCGTCATCCCGCCGCAGTGCAGTGCATACTCTACCTTGACAATAAGGTTTTTGTGTCTCTAGCGAATGGGGACCTTACTGTGTACAGGAGAGAACCAGGTGAGTGTCAGACAGACAGCTTAGCAGATAAAAATTGCTTACCAGAAAAAAAATTTGCTACATGGAAAAAAAATTTGCTTAGTGGATTTCTTTGGTTACCAGTAAGACTTTCATACACAATGTATCCTCAGTCTGTCATTCTCCTTCTTTTGTTTCCCTCATTCTACCGTTCCTCATTATCTTATCTCCATCCCTGCACCTTCATCGCCACCATAGGGTGGCAAAGGGGGCCATGTGCCCGCCCCTTTTTTTTATCGTTGTGCATGAAAATTTCTTTTGTGGGGCTCCCCCCCCCACCTTTCTTTTGTCAGTTTTTTGTTGAGACCCTAGATGCACCCTTGCTCTGCCCTCTTACTGTATCTAATGGAGTGTGAATTAAGATGCGACTAAAGAAGTAAAGGCAAGGTAAAAAGAACACTTAACCACACCTGAGGACGACTTAAGAAGGCTGGTCAAAAGACCAATACGATTCTCACTCAGCGATAGCTAGATATTAAACCCACATGGTGTTATGGCAAACCAGACCAAAAACACTAAACCACCCGAACCATTATCTTTTTTTTCCCCCTTTGACTGTATAAATACAGGTCATGCCTGGGACACAAAGAACCCCCTGTCAGTCACCCTCGGTAGTAGTACCACCCCTATCAGCAAAATGGTCTCAGTCTGCAGTAAGCTGTGGTGTGGATGCCAGAATAACATCATGGTGATTGATCCCAATACGCTCAATGTTGAGGTGAGTTTCGTGTGGGGTTTGTTCTTGTGAGGGGCTTCAATGTCGGTAACTTTGTGTTAACACTGATCGTATCCTGGCAGGATGGAGAATCTAATGACTCGTGATCAACTGAATATTAAACACGTGTTATAGTATCACACAATGCATTCTCTTTTTTTTTTAAATTAGCTACTTTATTTTTTACTGAAGCGGGAATTGAACCTACAACCTACAGATTGCCGTTCCAGTGCTCTACCAACTGAGCCGTCCAGCCAGTCCTTTGTTGGTGTACTCCCAAATCATCAGCATCTCTGTTCAGGGGACGCTAGTCAGAAGCCATAAAACCCAAACAGTCCCTGTAGCTAGGTATCCCTACCCAAGTTACAACATTTTCACCATCATTTGTTGTTTGGTTAAAGTGGCAAAACAAAAACATCAAAGGGACCTACATGTATATGGTTCTTATTAGAACCCCCCCCCCCCCCCCCCAAAAAAAAAAGAAAAAAAATCTCATATCCAAACCACATGGTGTTACCACAAACTGTAAACTATATCAAAGGGACATGATCTTTAAAACCAACTGTTTTGTGTAACAGTGTTTATGATAATGTTTAACCCTAACTACCCCAAATCCTGCACAATCCTCCAAGGGGCAATTTTTGGGGAAAATTCAGCACTGTTGGAAACTGGTACTTTCACTTCTTCAAATTGGGCAAAATTACTACCTGGCAAAGAAGTACAGGCCATAAGTGCTGAACATGAAAGGTCAACGAAAATGCACGGTGCATTTTGAAGATAAGGGCATGTTTCCAAAAAGTGCACTGATGGATTTTGAAGGATTCAGGAAGGTTCCTAGCCAGAATACCTGGGGGGGGGTTAGGGTTAATGTTTTCAATTGTGTTATTTTGTCAAGAGGCCCTGCTATATATAAACTGGAGTATTTAATTTATCAGTTATACTTCTTCTTAACACCTTTGCACTTTATTGTTGTTGTTTCTGACAGCGTCAGTTTTCAGTCAGCAACGACTCTCAGAAAACCGTCCACTGCATCGTGAGTAGCAGCTTGGGCGTTTGGGTGTCGCTGCAAGCTACCGCAGTCGTCAGACTCTACCACGCTACCACCTGTGAGAACCTGTGTGACGTGGATGTGACGCAGACCGTCTACAAGATGTTAGCGGGTGGGTATAGATGTTGTGATGATGATGTCATCACTGGCTTACATTAAGAGCGCCCTCTGTGTCAAACTGTGACAGACAACAGACCTTTATTGTGCCATGACCATCCTTGTCAGATTCCCTGTGTACACAAGTGCAATTATAATGCTGATTCACAATACATGAAAAGGGGCCGACTATTTTTTCATTCCAGCCTCGGTTTGGTTCCATGTATTTGTATGGAGGAAAAACAAGATGCCTGCACCGTGATAAAGGTCTGTAGTTGCAATCTGTTTGACGGCAGGCATCATAAAATCTTCAAATGTAAACGGCGGTTACATGTGCTATAAGTTAGGATTTTTGTGATGTTTTGTGGTGTTTAACATGGTTTTTATCATCTATACATTTAGATTTGTTATACTTTCTAGTGTCTTAAAGACCATGTCTCATTAATCACTTCCAAGACTAGACTTCTTTCTCGGAATCACTGCTACTCAACTATTGAAATCCCAGACCTGAAGCAACAGACTTGACATTTACCCGATTTGCATTCCATTGAGTGTGATTCGTTTTATTGTTTCTTAACTGACAGGCTCCGATGCCATCATCAGGCAGCATAAAGCCGCCTGCCTCCGCATTACAGCACTCCTCATCTGCAAAGAACTGCTCTGGGTGGGTACCAGCGCCGGCGTGGTCCTCACCCTCCCCCATCCCAAGATCACCACGACAACCACCTCGGCGCGCGACATCTCCATCCCGAATGGCTCCGGCCAGGGACACACAGGACATGTACGATTCTTAACTGCCGTTGACATCCCGTCGGGGAAGCCAGCTCCCACACAGAGGAAAATCAGTGAGCAAATATATGAGCGGCCTAAGGGATTGGCCCCTCCGGAAGTAGGACACCGAAGAGCGTCCGCCACCGCTGCCATTGTGTCTAGTATGATGGTTATAAGTGGAGGGGACGGATACGAGGACTTTAGCGCAACAACTCCGAATGAGGCAGCCGGTAAAGAAGACAGTACCAATCATCTCTTACTGTGGCAAGTCTGAGCGACAGGAGATAATGATGAGGATTTTGTTTTCCTGACTCGGCTGCTGTATGAAGGTGTCTCTACGGTTACTGGAAGGTCGTCTCTAAGGATACCGGCCGGCTGAAAGACGGATGTTGATGACGAATTGAGGCTGGAACAGTCTGGCTTCCAGAAATGGTGCAATTGTGTCACATGAGCCGACCACACAAGGACAGCGTCGGCTTAGAGTGTGACACACACATAATGAACTGATTGTATAAAACATAAGTAGGATGATCACTGGATAGTGTAGACGAGTATAGGAAACATACGTACAGAGCGTTAGAATCACACCAATCTACTAGAAGACATCAACTCATTTCCTTCCACAAAATGTACTTGATGAGATCAGCCATGAATGTATATTTTCCATATGTTTCAACCATGATGAAAGGTATTTTTTTTAACATTGTAAAACCTTGCTTCCTTAACCTTTTTGCAATTTTTTCAGGACCCAAAGTGAGAGCAGCACAAAGCTTTAAAAAGATTAAATAAATTGCCTTTTTAATACACCCACCGTTTGCTCACATATTTTGTACACAACAGTTACAGGAAACTGGTATCGTCTAGACCCAACATTTTTGGAGGCTAATATTTTTTCAAACGTTACATTCAGATTTTCTCCACCTTGAAAATAGTCTACAACGATAAGGCCTTCTTATTTTTGTAATTTATAATTTGATTTCTGTTTTTGTAGAATATGCATACCAGGTATTTTTTTAGTAAACAAAATTAATTAATAAAATAAGCAAATAGTTATTGCGGATAGACAAAGTTTTTTTCCCCACCTTGAAAATTACCTTTAAAAGGGGTGTGGCAAGACTTAGCTATACATAACAGCAAAAGAAACGTCACCCCTAAAAATATTTATTATTTTCATTTTATAATTAATATAATTTGTTTAATGAAGAATATTATGGAGTGTAACACGAACACAATGTGGCAAATTTGGTTGACCTGGCAGCCAATCATCCCACAACATTGTATATTTATTATGTTTAATAATATAATTACTTAACAAAATTTAGGGGGTGGCGTTTCTTTTGCTGTTATGTATATTTTTATAATTTATAATTTGTTTTCTGTTTTTGTGCAACATACAAACCAGGTTTAGCACATATCTTTGAAAAAATATTTAAAAAAATTAAAATTGTTTGAGGCTGGACCAACTTTTTGAGGGCTTTAATTATTCCCCACCCCCCCCCCCCCTATAGAATCATGCTGTGTCTGATCATAACGCTGATTTTCAATACATTCAAGAGGCCCAGCATGGAAGAAAATCAAATATCTAATGCTTGAAACGAATCATGAAAAAAAAATGGTTCTCTCTGAACCATGCTCTCACTTAGCGATAGTTCAGAAATGAGTCGCCCAATATTGGTTCTCCCTGAACCAAAATCTCACATAGCAACAGTTGAGATACGAGTTGCCCGAAAAGGTTCTCAGTGATAGTGTTACCGCAAACCGGAACGATATCATGGCAAAAAAAAAAAAAAAAAAAATTTTTTTTTTTTTTATTAATCTTGAAAGCCTAACTTATTTATATATCTTTTCACACTGATAATCACCTAGATATGTGTATGCCTGTACTTACTGGATAAGTAAGATGTGAAAGTTACTTTAATATGCATATCAATGGTTGAAGTTGCATATTATGGTGACATGTCATCGTGCTGGTCACGGTGGTGCTATTTTTTGTGTAGGGATTATAAACCCCACCATATGCATGCAAGGGAACGACCAATGAGACAGTCAGTCTTTGTTTGACATACATTTAGTAATAACCACATTTGCATATTCTTAACATATTAGAAAGCCAGACTTACACAGGACAGTATTATGTAGTGTTTAACTGTACATGTAGGGCGAGTGGCTGTATGCTTCCCAGGAACTTATTGAGAATGATCTTGGAATGATTTAAATATTGGATAATAACAATGACAATCGCCTTGAGCATTAATATCGTGATGGAGTTGGCACAATTTGAAAATCCGCCGTTATTGTTATATTGCATTTTTTTTCTACCTATAATGATCGTCGGCAAGTGACTTTGTCATCCAAGAGGCATGAGGACCATCTCGTCATGATCAACAGGGCATAGAATCAGAGTGCTAGTTTTAGATTAACTCAGTGACTGAAAATAATACCCCACATGATAAGGTCATATAACCGTTGCTGCTGCATAAATGAGCCAGTAATTTTCAGTCACTGTGTTCATCTTACACTAGGACACCGATTCCATGCCCTGTTGAAAGTCTGCTCTGATTATGAGGAAGCTTCCCTTTCAAGCCCCTTACACTGTTGGTCAGATCTCCTCTTGGTAATCTCTAAAAAAAAACTAAAAAAAAAAAAACATAAATAATGACAATTTTACATGAAACCTACTTCTTGATGGTTGTATCATACCTCCCTTGAAATATTTCTGTCCTAGGTATTGTTTTGGGTAAATTTGTGAAATAATTTCAAAATGTCTGACGTCCAAAGACAGAGATTCCAAGGTGGCACAAAAACTTACAATCTGAATGTATCTGCACTATATTCTCAGTAACAACACGATGAAAGTAGCTGCAACTTTCACATGTTGGTTTTATATACATGTGGTAACTCTTTTTAACCCTAACCTTCCCAAATCCTCCAAAATCCTCTTTGCTAAAGTGAAGGATATTGGAGGATTGATGTTATTAGGCATACTTGCCTTTCCATGGTACGTGTACATCCATGTTTGTTGTAGTGATTGCTAGATCGGTGCTTGGGTCAGTGGACACTGTTTATTGCTCCATGCATGCAGAGACGGTCCCTGGCCATGTACATGTATCACAGATTAGAAACACACATGTGTGCATACACGTCATGTGTGCATACACGTCATGTGCTTGCTTTACTACTGAAGGATTTTGGAGGATTCAGGTTATGTGTAAGCAAATGGGCCTAGGGAGTTAGGAAGGATTCAGGTTATGTGTAAGCAAGTGGGCCTAGGGAGTTAGGAAGGATTCAGGTTATGTGTAAGCAAATGGGCCTAGGGAGTTAGGAAGGATTCAGGTTATGTGTAAGCAAATGGGCCTAGGGAGTTAGGAAGGATTCAGGTTATGTGTAAGCAAATGGACCTAGGGAGTTAGGAAGGATTCAGGTTATGTGTAAGCAAATGGGCCTAGGGAGTTAGGAAGGATTCAGGTTATGTGTAAGCAAATCGACCTAGGGAGTTAGGAAGGATTCAGGTTATGTGTAAGCAAATGGGCCTAGGGAGTTAGGAAGGATTCAGGTTATGTGTAAGCAAATGGACCTAGGGAGTTAGGAAGGATTCAGGTTATGTGTAAGCAAATGGGCCAAGGGAGTTAGGAAGGATTCAGGTTATGTGTAAGCAAATGGGCCTAGGGAGTTAGGAAGGATTCAGGTTATGTGTAAGCAAATGGACCTGGGGAGTTAGGGTTAAGGATGGATACATTTACATACATTTTTCCAAAAATGTATACTTGCTTTCAAAAATGAGCCCAAATACTGTCATATAAGAGATTCATCCATTTCTTTCTGGAAAAAACAGACGTGCTATTAAATTAAGAATTTTTTGGTGGAAGTATAAAATATTTTATTAATGTTGTGAAAGTGAACAGTGATAATTTGTCAGTTAATTGTTAGAAGAATCTCTTGAGGTGAGCCTCATCATTTTGGACTTGTGTGCTTCAGTCGAATAGATGTTGAGAATATTTCTGTGCTGGTTTAGTTGAAACTTAATAGTCGCATTTAATGCAGGGAGAATAATCGATGTGCATCTGTTTGAATTATGGCTATCATTGATTAACTTCTTAAGATCCTACCTTATTCTTGAATGATTAACTTGTTGAATATCCAGATATTAAAATCCCAACAATGTAAGAATCATTAAAGTGCTTGATTCGGATGAGTTATAAATATATGTCATCATCATCATCATCATCATCATCATCATCATCATCATCATCATCATCATCATCTATATGGCATACCAATAACCCACCCGTCCATGCAAGCTTTTGGCGCAGCTGATCATTTCAACATTTTCCCTTTTCCTTTTTCCCCTTTTTTCCCTTCCTGCTTGTTTCCTTTTTTCCTTTCCCCTTTTCCCTTTTTCCTTTCTCTTTTTCCCTTTCCCCTTTTTTTCCTTTTTTCCTTTTTCCTTTTTCCTTTTTTCCCTTTTCTTTTTTCCTTTTCCTTTTTTCTTTCCTTTTTCCTTTGTTGCCTTTTTTGTCTTTTTTCCTGTTTTTTCCTTTTTTCTTTTTCCGTTTTTCCTTTGTTCCTTTTTTCCTTTTCCACCTTGTTTCCCATTGTTGTTTCCAGTGCCTTTTCCCTACTTTTTTGGTTTTTGGTTGTTCAGTCTTTTAGTGGACCTGTTATCTAAGGATAGCGTTGGCATAGTGACACTTTGATCATATTTTATTTTTCTTCCTAAGGGGTCTCTTCCGCAATATAAGCTTGATTTCTACCTCTTGTTTTTATGAATATTTATTTTGCCTTTGAGAAACGCAAGGCCAATAACTACTATTTGAATTTTTATTTAGAAATCAAACAACGTAGATGTCAGAGAGTATTTTGGTAGCTGCGTAAGTCACTCAAAAAAAAAACCAAATTCGACGGGTCAGAGCAGAAAGGACTTATAAGAATCTATACATGCAAAGTGTGAGCAAAAGGGACATATAAGGCATATAAATTACCTGCAATTTCATTATGTTAAGAAAACTTAATTATTTGGATTTATATTTTATTTAACAATGGGAGTACTCACAATTTACATTTAGCATTCAAGACCCATTATCTTGTACTTAATTAGGTAATTACACTTTATTAATCTTATAAGACCTTTTGTCATTAACAAATAAAATTGTCATCTAGTGTCTGTAAGTCGTTATTGCTCTGAGCAGACGAATTACCGTATTTTATCTCCACATTATTTTATAAGCAAAGTGCAGATTGGACAGTTTAATAAATACTTGCGATATTGTTTGTGGTCGGTGGTAAATTTTGGACACACCAGTATATTAATGAATACAGTTAACTCTTTGGTAACTTTTATTTATTGATTTTTTCCAAAGACAGATTTTGATTCTGATGTTGTAATTGACGTATGGACACCACACCCACTAGGAGAAAAAATAAGCTTCAGTCACAGCCAACGTGTGCTAATATTAGTCCATAAAAAGTGTACAAAAATGTACACAGTGAGCTTGCTGGCCTTTTTAATGGCGTCTTCGTATGTGCACATTTGGACATGGCACACATGATGCCATTCAACGAATCTGATTGGTCAATAAGATATTTTGATCGACAGCTGTCGATCGGCAATATGGTTACAGTATTTTAACTGTTTGCTCGTGCTCGGGAGGCAATGTAATCAATTTGAAATGTTGAAGCATTTACGCAGTACAAAAATTACATTGCAAAATGATGACAGGACATAGACAGTTGATGAAAATCAGTGTTACAACCTTTGGAAGACGGTCTTTCTTGAAAACCAAATATATACAATTTGTAAGTGTGCACTGTGCAAAATTATTGACGATCTAGACATATTATGTCTAGATCGTCAATAATTTTGCACAGTGCACACTTACAAATTGTATATATTACTCAGAATATCAAGGATAACTTTTATATTTAAATGCTATATGTTTGTGGTTCTAGAAATATTTAACTTTTGTTTGGTCGGACCAGAATTCAAATGTTTCTACATGAATCATATGAGCTTAATTAACAGAGTGGCAGAAAATGTTGACATTTTAACACAACGTTTACTCGTGTATGTATAGAAACAGTGTCCAGTTTTATATCAGACGTTTATTATTATGTACTGTTGTCATGGCAATATACATTTTTTAATCATAAAGTAAATCGGATGTTATGTATGAGAGTTTTCCTAACTGTGTATGTACAACTATAGTTAGGAACATATATGTAGATAACCTTAGACATTTTTGGAAGAAAAGTGGTTCAAAACCATATCTCATGCAATTTTATTCTTATTTTGTTATCACTGAGTGTCCTGTTTTTGTTGTTTAAAATGGTGCGACAGATGACGTGCGATGTTTAATCTTAAAATCATTGAGAATGTATGTAACTTTATGGGACCATGTGTTAATCCAATCTTTCCCCACATTATTTTCTGTGTAGCAGTTTGTTTTTGTAAATGACCGGATCATTACATGTACCATAATTAATTTAATAAAGACACCAGAGTTAAGGCAGAGTTATTCAAATTATCTTTATAAACCAGGTACTGGTGGAAAGTAAAAGAGTTTTGTGTAGTTGATGCCAAGTGAATGGTGGGTAACTTGTAATGGGGGACAACTTGTAATGGGGGAGACAGTCAGATATTTAATGTACATTAAACTCGTAAAATGTATGTATATGGTGTCATTGCGGACTTATTTCGGTGTCAGTTGTTAAAGAGGCCTTCCGAGGCTTCAAAATGTACCCCCCGACCCCAGAACAGAACAGAACAGAACAGAACAGCATTAAAAAAAAGTAGGGCAACTATCAGATTTCCACTTTGAATTAAGAAAGGGGTACTCATTCCTAAATTCCGCATTTGAATGGATATAAACAAACTGAATCCATTTTCACTATTTTCTCATTAACAACAACGTAATAACCTGAAACTTTGTTTATTGTTGTTTTATTGTTATTTATTGTATATCTTGATTGGAAGAGAGTTGGCATACTCACAGTTGCAGTTTTACAATACAATACAATACAATGAAGGCATTTATATACCGATCTTACACAAACGGTATCACAGCGCTTTACAGTGAGATGCAAGTACAATTTAAAAATACACAGTGCCTAAAATAAATGAGTCTTGAGAGATGTTTTAAATTGACTCAATGAAGAAGCATGACGGATACCAGATGGTAGTTCATTCCAAATGCTGGGTGCAGCAGTATAGAAACCTTTGTTGGCCGCAGTTAAATGTGTAGTTGGCTTTTTGAAGATCCGGGAATCAGAATTTGAACATTACCAAAGATGCACTTTCTCTTACAGAAAGAAACATGAAGGGTGTTTGCTTTTACAACCCATAAAAAATATACTGACTGATATATAACGATCCTGTTTCAAAAACCATGAAGTTCTTTTCAACAAAAAAGCGTTCATTTTGGGAAATATTGGGAACGAAATAATATGAAAGGTATAAGCATCGTGATTCTTTCAGTCATAAATACAAACATTTCAAATTTGAAATTGAATTTCCTTCAAGACCGCCTAGGTTCGGCAGATGGTTATACGAAGGCATGCATAAAATTAAGTAACAATTCTTTTGGTAGAGGTAAGCAAATAAATTACATTTTTATCTACCGGTAATTAATACAACACGTACGTTAATGTATAATATGCGCAGTATAAGTGCTTTGAAAAAGTAAGAATTTTAAGTTCACTAATCCTTGAGAATTGTTTCGTTATATGAAATTAAGTTAAATTAAAGTTAATTGAAAATTCAATTAACTTTAAACAAAGTTACTATTCCTAATGTATAGGCTACTTCCTACCAGATATTTACCCATGGGGAAAGATGAATTGTCGATGGGATGAACTCAACTGTACAATCACGATTTATTATAAGTAGTTTTCAATTTAACCTATCGGTCTAGCATATCAAAACGGATTGGTGGCGCATTCCATTAGTGCGCTCATCTGTTCAAATGAGTGCCACCCTGGTTCGAATCTCAGCATAGCCCCATTTTTCTTTTTCGTTTAATATGGTTGCACGATGGTTTATTTTAGTAGTTTAAAATTCAACTTCAAGTAGCAACAGGATTGGTGGCGCAAGCCGTTAATCCGTAGGTCTGTTCAATTGCGAGTGAAATGGGTTCGAATCCCAGCAGTACGCCGATCGTTGCACAATCACGATGCAATGGTTTATTTAAGTAGTTTAAAATTCAAAACCAAATACCAACAGGATTGGTAGCACATACCGTTAGTCTACCGGTCTGTTGAATTGCAGGTGACTTGGGTTCGATTCCCCGAAGAGCCGTTTTTTTTTTTCCCTTTTTGTATGGTTAGGCAACCACGATGGTTTATTTAAGTAGTTTAAAATTCAACACCACATACCAACGGGATAGGTGGCGCAAGCCGTTAGTCCACTGGTATATTCAATATTGCGTTCTGGGTTCGAAGCCCAACACCGACGATTTCTTTTTCTTTTTCGTTTAATATGGTTGCACAATCACAATGATTTATTTAAGTAGTTTAAAATTCAACTCCAAATACCAACAGGATAAATGGCGCAAGCCGTTAGTCCACTGGGTTGTCAATTGCAGGCATTTCCAGGCTGGTACGTCCGGGTTCGAATCCTGCTCCTGACACATAGAGACATGACAGCTGCTGGCTGCGGCAATGGCTTGGGGACCGTCATGTCTCTCCCCTGAAGGTTAGAGCGTGGAGGAAATGTACGGACGGGGGAGTAAAGGAGGGACCGGGAGGGTAGCGACCTCCCAGAAGGGTGCTAAGGTGATCACCATGCCGGTTCGCCCGGACTTTGAGTCTCCCGAATACCTGGTCGACACTCGGACTAACTCTCCGCACTTGTTTACAATATTTTTATTATTATTATTATTTTTTTTATATATCTTATATATATATTTTATATATAGTTAGTATATAATCATTTTTTCCTTATTAAGAAGACAGCTTTTTTTCTGGGTGAAAAAAACGACAATTAAATTAAGAAGACAATTTTTTTTCTGGGTGAAAAAAACGACAAGGGCTACCCCTTGACGTTTTTTCAAAATTTTACGTTTTTTCAAAATATGGCCTAAAACTTATATTTTTTTTAATCCCTCATAATTATTGGAGAGACGCAAAATAGTGCTTGGATCTTATTTTTCTTAATTTGAGTGGTCTATCTTTCCAACTTTTTCAGAACATAATTTTTCCTTAAGAAAACAGCTTTTTTCTAGGTGAAAAAACGACAACGACCCCTTGACGTTTAATAATTGGCCAAAAATTGATTTTTTTTCTTCAAATGCCTCGTAAAAGAGTGTTTGGATCTCATTTTTCTTAAATCGAGTCGCCTATATTTTCAACTTCCCGATTGACATATATATTGACATATATAATATATATATATACTTAAATGTAGCGGTCTATCTTGAAGTAGAGTGCTCAATGCCACATAGACAGCGTAATATACTTGTAGTAAAACTAGTGGAACGCTGGTAGTTGTAACTCCGAGTTTCACGCGTTATGCGATCATCAGTTGTCTGATGATCGCATAACGCCTGAAACTCGGAGTTACAACTACCAGCGTTCCACTAGTTTTACTACAAGTATATATATATATATATATATATATATATATATATATATATAAAACAAATAAAACAAAATACCCAGAAAAAAAAAAATTCTTCTTAAGGAGAAAATGATTTTCTGAAAAAGTTGGAAAGATAGACCACTCAAATTAAGAAAAATAAGATCCAAGCACTATTTTGCGTCTCTCCAATAATTATGAGGGATTAAAAAATATATAAGTGTTAGGCCAAATTTTGAAAAAACGCCAAGGAGTACCGGTACCCCTTGTCATTTTTTTCACCCAGAAAAAAGCTGTCTTCTTAAGGAAAAAATGATTTTCTGAAAAAGTTGGAAAGATAGACCACTCAAATTAAGAAAAATAAGATCCAAGCACTATTTTGCGTCTCTCCAATAATTATGAGGGATTAAAAAAATATAAGTTTTAGGCCAAATTTTGAAAAAACGTCAAGAGGTACCCCTTGTCATTGTTTTCACCCAGAAAAAAGCTGTCTTCTTAAGGAAAAAATGATTTTCTGAAAAAGTTGGAAAGATAGACCACTCAAATTAATAAAAATAAGATCCAAGCACTATTTTGCGTCTCTCCAATAATTATGAGGGATTTAAAAAAATATAAGTTTTAGGCCAAATTATCAAAAAACGTCAAGGTACCCCTTGTCGTTTTTTTCACCCCGAAAAAAAGCTGTCTTCTTAAGGGAAAAATGATTTTCTGAAAATGTTGGAAAGATAGACCACTCAAATTAAGAAAAATAAGATCCAAGCACTATTTTGCGTCTCTCCAATAATTATGAGGGATTTTAAAAATATAAGTTTTAGGCCAAATTATGAAAAAACGTCAAGGGGTACCCCTTGTCGTTTTTTTCACCCAGAAAAAAACCTGTCTTCTTTAAGGAAAAAATGATTTTCTGAAAAAGTTGCAAAGATAGACCACTCAAATTAAGAAAAATAAGATTCAAGCACTATTTTGCGTCTCTCCAATAATTATGAGGGATTAAAAAATATAAGTTTTAGGCCAAATTATGAAAAAACGTCAAGGGGTACCCCTTGTCGTTTTTTTCACCCAGAAAAAAAGCTGTCTTCTTTAAGGAAAAAATGATTTTCTGAAAAAGTTGGAAAGATAGACCACTCAAATTAAGAAAAATAAGATCCAAGCACTATTTTGCGTCTCTCCAATAATTATGAGGGATTTAAAAAAATATAAGTTTTAGGCCAAATTATGAAAAAACGTCAAGGGGTACCTCTTGTGGTTTTTTTCACCCAGAAAAAAAGCTGTCTTCTTAAGGAAAAAATGATTATATACTAACTATATATAAAATATATATATAAGATATATAAAAAAAATAATAATAATAATAAAAATATTGTAAACAAGTGCGGAGAGTTAGTCCGAGTGTCGACCAGGTATTCGGGAGACTCAAAGTCCGGGCGAACCGGCATGGTGATCACCTTAGCACCCTTCTGGGAGGTCGCTACCCTCCCGGTCCCTCCTTTACTCCCCCGTCCGTACATTTCCTCCACGCTCTAACCTTCAGGGGAGAGACATGACGGTCCCCAAGCCATTGCCGCAGCCAGCAGCTGTCATGTCTCTATGTGTCAGGAGCAGGATTCGAACCCGGACGTACCAGCCTGGAAATGCCTGCAATTGACAACCCAGTGGACTAACGGCTTCCGCCATTTATCCTGTTGGTATTTGGAGTTGAATTTTAAACTACTTAAATAAATCATTGTGATTGTGCAACCATATTAAACGAAAAAGAAAAAGAAATCGTCGGTGCTGGGCTTCGAACCCAGAACGCAATATTGAATATACCAGTGGACTAACGGCTTGCACCACCTATCCCGTTGGTATGTGGTGTTGAATTTTAAACTACTTAAATAAACCATCGTGGTTGCCTAACCATACAAAAAGGGGGAAAAAAACGGCGCTTCGGGGAATCGAACCCAAGTCACCTGCAATTCAACAGACCGGTAGACTAACGGTATGTGCTACCAATCCTGTTGGTATTTGGTTTTGAATTTTAAACTACTTAAATAAACCATTGCATCGTGATTGTGCAACCATACGGTATTAAACGAAAAAAAGATCGGCGTACTGCTGGGATTCGAACCGATTTCACTCGCAATTGAACAGACCTACGGATTAACGGCTTGCGCCACCAATCCTGTTGCTACTTGAAGTTGAATTTTAAACTACTAAAATAAACCATCGTGCAACCATATTAAACGAAAAAGAAAATGAGGCTATGCTGAGATTCGAACCAGGGTGGCACTCAAATTAAGAAAAATAAGATCCAAGCACTATTTTGCGTCTCTCCAATAATTATGAGGGATTAAAAAATATATAAGTTTTAGGCCAAATTTTGAAAAAACGTCAAGGGCTTGTCGTTTTTTTCACCCAGAATAAAAGCTGTCTTCTTTAAGGAAAAAATGATTTTCTGAAAAAGTTGCAAAGATAGACCACTCAAATTAAGAAAAATAAGATCC
Source organism: Zoroaster sp. YZ-2022 (assembly GCA_029582265.1). Classification (NCBI taxonomy): domain Eukaryota; kingdom Metazoa; phylum Echinodermata; class Asteroidea; order Forcipulatida; family Zoroasteridae; genus Zoroaster; species Zoroaster sp. YZ-2022. Next base: position 23,694,914 of record CM055833.1, on the reverse strand, counting down.
AAGCACTATTTTGCGTCTCTCCAATAATTATGAGGGATTTAAAAAAATATAAGTTTTAGGCCAAATTATGAAAAAACGTCAAGGGGTACCCCTTGTAATTTTTTTCACCCAGAAAAAAAGCTGTCTTCTTTAAGGAAAAAATGATTTTCTGAAAAAGTTGCAAAGATAGACCACTCAAATTAAGAAAAACAAGATCCAAGCACTATTTTGCGTCTCTCCAATAATTATGAGGGATTTAAAAAAATATAAGTTTTAGGCCAAATTATGAAAAAAACGTCAAGGGTACCCTTGTCGTTTTTTTCACCCAGAAAAAAAGCTGTCTTCTTAAGGAAAAAATGATTTTCTGAAAATGTTGGAAAGATAGACCACTCAAATTAAGAAAAATAAGATCCAAGCACTATTTTGCGTCTCTCCAATAATTATGAGGGATTTAAAAAAATATAAGTTTTAGGCCAAATTATGAAAAAACGTCAAGGGGTACCCCTTGTCGTTTTTTTCACCCAGAAAAAAAGCTGTCTTCTTAAGGAAAAAATGATTTTCTGAAAAAGTTGCAAAGATAGACCACTCAAATTAAGAAAAATAAGATCCAAGCACTATTTTGCGTCTCTCCAATAATTATGAGGGATTTAAAAAAATATAAGTTTTAGGCCAAATTATGAAAAAACGTCAAGGGGTACCCCTTGTCGTTTTTTTCACCCAGAAAAAAAGCTGTCTTCTTTAAGGAAAAAATGATTTTCTGAAAAAGTTGGAAAGATAGACCACTCAAATTAAGAAAAATAAGATCCAAGCACTATTTTGCGTCTCTCCAATAATTATGAGGGATTTAAAAAAATATAAGTTTTAGGCCAAATTATGAAAAAACGTCGTTTTTTTCACCCAGAAAAAAAGCTGTCTTCTTTAAGGAAAAAATGATTTTCTGAAAAAGTTGGAAAGATAGACCACTCAAATTAAGAAAAATAAGATCCAAGCACTATTTTGCGTCTCTCCAATAATTATGAGGGATTTAAAAAAATATAAGTTTTAGGCCAAATTATGAAAAAACGTCAAGGGGTACCCCTTGTCATTTTTTTCATCCAGAAAAAAAGCTGTCTTCTTTAAGGAAAAAATGATTTTCTGAAAAAGTTGCAAAGATAGACCACTCAAATTAAGAAAAATAAGATCCAAGCACTATTTTGCGTCTCTCCAATAATTATGAGGGATTTAAAAAAATATAAGTTTTAGGCCAAATTATGAAAAAACGTCAAGGGGTACCCCTTGTCGTTTTTTTCACCCAGAAAAAAAGCTGTCTTCTTAAGGAAAAAATGATTTTCTGAAAATGTTGGAAAGATAGACCACTCAAATTAAGAAAAATAAGATCCAAGCACTATTTTGCGTCTCTCCAATAATTATGAGGGATTTAAAAAAATATAAGTTTTAGGCCAAATTATGAAAAAACGTCAAGGGGTACCCCTTGTCGTTTTTTTCACCCAGAAAAAAAGCTGTCTTCTTAAGGAAAAAATGATTTTCTGAAAATGTTGGAAAGATAGACCACTCAAATTAAGAAAAATAAGATCCAAGCACTATTTTGCGTCTCTCCAATAATTATGAGGGATTTAAAAATATAAGTTTTAGGCCAAATTATGAAAAACGTCAAGGGTACCCTTGTAATTTTTTTCACCCAGAAACAAAGTGGTCTTCTTAAGGATAATATGATTTTCTGAAAAAGTTGCAAAGATAGACCACTCAAATTAAGACAAATAAGATCCAAGCACTATTTTGCGTCTCTCCAATAATTATGAGGGATTTAAAAAAATATAAGTTTTAGGTTAAATTATGAAAAACGTCAAGGGTACCCTTGTCGTTTTTTCACCCAGAAAAAAAAGCTGTCTTCTTAAGGAAAAATGATTTTCTGAAAATGTTGGAAAGATAGACCACTCAAATTAAGAAAAATAAGATCCAAGCACTATTTTGCGTCTCTCCAATAATTATGAGGGATTTTAAAAATATAAGTTTTAGGCCAAATTATGAAAAAACGTCAAGGGGTACCCCTTGTCATTTTTTTCATCCAGAAAAAAAGCTGTCTTCTTTAAGGAAAAAATGATTTTCTGAAAATGTTGGAAAGATAGACCACTCAAATTAAGAAAAATAAGATCCAAGCACTATTTTGCGTCTCTCCAATAATTATGAGGATTTAAAAATATAAGTTTTAGGCCAAATTATGAAAAAACGTCAAGGGGTACCCCTTGTCGTTTTTTTCACCCAGAAAAAAAGCTGTCTTCTTAAGGAAAAAATGATTTTCTGAAAATGTTGGAAAGATAGACCACTCAAATTAAGAAAAATAAGATCCAAGCACTATTTTGCGTCTCTCCAATAATTATGAGGGATTTAAAAAAATATAAGTTTTAGGCCAAATTATGAAAAAACGTCAAGGGGTACCCCTTGTAATTTTTTTCACCCAGAAAAAAGCTGTCTTCTTAAGGAAAAAATGATTTTCTGAAAAAGTTGCAAAGATAGACCACTCAAATTAAGAAAAATAAGATCCAAGCACTATTTTGCGTCTCTCCAATAATTATGAGGGATTTAAAAAAATATAAGTTTTAGGCCAAATTATGAAAAAACGTCAAGGGGTACCCCTTGTCGTTTTTTTCACCCAGAAAAAGCTGTCTTCTTAAGGAAAAAATGATTTTCTGAAAATGTTGGAAAGATAGACCACTCAAATTAAGAAAAATAAGATCCAAGCACTATTTTGCGTCTCTCCAATAATTATGAGGGATTTTAAAAAATATAAGTTTTAGGCCAAATTATGAAAAAACGTCAAGGGGTACCCCTTGTCATTTTTTTCATCCAGAAAAAAAGCTGTCTTCTTTAAGGAAAAAATGATTTTCTGAAAAAGTTGCAAAGATAGACCACTCAAATTAAGAAAAATAAGATCCGAGCACTATTTTGCGTCTCTCCAATAATTATGAGGGATTTAAAAAAATATAAGTTTTAGGCCAAATTTTGAAAAAACGTCAAGGGTTTTTTTCACCCAGAAAAAAAGCTGTCTTCTTAAGGAAAAACTGATTATATACTAACTATATATAAAATATATATATAAGATATATAAAAAAATAATAATAATAATAAAAATATTGTAAACAAGTGCGGAGAGTTAGTCCGAGTGTCGACCAGGTATTCGGGAGACTCAAAGTCCGGGCGAACCGGCATGGTGATCACCTTAGCACCCTTCTGGGAGGTCGCTACCCTCGGTCCCTCCTTACTCCCCGTCCGTACATTTCCTCCACGCTCTAACCTTCAGGGGAGAGACATGACGGTCCCCAAGCCATTGCCGCAGCCAGCAGCTGTCATGTCTCTATGTGTCAGGAGCAGGATTCGAACCCGGACGTACCAGCCTGGAAATGCCTGCAATTGACAACCCAGTGGACTAACGGCTTGCGCCATTTATCCTGTTGGTATTTGGAGTTGAATTTTAAACTACTTAAATAAATCATTGTGATTGTGCAACCATATTAAACGAAAAAGAAAAAGAAATCGTCGGTGCTGGGCTTCGAACCCAGAACGCAATATTGAATATACCAGTGGACTAACGGCTTGCGCCACCTATCCCGTTGGTATGTGGTGTTGAATTTTAAACTACTTAAATAAACCATCGTGGTTGCCTAACCATACAAAAAGGAAAAAAAAACGGCGCTTCGGGGAATCGAACCCAAGTCACCTGCAATTCAACAGACCGGTAGACTAACGGTATGTGCTACCAATCCTGTTGGTATTTGGTTTTGAATTTTAAACTACTTAAATAAACCATTGCATCGTGATTGTGCAACCATACGGTATTAAACGAAAAAAAGATCGGCGTACTGCTGGGATTCGAACCGATTTCACTCGCAATTGAACAGACCTACGGATTAACGGCTTGCGCCACCAATCCTGTTGCTACTTGAAGTTGAATTTTAAACTACTAAAATAAACCATCGTGCAACCATATTAAACGAAAAAGAAAATGAGGCTATGCTGAGATTCGAACCAGGGTGGCACTCAAATTAAGAAAAATAAGATCCAAGCACTATTTTGCGTCTCTCCAATAATTATGAGGAATTTAAAGAAATATAAGTTTTAGGCCAAATTTTGAAAAAAACGTCGTTTTTTTCACCCAGAAACAAATTGTCTTCTTAAGGAAAAAATGATTTTCTGAAAAAGTTGGAAAGATAGACCACTCAAATTAAGAAAAATAAGATCCAAGCACTATTTTGCGTCTCTCCAATAATTATGAGGGATTTAAAAAAATTTAAGTTTTAGGCCAAATTATGAAAAAAAGCTGTCTTCTTTAAGGAAAAAATGATTTTCTGAAAAAGTTGGAAAGATAGACCACTCAAATTCAGAAAAATAAGATCCAAGCACTATTTTGCGTCTCTCCAATAATTATGAGGCATTTAAAAAAATATAAGTTTTAGGCCAAATTATGAAAAAACGTCAAGGGGTACCCCTTGTCGTTTTTTTCACCCAGAAAAAAAGCTGTCTTCTTTAAGGAAAAAATGATTTTCTGAAAAAGTTGGAAAGATAGACCACTCAAATTAAGAAAAATAAGATCCAAGCACTATTTTGCGTCTCTCCAATAATTATGAGAGATTTAAAAAAATATAAGTTTTAGGCCAAATTTTGAAAAAACGTCAAGGGGTATCCTTTGTCGTTTTTTTCACCCAGAAAAAAAAGTTGTCTTCTTAAGGAAAAAATGATTTTCTGAAAAATTTGCAAAGATAGACCACTCAAATTAAGAAAAATAAGATCCAAGCACTATTTTGCGTCTCTCCAATAATTATGAGGGATTTAAAAAAATATAAGTTTTAGGCCAAATTATGAAAAAACGTCAAGGGGTACCCCTTGTCGTTTTTTTCACCCAGAAAAAAAGCTGTCTTCTTAAGGAAAAAATGATTTTCTGAAAATGTTGGAAAGATAGACCACTCAAATTAAGAAAAATAAGATCCAAGCACTATTTTGCGTCTCTCCAATAATTATGAGGGATTTAAAAAAATATAAGTTTTAGGCCAAATTATGAAAAAACGTCAAGGGGTACCCCTTGTAATTTTTTTCACCCAGAAAAAAGCTGTCTTCTTAAGGAAAAAATGATTTTCTGAAAAAGTTGCAAAGATAGACCACTCAAATTAAGAAAAATAAGATCCAAGCACTATTTTGCGTCTCTCCAATAATTATGAGGGATTTAAAAAAATATAAGTTTTAGGCCAAATTATGAAAAAACGTCAAGGGGTACCCCTTGTCGTTTTTTTCACCCAGAAAAAAAGCTGTCTTCTTAAGGAAAAAATGATTTTCTGAAAATGTTGGAAAGATAGACCACTCAAATTAAGAAAAATAAGATCCAAGCACTATTTTGCGTCTCTCCAATAATTATGAGGGATTTAAAAAAATATAAGTTTTAGGCCAAATTAAGAAACTACGTCAAGTGCAACCCCTGGTAATTTTTTTCACCCAGAAAAAAAGCTGTCTTCTTAAGGAAAAAATGATTTTCTGAAAAAGTTGCAAAGATAGACCACTCAAATTAAGAAAAATAAGATCCAAGCACTATTTTGCGTCTCTCCAATAATTATGAGGGATTTAAAAAAATATAAGTTTTAGGCCAAATTATGAAAAAACGTCAAGGGGTACCCCTTGTCGTTTTTTTCACCCAGAAAAAAAGCTGTCTTCTTAAGGAAAAAATGATTTTCTGAAAATGTTGGAAAGATAGACCACTCAAATTAAGAAAAATAAGATCCAAGCACTATTTTGCGTCTCTCCAATAATTATGAGGGATTTAAAAAAATATAAGTTTTAGGCCAAATTATGAAAAAACGTCAAGGGGTACCCCTTGTCGTTTTTTTCACCCAGAAAAAAAGCTGTCTTCTTAAGGAAAAAATGATTTTCTGAAAATGTTGGAAAGATAGACCACTCAAATTAAGAAAAATAAGATCCAAGCACTATTTTGCGTCTCTCCAATAATTATGAGGGATTTAAAAAAATATAAGTTTTAGGCCAAATTATGAAAAAACGTCAATGGGTACTTTGTCGTTTTTTTCACCCAGAAAAAAGCTGTCTTCTTAAGGAAAAATGATTTTCTGAAAATGTTGGAAAGATAGACCACTCAAATTAAGAAAAATAAGATCCAAGCACTATTTTGCGTCTCTCCAATAATTATGAGGGATTTAAAAATATAAGTTTTAGGCCAAATTATGAAAAACGTCAAGGGTACCCTTGTAATTTTTTTCACCCAGAAAAAAGCTGTCTTCTTAAGGAAAAAATGATTTTCTGAAAAAGTTGCAAAGATAGACCACTCAAATTAAGAAAAATAAGATCCAAGCACTATTTTGCGTCTCTCCAATAATTATGAGGGATTTAAAAAAATATAAGTTTTAGGCCAAATTATGAAAAAACGTCAATGGGTACCCCTTGTCGTTTTTTTCACCCAGAAAAAAAGCTGTCTTCTTTAAGGAAAAAATGATTTTCTGAAAATGTTGGAAAGATAGACCACTCAAATTAAGAAAAATAAGATCCAAGCACTATTTTGCGTCTCTCCAATAATTATGAGGGATTTAAAAAAATATAAGTTTTAGGCCAAATTATGAAAAAACGTCAAGGGGTACCCCTTGTAATTTTTTTCACCCAGAAAAAAAGCTGTCTTCTTAAGGAAAAAATGATTTTCTGAAAAAGTTGCAAAGATAGACCACTCAAATTAAGAAAAATAAGATCCAAGCACTATTTTGCGTCTCTCCAATAATTATGAGGGATTTAAAAAAATATAAGTTTTAGGCCAAATTATGAAAAAACGTCAAGGGGTACCCCTTGTCGTTTTTTTCACCCAGAAAAAAAGCTGTCTTCTTAAGGAAAAAATGATTTTCTGAAAATGTTGGAAAGATAGACCACTCAAATTAAGAAAAATAAGATCCAAGCACTATTTTGCGTCTCTCCAATAATTATGAGGGATTTTAAAAAATATAAGTTTTAGGCCAAATTATGAAAAAACGTCAAGGGGTACGTACCCCTTGTCGTTTTTTTCACCCAGAAAAAAAGCTGTCTTCTTAAGGAAAAAATGATTTTCTGAAAATGTTGGAAAGATAGACCACTCAAATTAAGAAAAATAAGATCCAAGCACTATTTTGCGTCTCTCCAATAATTATGAGGGATTTAAAAAAATATAAGTTTTAGGTTAAATTATGAAAAACGTCAAGGGTACCCTTGTCGTTTTTTCACCCAGAAAAAAAGCTGTCTTCTTAAGGAAAAAATGATTTTCTGAAAATGTTGGAAAGATAGACCACTCAAATTAAGAAAAATAAGATCCAAGCACTATTTTGCGTCTCTCCAATAATTATGAGGGATTTAAAAAAATATAAGTTTTAGGCCAAATTATGAAAAAACGTCAAGGGGTACCCCTTGTAATTTTTTTCACCCAGAAAAAAAGCTGTCTTCTTAAGGACAAAATGATTTTCTGAAAAAGTTGCAAAGATAGACCACTCAAATTAAGAAAAATAAGATCCAAGCACTATTTTGCGTCTCTCCAATAATTATGAGGGATTTAAAAAAATATAAGTTTTAGGCCAAATTATGAAAAAACGTCAATGGTACCTTTGTCGTTTTTTTCACCCAGAAAAAAAGCTGTCTTCTTTAAGGAAAAAATGATTTTCTGAAAATGTTGGAAAGATAGACCACTCAAATTAAGAAAAATAAGATCCAAGCACTATTTTACGTCTCTCCAATAATTATGAGGGATTTAAAAATATATAAGTTTTAGGCCAAATTATGAAAAAACGTCAAGGGGTACCCCTTGTCATTTTTTTCATCCAGAAAAAAAGCTGTCTTCTTTAAGGAAAAAATGATTTTCTGAAAAAGTTGCAAAGATAGACCACTCAAATTAAGAAAAATAAGATCCAAGCACTATTTTGCGTCTCTCCAATAATTATGAGGGATTTAAAAAAATATAAGTTTTAGGCCAAATTTTGAAAAAACGTCAAGGGGTACCTCTTGTGGGTTTTTTTCACCCAGAAAAAAAGCTGTCTTCTTAAGGAAAAACTGATTATATACTAACTATATATAAAATATATATATAAGATATATAAAAAAAAATAATAATAATAAAAATATTGTAAACAAGTGCGGAGAGTTAGTCCGAGTGTCGACCAGGTATTCGGGAGACTCAAAGTCCGGGCGAACCGGCATGGTGATCACCTTAGCACCCTTCTGGGAGGTCGCTACCCTCCCGGTCCCTCCTTTACTCCCCCGTCCGTACATTTCCTCCACGCTCTAACCTTCAGGGGAGAGACATGACGGTCCCCAAGCCATTGCCGCAGCCAGCAGCTGTCATGTCTCTATGTGTCAGGAGCAGGATTCGAACCCGGACGTACCAGCCTGGAAATGCCTGCAATTGACAACCCAGTGGACTAACGGCTTGCGCCATTTATCCTGTTGGTATTTGGAGTTGAATTTTAAACTACTTAAATAAATCATTGTGATTGTGCAACCATATTAAACGAAAAAGAAAAAGAAATCGTCGGTGCTGGGCTTCGAACCCAGAACGCAATATTGAATATACCAGTGGACTAACGGCTTGCGCCACCTATCCCGTTGGTATGTGGTGTTGAATTTTAAACTACTTAAATAAACCATCGTGGTTGCCTAACCATACAAAAAGGGGGAAAAAAACGGCGCTTCGGGGAATCGAACCCAAGTCACCTGCAATTCAACAGACCGGTAGACTAACGGTATGTGCTACCAATCCTGTTGGTATTTGGTTTTGAATTTTAAACTACTTAAATAAACCATTGCATCGTGATTGTGCAACCATACGGTATTAAACGAAAAAAAGATCGGCGTACTGCTGGGATTCGAACCGATTTCACTCGCAATTGAACAGACCTACGGATTAACGGCTTGCGCCACCAATCCTGTTGCTACTTGAAGTTGAATTTTAAACTACTAAAATAAACCATCGTGCAACCATATTAAACGAAAAAGAAAATGAGGCTATGCTGAGATTCGAACCAGGGTGGCACTTAAATTAAGAAAAATAAGATCCAAGCACTATTTTGCCTCTCTCCAATAATTATGAGGGATTAAAAAATATATAAGTTTTAGGCCAAATTTTGAAAAAACGTCAAGGGCTTGTCGTTTTTTTCACCCAGAATAAAAGTTGTCTTCTTAAGGAAAAAATGATTTTCTGAAAAAGTTGCAAAGATAGACCACTCAAATTAAGAAAAATAAGATCCAAGCACTATTTTGCGTCTCTCCAATAATTATGAGGGATTTAAAAAAATATAAGTTTTAGGCCAAATTATGAAAAAACGTCAAGGGGTACCCCTTGTCGTTTTTTTCACCCAGAAAAAAAGCTGTCTTCTTAAGGAAAAAATGATTTTCTGAAAATGTTGGAAAGATAGACCACTCAAATTAAGAAAAATAAGATCCAAGCACTATTTTGCGTCTCTCCAATAATTATGAGGGATTTAAAAAAATATAAGTTTTAGGCCAAATTATGAAAAAACGTCAAGGGTACCTTGTAATTTTTCACCCAGAAAAAAGCTGTCTTCTTAAGGAAAAAATGATTTTCTGAAAAAGTTGCAAAGATAGACCACTCAAATTAAGAAAAATAAGATCCAAGCACTATTTTGCGTCTCTCCAATAATTATGAGGGATTTAAAAAAATATAAGTTTTAGGCCAAATTATGAAAACGTCAAGGGTACCTTGTCGTTTTTTCACCCAGAAAAAAGCTGTCTTCTTAAGGAAAAAATGATTTTCTGAAAAAGTTGGAAAGATAGACCACTCAAATTAAGAAAAATAAGATCCAAGCACTATTTTGCGTCTCTCCAATAATTATGAGGGATTTAAAAAAATATAAGTTTTAGGCCAAATTATGAAAAAACGTCAAGGGGTACCCCTTGTCGTTTTTTTCACCCAGAAAAAAAGTTGTCTTCTTAAGGAAAAAATGATTTTCTGAAAAAGTTGCAAAGATAGACCACTCAAATTAAGAAAAATAAGATCCAAGCACTATTTTGCATCTCTCCAATAATTATGAAGGATTTAAAGAAATATAAGTTTTAGGCCAAATTTTGAAAAAACGTGGTTTTTTTCACTCAGAAAAAAATTGTCTTCTTAAGGAAAAAATGATTTTCTGAAAAAGTTGGAAAGATAGACCACTCAAATTAAGAAAAATAAGATCCAAGCACTATTTTGCGTCTCTCCAATAATTATGAGGGATTACAAAAAATATAAGTTTTAGACCAAATTTTGAAAAAACGTCAAGGGGTATCCCTTGTCGTTTTTTTCACCCAGAAAAAAAAGTTGTCTTCTTAAGGAAAAAATGATTTTCTGAAAAATTTGCAAAGATAGACCACTCAAATTAAGAAAAATAAGATCCAAGCACTATTTTGCGTCTCTCCAATAATTATGAGGGATTTAAAGAAATATAAGTTTTAGGCCAAATTTTGAAAAAACGTCGTTTTTTTCACCTAGAAAAAAATTGTCTTCTTAAGGAAAAAATGATTTTCTGAAAAAGTTGGAAAGATAGACCACTCAAATTAAGAAAAATAAGATCCAAGCACTATTTTGCGTCTCTCCAATAATTATGAGGGATTAAAAAAAATATAAGTTTTAGACCAAATTTTGAAAAAACGTCAAGGGGTACCCCTTGCCGTTTTTTTCACCCAGAAAAAAGCTGTCTTCTTTAAGGAAAAAATGATTTTCTGAAAAAGTTGGAAAGATAGACCACTCAAATTAAGAAAAATAAGATCCAAGCACTATTTTGCGTCTCTCCAATAATTATGAAGGATTTAAAAAAATATAAGTTTTATGCCAAATTATGAAAAAACGTCAAGGGGTACCCCTTGTCGTTTTTTTCACCCAGAAAAAAAGCTGTCTTCTTTAAGGAAAAAATGATTTTCTGAAAAAGTTGGAAAGATAGACCACTCAAATTAAGAAAAATAAGATCCAAGCACTATTTTGCGTCTCTCCAATAATTATGAGGGATTAAAAAAAATATAAGTTTTAGACCAAATTTTGTGCGGAGAGTTAGTCCGAGTGTCGACCAGGTATTCGGTAGACTCAAAGTCCGGGCGAACCGGCATGGTGATCACCTTAGCACCCTTCTGGGAGGTCGCTACCCTCCCGGTCCCTCCTTTACTTCCCCGTCCGTACATTTCCTCCACGCTCTAACCTTCAGGGGAGAGACATGACGGTCCCCAAGCCATTGCCGCAGCCAGCAGCTGTCATGTCTCTATGTGTCAGGAGCAGGATTCGAACCCGGACGTACCAGCCTGGAAATGCCTGCAATTGACAACCCAGTGGCCTAACGGCTTGCGCCATTTATCCTGTTGGTGTTTGGAGTTGAATTTTAAACTACTTAAATAAACCATCGTGGTTGCCTAACCATACAAAAAGGGGGAAAAAAACGGCGCTTCGGGGAATCGAACCCAGGTCACCTGCAATTCAACAGACCGGTAGACTAACGGTATGTGCTACCAATCCTGTTGGTATTAGGATTTGAATTTTAAACTACTTAAATAAATCGTGATTGCACAATTGAGTCCATCCCAATTTCCTTGAACTTAAATCCACCTTCATATCTGACCAGTGACCAGTGACTAGTTGGCAGGAATGCAGATTTCTTTAGCTTCCAAGCAACAAACATAACACTGGTTCTCCGACCAGGTCAGTGTATGGAGGAAGTGCCGCCAGTTTAGTAAGATGTTACACTGTCATGTCTACACAAGCATTATAATCAAACTTAAATAATTATGAAAGAGGACACATTAATGAGGTGGCACAAGCTCATTTTGACTTCATGGACCCAGTATTTTCTGAAAATGTTGGTATTTTTTGTGACCATTTTGTCGCTGCGTCAGCTGCGTCCGTAATAATAATAATAATAATAAAGATTTATAGCGCGCACATATCCACCCTGCTGGGCGCTCAAGGCGCGGAAACAAAGAAAAAACATGAATAAAAACAATATACAATGATAGCATAGGAAGAAAAAATATGTACTGAGATACATGTACCTACAATGCAATTACAAATATACATCATCTTTGAAGAATTGTGACATAAGATGAGTTTTAAGCATTGACTTAAAATCTAGTTATACTATGACAAGATTTGAGTTTAATTGGATGGAAGATGATTCCAGAGTCTCGGAGCGGCGACAGAAAAAGACCTATCTCCCCAGTTCCGTTTTGAAGTTGGTTCCTTTAGGAATGACATGTTGCTGGAGCGCAAATTGCGTGATGGTGTGTAGACTTTAAGCAGTTCAGAAATATAAATTGGAGCAATGTTATTAAAAGATTTGTGAACAATTAGCATTAGTATCATTCGTGTACAGTGCATTCTACAACAGCTATTCTGAAACAAATATTTTTAAATATTTTCTTTCAAAATTGGGGGGGGGGGGGGGAATCAATTTTCTTTCAAAATCTGAAAAAAATCACAAGCCTTGCATGTTGTAAATTTATGTCACAAAATCGTTGTTTTTAGTTCCAATATCACGAATTTAGAACCATTTAGAAACAAAATATTTTTCACATTTAAAAAAAATCACAAAGGGCCTTGCATTTTTAAAAAGTCTGTTGAAACGGCCTTTACTTACTCCAAAATCTGTTCCTTGAAACTACCGGACTAATTCATGAAGACAAGTGTTAAGCAAACTCAACACAGCAAATAAGCCCAGCAGTAAACACATACTAGTGACCAAACTAATTTATTTACAGCTTCAAAATGTCAGTTGTGTATTATTCATTAATATGTAACCATGGCAACTCAAATATTTAACACATCGTATGAAATATAAATATCACATGTCAATGTTACATTGTACTTTTGACAATAATGGTTCGTGAAGCTTGCAGTACATAATATACAACAAAATTACATAAATAAATACTCTTGTGTACTTATTAATATACATGAAGTTCTAGTGAATGAGCTTAATAATGCATCTATACAATACTCACATCATGTTATTGTGATATTTTTAAAACGTTGGTGGCAGCAGACTAACCGCTCCTTATTCCATCGTTTACATAACCCTGAGCATGCGCTCGATATTCATAACAATGAAAAAAAGATTCGTAAGTCTGCCAAAATAAATCGTCTCTAAAAATCTCCTATTAAGGAGAATTATTTGTTTAAACATGAAGACACAGACGTGGAAGTGAAATAGTTCTTGAATGGTTGTGATATTTGTTTGTAAAATTCACGGCGATTTTATGATCTGAGAATATATGCGCCAATGTTTGACCTTGTACAAATCAACCAATCAGCATGTAAGTATTATTGGTTAACACCAAATTACAATCAATATGGCCCTACCGTTTGAATACTTGCATTTACGTGTCACAATGTAACTATTCTAGTTGCATCAATAAAAAATAAACAAATCTGATGTCTATTTTCACCTGCAACATAGCCAAAATATTTCATTATTACAACAACCTGATCAATGTTGCCCAAATTATTAGTTTTCGCAGTCTATTTTGCTGTACAAAGATACAAAGAGTACTCACACCCACAGGTAATGCTTCAGTGGTTTAAGATTCTACCAAAAAAGTTTAGATATGTAACAGTTTCTTATTTTGTTTCAATATTTAATGTTATTATTTTTTTTTTACCACAATGAATCAAAAGCTAACGTAAACAATGACCATTAAAACTTAAATAAAATGATTTTACTTTGACTAAAAATAAAATACAAGCCAAAACAAATACAAATCTAAAAATACCAAAATACCCCCCCCCCCCCCCTCGGGACAATTCTTTTATTTTGGAAAATAATTAAACAATTAAAATCAAATTTCTCTCCAGCAAAAAATAAAGTAAAAATCCAATTTTTACCCCAAAACGGATGAGGGGAGGTTCTGTGACATCGATGAAAATTTTTTCTGGGCAGACATTTCCCAGAGACTACTTTCTGCCACCCTTCCCTCAACAAATAACTCGCTACACACCTGTGTACGCTGCTGTTCTGACTGAAGGCAGTATCAACTCTAAATATTTAATTACTGTTTACATTCAAATTGGCAAACTTTAAATTAGTGTTATTTTTTGTAATACATGTCGTGATTGGAATAGGAATGTATGACACGAGCATAGAGCGATCAGCCAAGATAAAACCTCAAATTGATGAACTTCTATGTGATTTTCAACCATTTTGACAATATCTTGTAACCTTTTCAGAACCCTGCGGAAAGGTGTTATTATTCATCTTGTACACTATTTGGGAAAAAACACAAGAAAAACAAACTAACCAAATGCAAAACCCTAACCCCCTAGGTATTCTGGCTAGGAACCTTCCTGAATCCTCCAAAATCCATCAGTGCACTTTTGGAAACATGCCCTTATCTTCAAAATGCACCATGCATTTTCGTTGATCTTTCATATTCAGCACTTATGGCCTGTACTTCTTGCCAGGTAGTAATGTTGCCCCATTTGAAGAGGTGAAAGTACCAGTTTCCAACAATGTTGAATTTTTCCCCAAAAGTTCCCCTTGGAGGATTTTTGAAGATATGGGGTGGTTAAGGATAAATAATAGAACATTCAAATATGGAACATTTTATATTCCATGTTAATGCAATACAGAAGCCGTTCTGATTGGAAACTTCAGTTTTGAAGAGTAGTTCACTGTTTAAAACCATATGGTCATAAAATTGTACATGATAGCTTACATACCAACAGAGGGCAACACTGAGAGGGCAGCAGATAGCAATTCAGATTGTTTCATTTATCAGCAAACACTGTTCAAAATGTCACATTAAAACCATGGCATGTTGCAGAAAAACTATTAACAACTTGTATTAACTATTTCGCACTGTCTTCAACGAGTTCAATCTTGTTTCACCTTGTCCAAAACCATTACGCGTTTTAACTAGTTCCAGCTAGTTTATAAACTAGTCCAAACATAATCTTTTACTTCTCCCTACTGAACTACTTCCACAGAGTTCCAACATGCAGGGTGAGAAGTTTGCTAAAAGAACTACTTGCGCACGACACGTGTGACCATAAGATATAACTTGCACAAACATAAAATAGAGGGTTGCACTTTTTATTGCCAAATATGTGTTTGTAAATTATTAGCGAAAAAACACAAGATCTTTTGAAAGATTAATTGCAGGTGGATTTTTTTTTCACTCGTGCAAGTAAATTAAGGGGAATTTCAATCCCTGATCTGTCTGAAATTGTGAACATCCTTTGGTTTCTCGTCTAGCCGTCACATTTCAGTCTTGCATCGGTCTAGACGATCAAAGCCGGGGATTACATGAATAACAATGCTTCTCTATTACTCTGTGATCTTATTAAAATATATATATATATGCACAGCATAACCATAATAGCAGTATCAACTGTCAATAAAAGAACATCATACGAAATATACCTATAAATAAACCACCTTGGGATGAGGCCATAAATATTACTGTTCTGATGATGGAGCATGAATTTGTAGAAAAAAAGGAGAGACTGGACAGTAAACATCATCAATCTGGCTTCAAGATGGACACTTTGGGTATAAACTCTATCTTTAAAACCTGAAATGAGAAGAGAGGGAGAGAGTCAAACCATGGTTTTAAATGTAACATTCCCAGAGATTCTTAAAGGAACAATATGTGACCTGTCACCACAAAATGAGCATTAAGTCGGAAAATTGAAAATTGGGATTTTGGTAGTTCTGAAATCTGTGAGAACAGAGCTTTCCAACCATATATAACACTTGGGGGTTCTAAACTCACAACATGTTTAAAATGTTCAAAACGTCTCGATCCCTACAATCTCGATTAGTGAGAAAAGTGGCTTTAAAAGAACACACTAAAAAAAAGGCACACAGGACAAATAAATTTCTGCTTTTCCATAGCAACAACAATGTTCTGTTGATTTCTTCTTCTTGAAACTTTCCACAGACAAAACCAATAACATAAGCAACACAATAAATTAAATTTGGCAACCTGTGATGATGATAAGGGTCTCATTTGCATATTTAATTAAAGTGCACCTTAACGAAAAAACAACAACATTAAAGATGGAATAAAGAGTTTTAAAGAATAGTTAAGCTGTCATGTATCCATCATTTCCTGTAAGATTCAGCCCTTAAAATTAATTTACACTACGCAGGTAAAAATAATTAGTTAACCAGCTAAAATTTAATTAAAATTTTAATTAATCAGTAAAACCTTAAAGGAGCAGTCACAGTAATAATTTCAGAAATGTGTTACTCCTTAACGGTATAAAGGTTAAATTGAGATGCACTTTCTGTGAGTTGTGTTGTTGGCTTGAAAAACACTACACTATGCAGTTAATCAGCTAAAATAATTAAAATTTTAATTAATCAGTAAAACCTTAAAGGAGCAGTCACAGTAATAACTTCAGAAATGTGTTACTCCTTAACGGTATAAAGGTTAAATTGAGATGCACTTTCTGTGTGTTGTGTTGTTGGCTTGTAAAACACTAAACTACACAGTTAATCAGCTAAAATAATTAAAACTTAAATTAATCAGTAAAACCTTTAAGGAGCAGTCACAGTAATAACTTCAAGAATGTGCTACTTCTTAACTGTATACAAGATAAATCGAGATGCTTTTTCTCTGTGTTGTTATGTTGGTTTGTAAAACAATAACAATACATAATTATACATGTATATTTATAGATCATTATCACGGTGCGGCCATCTTGATTTTCTCCCATTTAAATCAATGTAACCAAACCGAGGCTTGAAGGAAAAATAGTCTGGTTCCTTTTTGTACAATGAATATTAGTATTCATTACAGTTGTTGGATACAGGGAACACGACCAAGGTGGTGGTAGCATGATAAAATTCTATACAAGTACAACTTTTTAAATAAAAGAAAACATTTAGGGGCAAAGTTGTCTGCACATCTCTGCTTCCGACACCTGCACTTGTTAAAGTTGCGAATTTTCTGCATCTCTTCATCGGCGTCGGGCGAAACCCAGTCATCCACTCCCACGGCATCAATGATGTTACCTGCAGGATTTTCCATCACAATCGGTTCAGTGTCACTGTCGCTGTCGATTTCCATTGATTCAACAACGGAATCAGCGTCAGCATACCCAGCCTCAGCCCCGTCCGTTCCGGCGTCCGAATCGGGTTCTTCTTCGCCTTCGGAGTCCGACGATGACATAGTATCGGCAGCGAAAAACTCTGTAAAAAGCTCGCCGAGCGCCTCATTGTCATCATCGTTGAACCCAAGAATACAAGCCTCATTCAGGGCATCCTTAATTCTATTTTTATCGGTCATTTTGGCTTTCAAAAACCCAAAAGTCAACGAAAATTATGCTACGAACTCGCAGCAGCCGCCATCTTTGTTTTCTGTTGACGCGTGTAATGGTACAAAGCGCATGCGCAGACGGTCACGTGGAGCTATTTGACGAATCAGGAAGCTCGATATTCACGATGCATAGCAACAAGGCTACAATGTTTACGTTGATCTCAACAAATAACCACCCTTGTAACAGTTTTATGAATGAACGGTCATGGGTCATCGTAGTAAAAATGAAAAGGCCACGTCACCAGCTTCCAGACGATACCAAACATAACCCCGTAGGTGTTTCTTTTGAGGGTGAACAGAATGACAATTTCGCGGTGGATTTTCGAAGTTATTTGAAGAATTTTGTAACAGCGCAAGACAAATTCAGTTCTAAAATACCTCATAAATTGTTTTTGGGTCATCTAATCGAGCCTAAATTTTGGGAATCGATGGATGGGGATTCAAACTTTGCAAATAACATATAACCTAAAAATTGACCACCCCTTCAATTTTTGACTTTGAGTAGCCATACTGAGAAACCACACCGCGCGACTTTACGCTCATTTTGTCGTGACAGGTCACATATCATCACGATCAACAGGGCATGGAATTGGGGTGCTAGTTTCAGAATCACTCAGTGACTGAAAATAATACCCCACATGATAAGGTATATATGGCTGCTGCATAAATGAGCCAGTCGTTATTAGTCACTGTGTTCATCTTAAACTATAGGACACCAATTCCATGTCCTGTTGAAAATCTGCCCTGATCATGTTGATGCTGTTCCCTATAAAACCTCCGTGTTGGACACGAGACAGACACTTGTATTCTGGACAGATGTGTTTTAGACTATACCATTTCAACATGGCATCAACCCATGAAGGTCACTCAACCTGTGTTGAAACCAACCCTACTCAGGAGCTTGGTGGACAGCTCTCGACCCGTGTAGAGAATTCCAACCCGTTACAGCGCAAAAGCCGTGAACGCAATGAGTTGTTGGCCGCGTGTTGAAACTTACACAAAGTCAAAAAGTTGATTGGCCTATAGTGTCAATGCTATACTGCATCATTTTTATCAATATTCACAGATTCTCTGCATTTCTCTAGTACTTACATATTCCATCATATTGCTTGATTCACATTTCTCCTTAGCTAGAGACCAGTGAAGTCCCAGTTTGTGATACATCTTGCTATTCTCCCAATCTAATGCTTTCTGTACCATGTGTCTCGTCTGCAGGAAAACAAATAAGACGAATTAATTGAAGAATGGAAATGAGATGATTGTTTAGGGGTATTACGAGAGACACACCCTTGATATTAACACCAATAAACCCTGTCACGGTAATATGCGACATGTTTTTGATGGGGCAAAATTGTTTATTTCAAACACTCGTTGCCGTCTGCGACCTGGCGTATGAACTTCACGCGCACTCCAGACGCGAGAGCTGGGTCACAGTCGGCAAAAAGTGTTTGAAATAAAAAAAAATTGCCCCATCAAAAACATAGCGCATATTACCGTGACAGGGTTTATTGGTATTAATATCAAGGGTGTGTCTCTCGTAATACCCCTAAACAATCATCTCATTTCCATTCTTCAATTAATTCGTGTTTATTCCCCTCCCCTAAAAAAATTAAATATATATCCATTTATAAAAACAAAATAAATAAATGAATAAATTTATTTAACATTGAAAAATCAAATAAAGTAACAAAATTAAATACAAAATCCATTGTTATAGCAATAAATATTTTGTATATTTTTTGGGGGAGTCAACAAAGAAACATTTATTTCAGTGGGATTTGAATCTGTGACCTCAAGGTTATGGTATCGGAGCTCTTCCAAATAAGCAAACCAGCCATGAAACCCACTGTATCCCATGAAGCAAGGGATCATGCCCCCAAGTTACGATGCTAAACCTGGCAAGCATTAGGTGGCGATCACTCACAGAGTATGTCACTTCTTATAGAAGTATATTATATGGAAAAATTCAGCACTGTTGGAAACTGGTGCTTTCACCTCTTCAAATGGGACAAAATTACTACCTGGCAAGAAGTACAGGCCATAAGTGCTGAAAATGAAAGATCAACGAAAATGCATGGTGCATTTTAAATACAGACATGCAACTTTGTAATTGAAAAAAAAGAGGAAATGTCCGAGCACACAAAACTTTGTACAGTGTTTTTCAGTTTTCTATAGCAAAAAGGGGAAATCAGCTGATCAGCTGAAAAGTTGCATGCCTGTAAATATAAGGGCATGTTTCCAAAAGTGCACTGATGGATTTGAGGGTTCAGGAAGGTTCCTAGCCAGAATACCTATAGGGGGTTAGGGTTCAGGAAGGTTCCTAGCCAGAATACCTAGGGGGTTAGGGTTAATACACAGTAAATGTGAACCATGTCTATAAATTAATATGTATGTAAACCCATGTTTATGCTATGTGTTGAATTGAAATTCAATAGATAACAAAATCTTTAAAGGGACACGATCGTCAATGATCAGAGCAGACTTTCAACAGGGCATTGAATCGGTGTCCTAGTTTAAGATGAACACAGTGTCTGAAAGTTACTGGCTCATATGTGACCCGTTACAACGAAATGAGCGTAAAGTCGCACTATACCATTTCTCAGTAAAGTGGGAAAAGTGAAAAATCAGAGGGCAGGTCTAATTTCTTGGTTATTATATTTGCAATTTGTAAATCTCCTTATATCGAATTCCAAATTTTCAGTTCGATCAGACAATTAAAAACCTCAATTTCAGGCCAATTTCGTTGGTAGCTTTTATCACGTTCTAACAAACAACTTGAAACAAAGACGAAAACAAAGCCGCAAATCCCTGGGGGATCGCTGTAACCCGAAGTGTTATATATCATTAGAAAGCTCTTGTTCTACTGAATCCAGAAATACCAATAACTCAATTGTTTAAATTTCCGACTTTAAGCTCATTTTGTGGTGACAGGTCACATTTATGCAGCAGCAACGGTAATATGACCTTATCATGTGGGTATTATTTTCAATCAATGAGTTTATCGAAAACTAGCACTCCGATTCCACGCCCTGTTGGGTCGTAGCGAGCACACAAGCGTACAACAGCAAACTTACCCTTTTTGTCAGACAGACAACCGGCCATAGCGAGCGCCCATGGGTACAACAGCAAACTTACCCTTTTTGTCAGACAGACAACCGGCCATAGCGAGCGCCCATGGGTACAACAGCAAACTTACCCTTTTTGTCAGACAGACAACCGGCCATAGCGAGCACCCATGGGTACAACAGCAAACTTACCCTTTTTGTCAGACAGACAACCGGCCATAGCGAGCACCCATGGGTACAACAGCAAACTTACCCTTTTTGTCAGACAGACAACCGGCCATAGCGAGCGCCCATGGGTACAACAGCAAACTTACCCTTTTTGTCAGACAGACAACCGGCCATAGCGAGCACCCATGGGTACAACAGCAAACTTACCCTTTTTGTCAGACAGACAACCGGCCATAGCGAGCACCCATGGGTACAACAGCAAACTTACCCTTTTTGTCAGACAGACAACCGGCCATAGCGAGCGCCCATGGGTACAACAGCAAACTTACCCTTTTTGTCAGACAGACAACCGGCCATAGCGAGCGCCCATGGGTACAACAGCAAACTTACCCTTTTTGTCAGACAGACAACCGGCCATAGCGAGCACCCAAGCGTACAACAGCAACATAAACAGCCACATACTAGCCACTTAAGTGTCATCGGCATCGTCTTGTGAAGAACAGCATTGATCCTCTCCACAGTACCTTTAAATTCCTCTGGTGCCACCTACAGGTACAGAAATGAAAATGGGAAACAACTTAAAGGGGCAGTATCGTCACGATCAACAGGGCGTGAAATCGGATCACTAGTTTTAGATTAACTCAGTGACTGAAAAAAATTTTTAAAAATGATAGGGTCATATTACCATTGCTGCTGCATAAATTAGCCAGTAAATATTTTCAGTCACTGTGTTCCTCTTTAAACTAGGACACAGATTCTATGCCCTGTTGAAAGTCTGCTCTGAACATGACGATATTGTCCCTTTAACTACAGACAATGTGATCTTTGTTTACAAAATTGTGGCGAGGTCATGTTTTCTGCCCGACGGTATGCGCACCCATCCTTGTTTTGGTTTAGACCAACTCTCCAATCTCCATTGATATCCGTCATCACTATAATGGAGATCAATGCATCATCTATAGATGATGTGACCTGTGACACCAGAGGACAACAATGTTTGGAATGAAGCCCTCTTGTGATTGCCAAGCATACTTGTAATCTCTTTGTATTATGTCTCACCTTCGCTGCAAGTTCTTGTGGAAAGTCTGTGTTAAACTTATTGCTCAAACCAAATCTGTGCAGAAACAGGGATAAAAGGTAGAACAAGTGGTTTACTTTTTTTTTTAAAGAGGACTCTCCAGGTATAACTGTTCACAAGGAACACACATTTCTTTTGGCAGCATGTACAAGTCTGGTGGAACATCTTACTTTAACCCTAACTCCCTAGGCCCATTTACTTACACATAACCTGTGATACATGTACATGGCCGGGGACCCTCCCTGCATGCATGGAGCAATAAACAGTGTCCACTGACCTTGCAGTCACTGACCTTGCAATCACTACATCCATGGATGTACATGTACCATGGAAAGGCAAGTATGCCTAATAACCTCAATCCTCCAAAATCCTTCACTTTAGCAAAGATGTAGCATGTAACCTCAATCCTTCACTTTAGCAAAGAGGATTTGGGAAGGTTAGGGTTAACTGTCATATCATCCTCACCTCCTACAGTTTCAAAGCCTGCATAGACCTTTTTTCATTCACACCCAATGATATACAATTACCATGCCCTTGACAAACGGGGAGAATTTTTTTAGAAGGGAAATGAAGTCCGAAAACAATCATAAAAGTGGATTTTAAAGATAGTTTTCACTTTCTGTAGCCCCAAAAATTGATAGAATCATTTTTAACTGGTTAGTGGTTGCAAAAAAATAATTTAAAAAACCTTAAAAAGTGGCGGTCGGATACGACATTCTTTCCCCATCATCTAAAATGTATCACACCCTGTCGGTCCTACTAATTGCCGACCCCTGCCGACATCTACCGACAACTCTTAAAAACCTACCGACATCTCATTCCATATTCACTTGTAGTTGTCCGTTTAAGCTTAGCATAATAGTAAATGTGTATAGAAGTCCTAGAAACCTTATAGTTGCTTCCTTGAACCCGGAGAAATAAGTAATTTTAATCACGGAAATCTGATTTTCGCGATGCAAAATATTGGCCGCCATGATAGTATTCAAGGAGATTGCTTAGTTGTGACAACAGAGGGCGCTTTGCGGCCAATACTACTGCATCGCGAAAATCAGATTTCCGTGATTAAAATTACTTATTTCTCCGGGTTCAAGGAAGCAACTATAAGGTTTCTAGGACTTCTATACGGGTGTTTCCATAAATATGGGACTCAAAGTGTGACATCAGTGTCAAAATTTCAAAATGATTAAATCATGATAAGAAAATCATATTTTGGAAGCTTAATATGCAAGGAACATGAAAACAAGAAAACCATGTACACTGACATCCTTGTCATTCACTTTCATGGATGTATGTGACACAGTGGACTACAGGGTTCCTCGTGTAAGTGGGGACACCAAACCGAAATCCTTCTTGGGGGTTAACATACACAACAAGGTGATTTCATTCAAAATAACTTTATTTTGGCAATGCCAAAGAAGGTCTATCAAATCAGTAATAACTTGGAAAGCACTTCTGTTAATCAACTGCTAATACAAAGGCCGCTTTTGTGTCATTTGCTACTACACATTGGATTCAAATTGACAACATTTGGCCGTACCTGTACATTAGTTTAGTTAATCAAATATCAATGCCTCTCTTGCAGATGAAAAACATCCCTACAAGTAGCCATGGAAGTCAAATGTTACATAATTAACTATCAGATAAATTTCATTTTTAAAGATGTGTACATATAGCTTATCTTTCCTAATGGTTCCTTATGTAAGGGGGACACCAAAGTTTGGTGTCCCCCTTATACGAGGAACCTTTTTGTGAAATAAGTGTTACATCTTACTAGTGCCTTGTGTAACAAACTTGACCCATCTTTGTCACCTTTTTGGCAGTGCACAATACCTATTTAGGCCCACCATTGATAAGAACACAATTATGCTCTTTTTTCTTGGTGGTCCCATGGGGACACCAACATTTTGGTGTCCCCATTACACAAAGGAAACTGTTGAAGACTGTACATACTCTGAAATTAATAAACCAAATTAGGAGATTGAGAACTTATTTCCATTTTATTTTCCAGATTATCACCACCATGAGGGTACAATGATGTAGTGTGTACTACATTTTAATGTATTTTGTTTCTAAGCAATGCATGAGTTTCCTTAAAAGCTTGTTCAGATTGTACTACAGTGTACATGCTTTCCAAGTGGTATTATCATCGTTATTGTTCAAAATTAGATTGAAGTTGCTTTGCTTGCATTGTTTTGTTCTCAAAATTTATATCACCTAACATCAATTTTACTAATACTCCAAATGAACATTATAACGTACATTCCACTAACAATTATTATTGTTCAAGAAATTCATATAAACTTGTTCAAATTTAAATTCAAGTTGCTTTGCTCAAGTCACCTAACGTCAATTTTACTAATACTCTTAATGAACATTATAACGTACATTCCACTAACAATTATTATTGGTTTATCTTTCTTCTTTTCCTTCTCTAACTTCTTTTTACCAGCATACTTCTTCTGTCGTTCTCTGCTCTTTTCATTATATTGTCTTTTTCTTGCCAGCCACATCTCTGCCTCCTCTCTATCCTCTTGTGTAAGGTTTCTCTTCCTAAGTTTATGCTCTGCTAAAGACATGTTTAATCCATATAGCTTACTGTAATTCTTTTCCATTTCTTTTACATCTTTATATTTGTCTGAATTGGTTTTCTTTAGATTTACTCTCCAATTTTGTGTTTTTGATTTCTTGCTAGGGTGATCTGAGGTTGAACTCTTTTGTGTTTTCTTCTTTTTCTTCTGGCTAGTGCAGGCATTATCATCACTGCGATTCAGGCAGCGTATGCGCAGAAAGAAGGAAAGCTTCCTGTTAGGAGCCATTTGATCTAACACACCTATTGGCCCTAGTGAACAAAATGGAGAAAACAAAAAAAATATTCAACAACAAAAAAAGGACACTAAATACATGTGTAATGTATAGGCCTACATTATTATTTTGAGGTGACAAGCAGAGTGGAAACTTGGAAGCTTGAATGAGACGACTTTACACAAATCCTAATGGCTTGTTTTGTAATGAAAGTGCAGAAATTGAAAGAATAATTTTACTATTATGAAATAATAAAAGGACCAATATGGGGGGGGGAAGGAAGCTGCGGACAATACCAAAATAATAAAAAATAAAAAACATGGAAAACCAATGCGCTAAAATGTGAACTTTAAAGGATTTATGTAAGTGGAATACTGAGACAAACTTTTTTCCCTTGGCTTTATAATAAACTTGATGAATTTTGACCATTGTGCCTCATTGTCTGTCTTTATAATATTACAAGTTTTTTGTTTTTTGTGTGTTAATTAAATAAAAACAACAGTGGATTGTGTTTTAATTAAAATAAAAACAACAGTGGAAAAAGTTCCATGAATTTTGCTCATTTAATGTAATTAATGGGAACTGAGCAAATACAACATGGGAAGGCCAAAGGAGAAGCATTATTTTGTACAATTTGTGTGACTAGTATTATTCTGGGAAAAAACATGTCCACATATTATTATGGTACTTCATAATTTAAAAAATATCAAATAAAAAAAATTAAAATAAAAACCTTTGGATTTTTACCCAAATTTCCACAGAATCACATGTATTGGAGTACAACTACCTTCCCACTTAATGGAATAGCCCACTCAGTGAACGATTTCCCCTGTATCGCATCGCAAAATGCGATGTAATTTGGGCAATCTGCGATGGAATTTCAAACAATGCATCGCAGATTTTGTGATACAAATTTCGACAGATTTATAAACATTTTTGAAATCAAATTCACAAACCTTTCCCGAAATAACGTTTACAACTTTACATGTATATTTCCGACCAAAATATATCGAGCTATCCGTCCCGACTGGGTTTGTTTCCGTGTGTCCAGACCACGCCAGGGGTACGTCCGTGCGACGTTCGTGTTTAACGATGACTTTACGCTGACGCGACGGTGTTGATGCAACAGTAAACACAACTTTATTTTCCAGCAATCCATAAAGGGTTTTTTTTCCGCAATGCCTAAAATTCTATGTGCATGCATTATTTTTCTGCTGATGAATTAACTACGAGCGAAATTCCCGAAATGGAAAACACGCAACAACCGCCCAGTTTTAGCTTCGCACGTGTTTATTTTTTCTTCTCCCGAGTTTGGGGGTTGAAACATTGAGCAATTGAGCCACCCCCTATACACAATAGTACCGTGTTCAGTTGACATGTGCACTTTCATACGATCACTACGGCCGTGTTCAACAAACTCTAGAAACGTTACCGTAACTTCGTTTTATAATAAAAGTTTTTGAAAATTAACAAAATGAGCATTCATTTATATATGTAGTGGTGAGATTTAGAATCATTTCGGCACACAATATGATTGCGTTTTCAACCACTCATTTTCCTGACGAATTTTTAATAATCAAAATCAAGCTCGATCATACCACAAAGTAACGTTACACTCGGTGAAATTCACTTTGAAAAGCACCCGAACATGTCGCAGTCGGTAATTTGTTTTCGTGATATTGCCTCTGTTTTAGCGATCGATAATAATGTAAACAAAAAAAGAAAATGGACGGAGGACTAACTTTCATGAATGATTGCAATTTGGCAAAATAACGGTTACACGTGAGTTTTTTTTACCACCTGTGGCTCAATTTCGGACACTAAAAATTATTATTTCTGGTAAAATTTGGACATTCATATTATGAACCAAACGACAGTAAGGCCTTAAAACAACAACACCTTTACCCTATGCACACTACATACTGTAATTTTAAGCATTTTTAAATTTGCTACACAAAATTCACAGATTGCTATACAAAAAATTATTTTGCTATGCAAATTCAGTTTTTGCATCGCAGTTTTGCTATGCAAAATTTTTGAACGAAATCGTTCCCTGCCACTTGCCTACCACGTCTCCACAATGGTGTCCCGATTACGTTGTAAACAATGATTTCAGAAATGATGCCCAATGTTTTTTCCTGGATTTTAAAACTTACAAATGATATCTAAAATATCAGGGGAAAAAAATCACCATTCAAATCCATGGATCTTGTTTCAACAATTTCTCTTGAATCACAACAGAATAAACAAAAATTTAAGCCAGAATACACGACGTAAGCGGGACATCAACATTTTGTTTCCCCTCGAAAAATATTACGTAGTTAAGAAAAGCCGGTTCAAAACAAACAAAATAAAAATGATCGAAGCTCTAAGAGCATTAACTAAATAAAGTTGGTAACAAAAATCTTTTTCGGAAAGTTTACATGTATTACTAGGCTTTAAAGTGTTCGTAGAAAACGCCTTGAATAATCGACAAACCACGACGTTATACGGGACAGCATAATTTTTGCTTCCCATTCAAATTCTGCACACATTCAAACTGTCATAGCAAAAGGCACAACAACTTTCACCCTAGTTTAGGTTTTCCTATCGCAAATTTGCATCAAAATTTACAATAAAACGATAAGTGGAACAAAACAAATTCTGTCTTACCTTTAATTCTTTGCTGAAAGGATTGATTACAACGTAATTCAGAGTAAAAATTTCCCCAACGTAAGCATGGGGACGCAAATTTTTCCCGCTCGATTCTTCATCGAAGAAAATATGGCGGCTCAGCAAAAGTTTGTAGTCACGTGGTGTAATCAGGACCTTTGCTGACGTGCATTTTCATTCATAAATTTGCAGATAGTGCCTGTCAGCGGCCTCCGAATATGGTCACGACGCAAAGAAACGGGAAGGACGCCAAAACGGTAGTTCGTTAAAATATCCAGCGCAATTTTGATACTTCGTTCTTGATTTTAATTTTCAATTATTCTGACGTTGTTCCGTGAATAACTAAACCTTAAATACAAAACAATTACACTGTGAGTCTTTATTTTTCTCTTTACAAATCAATGAAAGGTGCAGTTCCATACGTAATAAAGGGGACACCAAAGCTTACGTCGTGTGACTCGAAATGGTGGCCTTAGAAAAAAAATCGTCCGATGATTATGTAACAAAAGTATATGAATGGTCGAAAATTGGTTTATATTGATTTATTTAATAACAAAATTAATAACATTGGAAGGTTTTAAATTAGTCAAAACATTTGATGAAAAATTGCATTTAAAATGTCACAATAAACATTGAAAAAATGGGGGGACACGGGCAATATTTGTCATCACGAATGTCAAATCTCATTGGTATGGTTAGATACTATGGTTCATATTTAAAATATACGATGTGAGAAAAACACCAAATTAAAAAACAAAGACAAAAGAAAACCTGTGGAAATTTTATGAACCCAAGTTTCACTGCTGAGTACCGTATTTATGGAAACACCCATACACATTTATTACTATGCTAAGCTTAAACTGACAACTACAAGTGAATATGGAATGAGATGTCGGTAGGTTTTTAAGAGTTGTCGGTAGATGTCGGCAATTAGTAGGACCCCACACTGTCGATAGCAGCTTAGACTTTACAAGGTGTTGTCCGGAAAGTGGGCAACAATCGAAACAAAGTAACCGGTAAATCAAACGGTAAAAACAGAACAAGTACCGACAAAATTGACAATTTTTCAACTTACATTGTAACATGACCTGATCCTCTAACCAGCACAGGATCTGGTACATGACTTAAAACTGTACTTTCCGGGTAAGAATCTGGATCTTCTGCTATGACGTACTCAATTTCATCGAAATCAGCCATGTTGCAGTTTTTTGTTGTCTGAATGACGAGAACCAACAGTAAGTGTGTGCGGCACCGGAATTATAGCGCCCTCTTGTGTCGCATTTACGTCACCTACTTGTTTTGGACATCGACACGAGCCTCGCTCTGATTCTCATGGCCATGTGTGTGGGAAAACAAAGATGGCCGCGGCGTGATAGGAGTCTAAGGATTTAATGTCACTGAACTGAATCATTATGTTGGCGGTAGGAGGTGCAGCGACATCATGTGTGAGCGCCTAACAAGCAGCCACTCATAACAGCTCTCCAGTTTTTGTGTTAAATAAGTGTTTTGTAGCTACAAGTGTGTCTTCATTTTTATACTAGTGGATTTCTTATTACACCTGGAATCTACTGGACGTTTTATGTGAGTATTGGTACATTTGTCTTCTTATAATAAGTGAAAAACTGTTGTATTTTGTCTGTCTCTGCTGTAAGATTTTACTGTTTAGTGGATACACATCTTGTATGTTCATTTTTTTGTGCAGTCAACCCTGACTTAGATTATAACCTGTAGCTTGACCACAAGCCTTTTATTTGGATCAATAGCTTTGTGATCAGACAATGGAAATCTACATCCTGTTTATCCTATTCTTGCTATCTGGACCATTATGTCTCAATGACTCATCTTTAGAACATGACATGCATGCAACCTACAGCTTGTATGCTACATAAAAAACAACAAATCCGCCATCTTAAATTTTTGAGTTGTCCTATATCATATTATGATAATTCATCTGCCACCTTTCACCTGGAACTCTTAATTTCTGGTGACATAAACCCAAACCCTGGACCTGAAAACACTGATCAACACACCCACCAATGCCACTCAGTTCCATAAAATTTCCTACAGCCGCAATGAACTACTCAATCTTCGCAATGCTCCATTTACTGATGCAGCTTTATCTTATTCAGCATTGAGTCAATTAAACTGTCTTGGAATACTTGCCAATCAACCCCAAACATACCGCCGCACACATAGAGGTAAAAAAGCTGGTCGCCGTAGAATGGAAAAACTTACACAACTAGCACTCCGGCCTGACCAACCCCCAACAGTGAACTTAACCACATCAACAAGCGACATTGGCATTACTTAAACTCCAACTGTTCATGATGAGTCTAAACTTCAGCTCTGTGTCTTGAATACTCAATCCATATGTAACAAATCGGATGAATTCGTTGATTTTGTACTTCAAAACAATCTGGATCTTGTCATATCCGAGACATGGTTTAAACCTGATGATGACTTGCTACCCCGCGAGTGCACTCCTGCTGGCTACTCTCTCCATCATATCCCCAGACCAAAAAAGACCGGTGGAGGGGTTGCACTTCTCTTTAGGTCCAGTTTATCTGTCAGTATGAAAAATGTTAACATTGACTACCTAACATTTGAATCTCTGCATGCTGAGGTAACATGCAACTCTAGATCTATTCGCCTTGTTAATACACTCACTGGCCAAAAGTATTGCAACATGAATTTGTACGAGACATTGCCTAGACGGATGGCCGCAATTATCAGGTCACGTGGTTACCAGACAAAGTATTGAACGACTTTGTTTCCGAGCAAGAACAGTAAAAAAGAACATTGACTTCAAAACACAGGCACTTTCAAGAAGTCTTAAGTAGTGTAAATAAAATAAAATAAATTATTGTAACACAGTTCTCCAAACTGAACTTTGGTGTGAATTTCAATGTTGCAATACTTATGGCCAGTGAGTGTATATAATTATCGACCAGAAAGGGACGTTGATGGTAAACATGTAAGTTTCTCCAGTTTTCTGCAGGAATTTGAGAAATTAATTGTGGATTATCTCTTGCACCCATGTGACATTATTTTAACCGGCGATTTTAATATTCATATGGACATCACTTCAAACAACTATGCAAATCAGTTTAAAGATCTGCTCTCTGCTCATGGACTTGTCCAGCACATCACAGCATCCACTCATCGATATGGTCAGTGGCGGACCGTCAGGGGGGGCTGGGGGGGCAGCCGGGGCAGCCGTCCCCCGGCCCGGAGGGGGGGGGGGCCGGACCCCTCCCCAAAGGAAAAAAAAATTAATATTTTGTTTTAACATTCTGGTGGAGGGGGGTGGGGGTGGGGGGTGGGGGTGGTTGGGGGCCGGGCCCGAGCTGGAACTTACACAAATCAACCGGGCCCTTTCTTTATTTTGAGCTCCCCTGAAAACATGAAGTGTAATCATGACGGGTCTCTCGGAAATCATGTGTGGTTAGGGAATGATGCCTGGGGGGGGGGGGGGGCGACCGTGCGCTCTGCCCCCCGGCCCGGCGGTAACTTGTTCCGCTACTGGATATGGTCACTGTCTTGACCTCATGATAACGCGTGAAAATACTTCACCTCTCATCTCAAATATAACTATCCATCCCGGCTTATCTGATCATTATGCAATCATGGCAGATATGAACCTTAACAAACCTCCCATACCTACCATTTCTGTAACTACTCGCAACTGGAAAAATGTAAATATCCAAGATTTATGTCATGATATTGAATCTCAACTGGAAAATGTAAACCTTGAAGATGGTGAGCTGGATTCCTGTGTCAATCTATTTTAATCTACTGTCCGTAACATCTTGGACGATCATGCTCCGCAAAAAAACTCGAACTGTTAAACTACAATCTGAATCCCCCTGGTTCAATGATGATATTCGTGCTGCGAGGAAAATCCGCCGTCAACTTGAGCGAAAATGGCGTGACAATGGGAAACTTGAAGTACATCGGCAAGAATACTGTAACCAACGTGATATTGTGAAGAACATGATTAATCAGGTAAAAATAGCTCACTACTCATCTTTTGTGGAAGAGAGCTCTGGCGATCAGAAAAAAAATCTTTAACATTGTTGAAAAGCTGCTTCATAAACCCAAAACTCCAGTGCTTCCATCTACACACTCCGATCAGGACCTCGCAAATGCATTTTCAAACTTTTTTGTCACAAAAATTGAGAATATCCGTCGTTCTTTTCCCCCAGTATCTGCCATTCTATCACAAACACCGCCACGCAAGGATCCACATTGTAGACTGTCTATGTTTGAGCCTACTTGTGTTACGGAGATCAAGAAACTCATCATGAAAAAATCGCCATCAAAATCATGTGAACTTGATCCAGTACCAACTTCGCTAATAAAACAAAATATTGATGTGTTTGCTAAGTATATCACAATTATTGTAAACAGATCTCTTTCTTCCGGTTGTTTCCCTGATAGCCAGAAGGTTGCTCATGTTAAACCACTCCTGAAGAAACCCAATTTGGACAAGGAAGTTTTCAAGAATTACCGACCGGTAGCGAATTTAAAGTACCTTGGAAAAAACAATCGAGCGAGTTTTTTCATCACGGATCTCTGACCATGTTCGTGCTAATAACCTGTCGGACACATTTCAGTCAGCCTATAAACCATTTCATGGAACGGAAACTGCTCTTCTCCGCGTCAACAATGACATCTTATCTGCCATGGATGATGGAAAAATCACTGCATTAGTCTAAACCAGCAACATCTAAACCAGCAACACCCGAGCATCAAGTTCACCATGGAAACGGAAGAAGATGACAAGATCGCGTTCCTTGATGTTGGCATTTCCAGAAACCCAGACGGCTCCCTACACCACAACGTCTACAGAAAGCCCACGCACACAGATCGGTACCTGAACCAGCGCTCCTTCCATCATCCAAGCATCAAGTCATCGGTCAACCGTACGCTCGTACAACGCGCCTACAACATTTGTGACAAGGACAGCCTTCCCAAGGAACTACAGCACATCCGAACTACCCTCAAACGCAACGGTTACAATCCCAACAAGATCAGCACAGCGAAGCCGGTTCCAAACTCCAAAAGCAAGGCAAGTGATCTAACCCTCTCTGCTTGTCTCCCCTATCTAGGTTCGACGTCTCACAAACTACAACGCATCCTCCGACAAGCAGGCATCGATGTGTTCCACTCAGCCCCCAGCAAACTCCAAGGACTTCTACATACCCACAAGGACAAACCGGACCCAAACAACAGAGCGGAGTCTACCGGATCCCCTGTGAGTGCGGTAAGGTGTACATCGGCGAAACAAAACGCAACCTCCCCATCAGATTGAAGGAACACCGAGCACACGGCCGCAGAGGAGATTTCGAGAAGTCCGCCATCGTCAAGCACTCGCACATCAAGGACCACCAAATCGACTGGCAGGCAGCCCAACTCATCACACCCATCGACGCATGGCACCCCAGACGCATCAGAGAGGCCATCGAGATCGTCAAACACGACACTGTGCCACAGGACATCGGTTTCTTCATCAGCGACATTTGGCGACCTATACTACAGACTGAAGGATCTTCTATATCCAAAGTCCATAAGCCACCCCAGACTGAGGGATCCCCTATATCCTAAGTCAACCACCCTCCTTCCCCTGTGCTTGTTAACAACTGATTCAGTTCAGTGAGCACACTCCTCTCCCCCAACCCCTAGGATCCTAGTCTCATAGTCTCACAGTTTCCCGCCTACGCGCCTCAACGAACTAATCCTCCAGCATCCATTCATGGGATGATCCTCCAGCAGTCTACTTAAGCAGCAGCATTTTCCAGAGTCCGGCATTCTCCTGAGGACGATCAGAGCATACTGATCGAAACGTCGAGTTGTACCCCCAGTTCTTTTCAGAACTAATTACTACTCAATTGAGATTCCATATGGTGTCACCGCAATTAGTCTTACTTTGCATTAGTTTTGTTAGACTTAACTCACTTAAGTGCCGCTTTTGACACGGTCGATCACAAAATCCTTCTCTCCCGCCTTCAATATCATCTTGGAATACATGACACAGCCCTGGATTGGTGTAAGTCCTACCTTTTAAATAGGCCTCAGCATGTTTGTATTGGTAACGCTACCTCCGAGCCTGTTATTCTTGACTATTCTGTACCCCAAGGCTTCGTACTCGGCCCACAGTGGTTTACTGTTTATACCTTTCCAGTTCGTGATATCATTTTGAAGTATAATTTAAATTACCATGTCTACGCTGATGACACGCAGCTTTACATTACTTTTAAATCTTCTCAAGAACCTGCCGATTCGTGTATTACAACGCTGGAGGAATGTATTCAAGAGATTCGTAGTTGGATGAGACAAAACTTCTTGAAATTCAACGACGAAAAAAACAGAATTTGTTCTGTTTGGATCACGTCAGCAATATCTAAAGTTTCTCTTCCATTTATTACAATTGGTGACTCGCAGATAACCCCCTCATTACAAGCACGTAATTTGGGTGTTATATTTGACTCGACAATGACTTTAAAACCTCATATCTCCAACATTGTTCGTATATCATCATTTCATATCAGAAATATTGGCCGAATAAGGAAATACTTGAATAAAAGTGCTGCTGAACAAGTTATACATGCGTTTGTCACATCACGGCTCGATAACGGGAATGCTCTCCTTTACGGTCTCCCGCAGAATCAAATATCTCGTCTTCAGCACATACAGAACACAGCAGCTCGTGCTGTGACTTTGTCCAGAAAGTCATGCCATATCACGCCAATCTTGAAAGAACTGCACTGGCTTCCTGTTTCACAAAGAATTGTTTTTAAACTTATGCTAATTGTTCAAAAATCTTTTAATAACATTGCTCCAATTTATATTTCTGAACTGCTTAAAGTCTACACTCCGTCACGCAATTTGCGCTCCAGCCACATGTCACTCCTAAAGGAACCAACATCAAAACGGAACTGGGGTGATAGGTCTTTTTCTGTCGCGGCTCCGAGACTCTGGAATCATCTTCCAAATAAACTCAAATCTTGCCATAGTATAACTAGATTTAAGTCGCTGCTTAAAACTCATCTTATGTCACAATTTTTCAAAGATGATGTATATTTGTAATTGCATTGTCGGTGCATGTATCTCAGTACATAATTTTTTTTTTCTCCTATGCTATCATTGTATATTGTTTGTATTCATGTTTTTTCTTTGTTTCCACGCCTTGAGCGCCCAGCCGGGTGGATATGTGCGCGCTACAAATCTTTATTATTATTATTATTATTATTATTATTATTATTATTATTATTATTATTATTATTATTATTATTATTATTATTATTATTATTATTATTATTATTATCATAAGTTGCCCCGAAAACAGTGTGTCTAATGCGGCCTTTCGGGGGTACAGAAAAACCCCATCCCTAATTTTATTTGAACATGTTAGAGCTGAAACACATAATTGTATATGAATGAGCTAGCAGTACGGGTCTTTTGAAATATCGGAGGGGGAGAGGTCAGGCTTGGTGACAAAAAGTGAGAGGAAAATCTTGGCACCCGAAAATATCAAAACAGCCCCTCCGAACTAATGAATAACAGTGGTGTAGCTGGGGGTCAGGGGGTTACCCCTATAGAAAAAAGGGATAAGAGAAATATTGGTAAATAAAGTGTTGTTTTCAGGGGAGGTTGGGAGGACACTAACCATGAGGGAAAGCGTGCAATATATGAGCTCACAAATATCTCCCACCCTTTGACGAAAATCAAAAGAAAAAAAACACAGAACATGACTATTTTGTCCGACAGGCAGGATTTTTTCAAAGAGCACCAACATTTGTTTGTTATCAAATGTACATTCAAATCTATGAACATAGTTTCTAACAGAGCAGGCCTAGTACCCAAATATTAATAGTTTACGGAACAAAGGAACTAGTCTTGGTTCAAGACTGTGTTTGTATGTTGTTGATACACGATCCATTGCCGCACGCCACACGGTGGCGCTACACGTACCTCTACAATCACGAACCGCTAGCTATCATGCACTTCCTGTGTGATAGCGGTTCGTGATTATAGCGGTTCGTGCAGCGCCGTTGGATCGTGTATCAAAAACATACAAAAACATTTTCTTGAACCAAAACTACCCAAAGCCCAAACATACACTACTGATCTCTATTATACTGTCAGTAGTAATAGAGATCAGTGACATACACAAGTTAGCTGCCTGGTACCCGGCACCTTTCTCCATTTGAGCTGCTTTAGTTAATTACTTTATAAATATACAGTATAGGCGTATTACATTGCTTTTCCAAATAAACTAACGTACACCAGTGCATATTAAAATAATAATAATTATAAACAAAGTCATGTGAACATAAACGAGGCCTATATAATAAAAGGGTAAATGTTGAAGAAAATGTCCAAAATCTCAGGCATTGCGTTGATTAAGGTGTATTTAAATAGACTTATTTGTATACTCTGGTCAAAATATGTAATCAAACTGTAAAAATGGTGTTTAGAATTTCAACACGCACAAAATAAACGCGTTTAGGAATGCGTTTAAATGCTAAACGGCCATCCTCTGTACATGTCACAAAGCTAAACGGCCATCCTCTGTACATGTCACAAAGCTATACGGCCATCCTCTGTACCATGTCACAAAGCTATACGGCCATCCTCTGTACATGTCACAAAGCTAAACGGCCATCCTCTGTACATGTCACAAAGCTATACGGCCATCCTATGTACCATGTCACAAAGCTATACGGCCATCCTCTGTACATGTCACAAAGCTATACGGCCATCCTCTGTACATGTCACAAAGCTAAACGGCCATCCTCTGTACATGTCACAAAGCTATACGGCCATCCTATGTACATGTACCATGTCACAAAGCTATACGGCAATCCTCTGTACATGTCACAAAGCTAAACGGCAATCCTCTGTACATGTCACAAAGCTAAACGGCCATCCTCTGTACATGTCACAAAGCTATACGGCCATCCTCTGTACCATGTCACAAAGCTATACGGCCATCCTCTGTACATGTCACAAAGCTAAACGGCCATCCTCTGTACATGTCACAAAGCTAAACGTGCGTAGCTTTTTGACACCTGTTCATATGATATTTAGTGTTCACAGAAAAGCACAATCTAAACATGTTTTAGGCTAAACATGTGAAAAAAGTGAGTACAAGTTCAGTGTTTAGAAATGTGTTTAAATTCTAAACACAATTTTTACAGTGTACTATTCAGCAGTTTATCGACACTTTGACAAAACATCTAATTTATTGCACGTATTGCAAATATTATGAAATGTTAATTCACTTATTAGCATATTATAAAATATCGTGCTTATAAGACATAACAATAATAAAACAAAATTCGTAAAACCTCAAAAAGTGATTATCCCATACCACAAAAACGCGCGGGGAAACCATCCACAATTTCGGCACCGGATCTACTCTCAAATGTCAATCAGACGTGCAATTTACCATGTTTTCCAATAAAAAAATAATGGGGAATATTTGAGGACTATTTGATGTTGGACTGCTCCTTGTCCCAATTACTTAAATGTGGTGTACCACACTACTGGTAAACAATGTAAATGCATCCCTACTTTAAAAGAACCAATAGATTCAGAAATCAACATGTGAAAGATTCATATTAATTAGTGGCGTCGTTAACGAAATGCATTTAGGTTATTTGCAGTCATTTTAATGTGGAAATACATCACCGGCTTATCGATTTCTAAAATGAATGTGTATCCACGATCCACGAAAATGACAACATGTTAAATTTATAAAGAGAATTTATACACAGTGTCACCACAAACAGTCTTTACTTATCATTTATGCAAAGCTACAAATCTTACTGACAAACATAGGCCTTAGCTTAAAATAATATAAAACATTCCTCTCTGATTTGATTTCGAGTAATAACCAATGGTAAACATCCCATTTAACAGATGATGGTATCTGTATTTCATAACGAGGGAGCTCACCTGCTGGCAGGTTATCACGCAATTGTTGTAAAACTTTCTCTTGGAACCAATCGTTATGAGAACTAAATGTGAGCTTAATTGGTCAGTGAAAATATTCCACACTCGTCAATAGAGGGGGTAGTGTGATCTTAGAGGCCTGCACTTTTCCGGCGACCTTTGGTAGAATATCATGCACAGCAAATTACTTAATAATAAGCCAATAATTACATAAATTTGTTATAGGGTAACCAATCGTGTATCAATCCATCGAATAGTCAAAAGCACTCACATCATTCGTCAGGGGCGGATCCAGTTTTGTTTTTGTTTTTTTCGAAAGGAAGTGGTCCAAATTGTCTCTAGATGGAACAAAATATTCGCCACTTCTTTAAAATCAGATTATGGTCTCTTCATGCAGGAAGCTTTCAAAAATGCAGTCAGGACCCCCTGGATCTCTTGGATCCATCCTGTGTTCATACTAGTAAAGTGTGATACAAGACTTTCTGTATATACCTAATACGGTAACCATGACTTTTCCGTGCTTCACTATTATGTTATATACTGCGCAACGACAATTGAATAATCCATGGGGAAATTCCCTTTTTAGTATCAACCATACATTATTCGTGTCCCCCGCCCCCCTTTCTGGTAGCCTGCCCCACCCTGGCTCCGCTCCTAGGCCAACGTCTTATGTGGCCAGGCCAAACCCGATGAC
Organism: Zoroaster sp. YZ-2022; assembly: GCA_029582265.1. Taxonomy (NCBI): domain Eukaryota; kingdom Metazoa; phylum Echinodermata; class Asteroidea; order Forcipulatida; family Zoroasteridae; genus Zoroaster; species Zoroaster sp. YZ-2022. The sequence goes on along the minus strand of CM055833.1, from coordinate 23,657,218 downwards.
TGAGACGGCGCAACAGGCACAACAACAGCTCAGGATAAGGAAGATGTAGGTTAGCGTGATGATCCAGAAGGCAAAGTAGTAGAGAGGCGGGTAGCAGTACCGGGAACTGTTGATGTTTTCGTCGGGCTTGTAGTTGGCGTAAACCCAGACATTACCTGTCAGTAAAACGAAACATTTCTGTTCATCTGTCTGTCTGTTTGTAGGCATATCTGTTTATATACACTCTAAAAAACGAAGTGCTGAATAGGCTATAACACCTCTAGTGCAGTCACTATATTATACAAGCTCCTAAAAAGTGCTAAAATTAGCACTCGAGGTGCTATATTCAGCACTTCTAGTGTTCTTTAAAAACGTCTATGACAGCTGAATCTATCTGTCTGTCTGTCTGTGTGTTCTATCCTATTGTGTTTGTTTGTATATAAGGCATAATTCAATGCCTACTCTGATCACTGTGATTCCTGTAAAAATAATTTACTCATTCCAATTTCTCGTGGCCATTATATCGTCTCTCACTCATCCTTTAATACTCCCCCTTGATTCCCCTCTCAAAACACACCCACCCCTCTCCATTTCATTTACAAATGTTTACCCAAGATGAAGAGCACGAGTAGGATGCAAGCGAAGAGCCTGCTGACTGAGTTCTCCGTGGTGTAGGAGCTCTCCGCCGAACCACCCTCCTTGCTTCGCCTGTACCTGACCGCCAGGTCAAGGATGCTCTTGACAATGTAGACGGAGCCAGAGACGATCAGAAAGATTGGGATGAGTCTCTGGACTGGGCAGTGATCGATGTGGACAGCACCTTTTTGGAGGAAGATAACTATGTCTTAGTCTATAAAGGTCTGCTTTGAGAGAAAAAAAATGTTAGAAGATTCGACTCTTTTCCTCGGTCGTCCCAACATAATACCCGTGATTACCATTGCCCTGAAACAGTGAATATTACCGTTTCGTTCGAATAGGTCACATAAAATAATTATGTCCTGTCTAAAAACAAATGCTCCCCGTACAACTGTTTGTAAACCAAGTGATGTTCAGTCTAGGTATTCCCTATCATGACTTTCAGAATGTTTGTGCGGTACAAATAGGTATATACGACAACTGATCCAGGAATAACGGAACCTGGCACCAATGCACGTGGTTATGTTGGCATGCAATAATGTATAATTTATTTTCATGTATTGGCTGAATGGATTTATCCAGGGCGACCATACAGGTTCGCAAAGTTGGAACAAATTTAAGGCCATGTACACGATAACTTACCCATGACGATCATTGCAATTGGAACAGCGAGTGCCACGGCCATCAGAATCGTGAAAACCACTGGAGGGAAACAAAATACATTTTGTATTCGAAATCAAACATTTCAGACTAACTTGACGTTTATCTTGACGTCGTAAAGCGAATGTAAAAAAGTGGGAATTTTTTTTTTACCCCTGCGTAGGTTTTGAAATCTACAATGTCTCTACATTGTGCAATTAAAATAGTGAACATAAAACTAATAAAAAGGTGGACTCAAATTCAGAATTCTCATGTGTAGTGCATTGTGATTTAGGGACATAAATATAATCTGTTTTTCGTTTGTTTACACATACTTGTATATATTTCTCATTGTACTGCATGATTAGGAGAGGAGGCCCTCACTCGACAAGCTTGCTTTTTTGAGAGTCTCCACAACTTCTATTATCATTTACTACTTTTCAACACGGTAACGTTACCATTTAATTGATGTACAGTGTTGTAATAAAGTAACATAAATAATGAGTCGAAATGGTCAATGTATTCATTTGATATTCAATTAAAGGCTGGACGCTCTCGACAGATGGGTAACTTTGTACAGGTGACCAGTAAAAAAAATGTTTAATTGTTCGAAGCATTTTAAGTAGCCTATACGGAGTATGTTTCTCACCCGTGTTTATCAGTATCGTCAGTGTTTTGGTGACTAAATCCGCAGTACCGCTGGATGTTTTCTTTGCGTCTCGCAGCTCCTGCATCACAGATCTGTATGAAGGAGGCTCTACAAGAACAAAACATGATTTATGTTAACGATTTATCGTACATTCATGTAAATAATTTATAGAAATCACTCAAATATCTTCAATATTTCCACGGGTTTTGAAATATGTAAATTGGCATGTCCTTGATCGATTAATATTTTAATGAATTGAAAAAAATGTTTAAAAATGTGGGGTTTTTTTGCCACTTTTTTTAAATGTCAGAACCATTCCAAAACCATGCTCAATCGGTGGATATTGGTTCCAAGCTTGAGCAGTCATGCAGTGCAAATATCATTTATTATCTCCGAACATCAGCAACACCGTCTGCAGTGTCATTCTCTTATTTTGATTTCAACCATGAGAAAACTCTTCACTGAGTACCTTTAATTGCAATCAAGGCAGCCGCCTCGAGACCATTATTTTTTCTAATTTGTCATCTTGTGTTTTTGCCAATATCCCAAGTGCGCGTGCGGAGAGTCGGGGTCGAATTACCCGGGAGATGAGAGATAATTAACGGCGAGACTTTTGCGTCCGAAATGGAAGCATAGAGAGCTTCATGACACAATGGTAAAAACTTGTTTCAGAATCGACATCTGCAGCTGCACAATCAATTAGCCTGCATATTAGCACCATTAAAATGGCATATGAAACATGGAATATAAAACGATATCATGGCCATATTTATTAGCATAAATTTTATGAAGCAATTCCGTGCATATGTGGGCGTGCGGATAAAGAGTATGTGTGACTGGCTCTGGCAAAACCCTAAAGTGACCTCCCAAATTTATCGTGAAAATTAACAATGTTCCCAACAACGTTTCACGATTTTTCTTTTTCCATCAAAATCTAGAGAAAATGCTCTATATGATGACATGAAACTGGTCCCTCAAACTGGTCCCTGGGGTCAGTTTTTGACATTTTCATGGCTGTTACGCATTATGGTAAATGCAGAGAAGTTTTGGGTTTTGCCAGAGCCAGCGGCGTAGAATTTCAGTGGGGGGGGGGGGGGGGCCCAGGGGGCATTGCTTTTCAGTGGGGGGGCCCAGGGGTATGGGTTTTTCCCTTTTCTTTTTCTTTTCTGTTTTTTGGGGCACCTGGGGGGCACTGGAAATTTGTGGGGCTACGCCGCTGGCCAGAGCGGGTCACACATAGGACTACTAAGTACCTTACTACTTTGCAATAAAATATGAACAGTTTCCCGATGGCTTCAGAATCATATTTATGATTCAGAAAAATGGTACACGGTTTCAGTAATAACTGTTATGTAATGCACCTTTCTGAAAACTAACCCTATTAGAACTACTTCTCGAATAATCTTCACTATGGCACTAACACGGTGAAACATTATTGGGGGAAATATAATTAATAATTAACAAAGTTCCGTTCTCACATAATGAAGGGTCTTGGCTGAGGGCGTCCCCCAACCAATAATTGTAAAAAAGAAATACATGCCCTGGGTGTACCTACTGAATTTTCAAATTTGCTGGTGTCCATCTCTGTGCAGTACGTGCCGAACGAATACGAGCAACGCCCTTTCCAAGCATCAGACCGTAAACAACATAAAAATGATACATATTTTCGATGATCCACACTAGAATAATCCTAATACCAGTCATGCGTGGTGGTTGGATCACGTAACACATGCAAGACAAGACAGTTATATTAAGATCGTGAAGCAGTGCTATAGGCCAACCCAGATTATAATTTGATGAGTTTCTGTCATGATATTCATCTGATCCAGTTTCAAAGACATGACTAATAGGCAATCATGTACTCATTTCATACAAGCCTCCCAATGGATTGCTTCTTGCTGATTAGAAATTAAGCTTAAGCCACGGTTATCCATTTCGAAATTGAAATATGAAAATCAGGGACCGATTTCATGAATTGTATGTACTAATAATTTCGCACACCTTTGGCAAATAACCAAATTACAAAATTACTGAATTATAATCTAAAAAATGTAATAGGTCTACTTGATGTAAAGTTGGTTATAGTATCAAACATCATAAGAAATTATTCCCTCTGACCGGAATTTTTTTTTCTTTTTTTCTTTTCTTTTTTTAATTTTTTTTTATAGAAAACGTGAAATGAATTACAAATTTGAAATAGATTACGGCTGTTATCCAATACCATCATTTCAATGAGTGCGAACAAATCGAAATTAATTTTACGTCAATGACTAAATGAAATGAGCTGTTTTTTTTTACAAGTTGGTTGCTGTAAATCTATCTATACATTTACATACATTTTACCAATGCTGTACAAGGTAAGGTTATAGGATTGGTATTTTCCCCCTTTTTTGTTCTTATTATTTTGAAGTAAAATGTAATCGGTTATAAGCTGACTGTTTGTAATATTCCTATAAAATCATTTCCAATTCGAATTTTTGTAAAGAGTACTCTTTCCTAAATTCCACATTAGAAAGAATAAAAAACAATCTGAATGTATTTTCACTATTTTCTCGTCAGCAAACATTTCATCGGTGACCACTCCTGAACGTGTCCCCGTCCTCAACCCACCCAACACCAACCCCACAAAAATAAACAATAAAACAAACAAACAAATAAATAAATAAAAATTCAAAACAAAATATAGGTTTATCCGGTCAATTTCGGCAAATAAGCAGCCAATTTAAACACCGCGTCATTCTGTTTCGCGCGAAATTGAATGCTGCTCAAAATCATCATTCAATTTCATTTTATGAGTAGGCAATAGTACTCTTGCGTCATGCGATTTAAACAAAATAACCATCCAATTTAACAATCCAATCGAACAGCATTCGAATTCGCATGAGCTTTTCGCGGCGCGTATTTGGTCATTCAAAATCATTATTGGGCAGGCATTTGTGGAATATGTGCAACTTAATTGACGTTTAACTTCAGTTTCCTATAGATTTTTAATGGAAAATAAGAAACCAGGATAAAAAATCATAAAAACACACTCAAAACAATAAAACAGGTTGTAATGAAACAGTCCAATAGGCCTATAAAATAAATGTTTCAAAAACACATTACAGTATTAGGCCCGGGACAGGAAACCAATAAAGATTCTAATCAGAGAATAAACAAAACAAAGTATGATAATAAAAAAAAGACCGATAGGCCCTATATACAGTGTACGAGAAACGCGAATGAATAAAGAAAACAAATTTAAGTTTGAATGAAAGTAAAAATATGAAACGTATTCGGTTGTCTTGTACAATTAATCTATTTGTTTGCGTTTGTTTCTGGTATTTTTTTAATTCTCATTTTGTGAAACTGATTGCCTGTTATACGAAAATGAAAATAACATTTTAGTGAAAATCTCCAGTCGAACCAACTCTGCTAAATTGGATGCATTTAGTGCATTACTATAGGTTTTCCCGGTCAATTTCGGCAAATAAGCAGCCAATTTAAGCACTGCGTCATTGTGTTTCGCGCGAAATTTGATGCTGCTCAAAATCATCATTCAATTTCATTTGATGAGTAGGCAATAGTACTCTTGCGTCATGCGATTTAAACAAAATAACCATCCAATTTAACAATCCACTCGAACATCATTCAATTTCGCAGGAGCTTTTCGCGGCGCGTATTTGGTCATTCAAATTCATTATTGGGCAGGCATTTGTGAAATTTGTGCAACTTAATTGACACTTTGTTAAACTTCGTTTAACTTTAGTTTCCTACAGATTTTTAAAGGTATACAAACGGTTCACTAATGAATGAATGGACAATAATAAACCAGCATAACATTCTCAAACAATAAAAACAGGTTATAATGAAACAGTCCAATATAACATAAATGTTTCAAAAACGCATTACAGGATTAGGCCCAGGTCAGAAAACCAATAGATTATAATTCTAATTCAATCTAATTAGATTCAATTTAATTAGAGAATGAACAAAACAAAGTAAGACCGATTGGCCCTATATACAGTGTACGAGAAACGCATGAATAAAGAACAAAAATAAGTTTGAATTAAAGTAAACATATGAAACGTATTCGTGTTGTCTTTTTGTATTTGTTTCTCGTATTTTTTTTTGAATTCTCATTTTGAAATTGATTGCCGTTATACGAAAATGAAAGTAACATTTTAGTGAAAATCTCCAGTTGAACTAACTCTGCTAAATTGGATGAAGAATGTGCATTACTAAAAAGAACGACGTATATGCTAAATTGAATATAATGCCACATGAATTCACATAGCCTGAAAATGAAACTGAATGCTTGAATTGTTAATTCGAAACACAGTAACAACTGGAGAGGCAAAATCGCTTTAATAAGAACGTATGAAAGTGAAATTGGCTGCTTATTTGCCGAAATTGACCGGGAAAACCTATAAAACGAACGACGTATGTGCTGAATTAAATATAATGCTAAATTAATTCGCAGCCTGAAAATTAAATTCAACGCTTGAATTCTTAATTCGAAACGCAGTAACAACTGGAGAGGCAAAATCGCTTTAATATGAATGTATGAAAATTAAATTAGCTGCTTATTTGCCTAAATTGACCGGGAAAATCTATATTAAAATATTTTTAAAACAATGGTAATTCAATGTAATTCTAAAATTATCTTAAGTGCTACCAATTAATTTGTTATTTTAAACATTTTTTACGGGGCCAAAAAAGTGGGGGTGAGGGTGATCCTTTGGATAATCCCATGGTCAAAAATTGGGGGTTTTATACCCCCATTCCCACGATCTTTGCACATGACTGGTTTCTATGTTTACCTTCTTCGGGTACGGAGTCAAATGGAGGCGGTTTGTCCTGATCCTTGTTAGTATCGGCCGAGCCATAGGTGGTTTGCTCGCCACTCGCACCGGCGGCAACTAGTCCTTCCTCGGCGTCAGCCTGAAAGATATATACGCGTTCATAATTGTGTACGGAATACAATTTAAAAAAATTCATTTACAGGCTGTAGTGTAATAATCCTCTGGTTATTAATATGTATCAACGAACGACTTGAATGAAGGTCACAACTCCTCAGGTTAGGCCAAAAAAAGACTCTCGATCTGGTTTCTGGTCATAGGTCAGCTTCAAAATCGCTGCGGTGACGCGCTGTATCTTCCCTGTATAAGAAAATGCTTTAGGCCTTATATCCAGTAAGTATGGTGGCCCTAAAGGGACATAGTATTCGCGAATATTTGCGCAAATATTTGCGATGTCGTGAATTTTGTCGCGAATATTTGCGCAAATATTCGCGAATGCGATGTCCCTTCAGGGCCACCATAAGTAAGCACTCTACTTTAGGATGCTGTTCTGCATGTTTTTTTCTTCATACATTTAGGCCTATAATTCAATCAATATTTTGGGAATTACGATGATGATTTACATGTTTTTTTGTTTCCATTGAAATACAAAATTAAGCCAGACCTTTATAGAAACAGCTGAGCGCATAGCGTGACGCGTTGCACCTCGTTAACTATTACGGCGGTGTATTTATGCAGAGACTGTATTATATACAATACCATTGTTTTGTTTCGTCCTTTAAATTTGCTGCTTATAAGGGTATAATATATGGTGTCATTATATATGGTGTCATTGAAATATTATTCCAAACCATTTATTTTTATATTTTTAATTTGGTCAGGTCAGTGGAGTGTCGTGGCCGAGCGGTCTAGCTTACCGGACTCAAGTTCTGGTGTTAGCAGCAGAATGTGGGTTCGAATCCCGGCCGTGACACTTGTGTCCTTGAGCAAGACACTTAACCATAATTGCTTCTCTCCACCCAGGGGTTAAATGGGTACCTGTGAGGGCAGAGTTGGTTGATTAGCCCTATATGCGCTATAATGGCAGCAATTGAGCTGTATTCTCCCTAGGGAGCTGAGATGGTTTCATGAATGATTTATGAGCCTTATGAGCCTTATGAGCAGGGATAATAATATAATGCGCCTTGAGCACCACTTAGTTGGTGGATACGTGCGCTATATAAGTCCACATATTATTATTATTAGTATGTATTGTTAAAAATGTATTTATTGTTAAGGGAATTGGGTTGGCTTGGTTGGACTGGGTTGGACGCCGGGGGTGTTTCAATTGAAACTGAAGGATAATGACCGTACGCCTATGTTTATTGACGTGTACAATAAAACTAATTTAAACCTTGATTTTGAAACAGTCAACTCTGAACTGCAAAATAAATGGTTGGAGACGACTGCTTTCAAAAATCAAACAGCATATAGACCTACATCAAGTAAATATTGCATATTAAAGGGGCAGTGTCGTCACGATCAGAGCAGACTTTCGACAGGGCATAGAATCCTATATTTAAGATCAACACAGTGACTGATGATTAATGGTTCATTTATGCAGTAGCAACGGTAATATGACCTTATCACGTGGGGGTATTATTGCAATCACTGAGTTAATCTAAAACTAGCACTCTGATTCCATGCCCCGTTGATCGTGATGATATTGCCCATTTAAAGGAAAGTACAACACTGATATTTTGTAACATACGTACACTCCAACCATCTGGTTTTAAAGAAATATATCATACAAAAACCAACCTACGAAAGTCTCATCACAAAAAATGTTCTCACGTTTTTGAGAAAATATGGAAAAACCATTTCATGTTTTTAGGGTTTACAAGTAAATTCGACATAACTCCTGTTTTCTCTAAGATGAAAGCACACAGACGAAATAATTTCTCTGCACGAATTAAGCTGATTGGATCAATTTGTTTATTTGATAATCTGGTGGTTATCTATGGTTTATTTTATAATTTGGTAGTTACTACTGTTGTATCTTCCCGTTAAAATAGTGGCGTGGAAATACAACTATGCCTAAAACTGATTCAATACTCAACCGATACATACATACTATGACGTGTACTAGTAGTAGTACAGGTAAAAAAACAAAACAGACAAATAAACATTGAAATCTTACCATAATTTCAGCTTTTCTGGCCGACCAGCTTTTCTTAATCACCTGATGTCTGTAGCAGACGAGAATACATATCAGGGCTCTCGGTTTGTGTAATTATCAACTACCCTGGCTATGTGATGATGACGATGTCACGTGCATTGTCCTCGAAACGGCGGTCTGGAGCAGATGTGACGACGAGGTCATTTGCATATGTGCAGACTAGGCCAATCAGCGACTGGTATTTTTTTAACGAATGATTGATAGGCCTATAGCAGATGTGATGACGAAGCGATGATCCTCTTGGGACACTAAACAGAGCAACAGCAGGCTACATGTATTGTTGGCGAGTGTTGTCCTCACGTACGACAATGGAACATGTCAACAATCGCTAAGTGTCACATTTTTCATCAGCCTAATTTTCATTTCAACAATGTCGTTTTCCCACAGCTTGCTCTCTCGTCTCTGGCTTATGCGATCAAGCATGTAGTGATTATGAGTTTTCCCTGGCAACCCTGCCAACATAATTATTGCATGAGGCAGGTCTGATATTGGTTCCACCTTGACATCATGAGCTTTCGGGCACCAGTATACTTGGACAAAATTTGTTTTCTGTTTCCGTTTATTGTTGCAATGTTCCCTCTTCTTAAAAATTCAAGTTGAATATTGGATATTGTCGTCACGATCAGCAGGACATGGAATCGGAGTGCCAGTTTTAGATAAACTCAGTGACTGAAAAAATACCCTATATACATTATAAGGTCATATTACCGTTGCTGCTACATAAATGAGCCAGTAATTTTCAGTCACTGTGTTCATCTTAAACCAGGACACCGATTCCATGCCCTGTTGAGAAAGTCTGATCGTGACGATATCGCCTCTTTAGGCTGTAGAATATGGACCCGAATAAATACATACCTGTTTATAATAACGCACCATATGGTACGTCAACACGTCGTTACCGTAGTGACGTACCGGTACATGTACTTATATCATTATACCTCAGGATCGGGTGGGCATATGGAAAGAAAGGGGGAACATGTGCCAACAAGTGGGAGGCAAAAAAACAACGTATAAAAAATTTGCAATTATGGCAACTTGATACAAAATGCTTTTCTTTGACCTCTGACCTTCTGGACCTGCCAATGCGTATTTGCTGCAGCAAATAAGGCTATTATGCTCAACAGGACAGTTATGACAATAAACATTAAAAGGACTCGATCATTCGTTTTATTCTTTAGTAGTTTTACATATAATTACCATGCACGTTCTGCCACACCTGTGATCGTACTGGGTTGGTGGTCGGTGCAGCGCGCTGGTCAAACCGCTGCAGCGGTTTGAACAGTTATTGTATACCCTAAACGTCTATTGAAAATTATGCGTTAGATGTCACTTCCCAAAGGTGCTGTTTTTGTCATTATTTTAAAAACAGTCTCAATTTTGGAGTTGTTTTTGTAAAATTATTTAAGCTCTTATCAGTCATCCCTGAGTATCACAATCTAATGTGTAGTCAGTAATACATTTCAAGGAATACATTTCCTCGAATTTTCACTGGTTTATTTTGGTTGTTATTTTGTTGTTTGTTTGTTTGTTTGCTTGTTTTTTGTAATAACAAACTCGACCTGGAAGTTACGTCATATATTAAGTATGTGTGTGTCTGAACATTACAAAAGGGTTATATCCATGCACTAATTTATTAATCCACAGAACTTTTGTTTGACACACTTAAAAAGTAATAATATTTTTTTTCCGAACTGGATGCTGGAGATGGGCCAGTTACACACATTTGCTTACTTGACCAATCCCGATAAAGTACATCTTAAAGTCACTTGACACTTTGATTCTATACTTTATAAGAATCAAGATATATATGCAAAATAGGTATATATATATGCAAAATATATATATATGTGCAATATAGATATATATATATATATATATATGCAAAATCCGACCTCTGACAGTTTCATATTATTAACGAGAGCATTGTGAAAATGTATTCAGATTGTTCATAGTCATTCCAACGTGGAAAGTATACCTTCGCCCCGGATGACAAACATTACTTTTAATTATTTCTTTAATTTCTCTAAAAATGAAAGCACCCGAGACAGAAATCGACTTTACACCAAGTATGTTTCATGTAAAACTGTGTTCATTTGTGTGTTTTTTTAGATTACCAATAGTGCATACCGGTAGTGGTTTAAATGTATACCTACACGTTAGTTTATGATCATGTATCATCACATGAAGTTGTCATACTTATGCAAATCGCCCCACACAAGGCCAATGGCCACTCTAAGGTGGGGGCTACTAAGTCATTGAGTTGTTACAACGACTCCACACTGAAGAAACCAGTCGCACCGAAACAAGACAAGTTAATAACCAGCCTCTTCACGGTGCGAATAGGACTGGGAGGGGTAACTAGTCCAGAACAAGGCAGATGTTAAACTGCCTCTGCCCCTATAAACAATTATGGTTAAGTGTCTTGGTCAAGGACACAAGTGTCACGGCCGGGATTCGAACCCACATTCTGCCATTGTCATTATTAAATGATAAAGTTTAATCCTTGCTATCATAATTCGTCCCTAATTTGCCATAGTGACCAATCCCGAATTAAGTTGGCATAGTGACCAATGCGGTATTGGTCACTTTGCCAAATTACAAAAATAGTCAGTTAGAGCATTCGTCATTTGAATGCATGCTCTATCGCCAAAACTATAAGGAATACATGTGGATGAGATACAATGGTAGGTCTCTTCCTGAATGTACTAATGGGCGGGAAAACTTAAAATTGAAAAAAATCTGATTGGTCACTATGGCAAATTAGGGACGAATTCTCTGATCACAAAAAACATAACACAGCATCTCTTTATAATTTCATTTTATTGCAATATTTAATCAAGAAAAGCATATGTACATGTATATAACGTTTATAATCAGATAATCAGCGGAAGTGTGCAATTAAAACGTAAACATGTTTCAACTTTTAGAAATAAACAAAGACAAATCTGCAAATCAACACTAAACCTCTTTTGGACCAGCCAGCTGAGCTATAAATATCTATCTTTTCAGAAGTTTTTACAACAATATTAATTAAAAACTTCCATTTGTGCCGGTGCTTTCGTAACAGGTTTGTAGTGCGATGACCCCTACAGGCATCAGGCACAGCTAGCAAAACAAGTGAGGGATACATACCTAAGATGGATTTTGTGACGGCAGTGGGAGTGTGATATCAGCGGAAGAGTGGGAGCCAGGGATCTGCTTATAACCCCGTAAGACGCGCGATACCAGTGATTTGGAAGAAGATTTTGTTTTTGTTGCTTTTTGTGAAATGCGATCCGTCGCCATGTACCCTAAGGCCTATGCGTAAACCTCTTGTCAAAAATATCATTTAAATTTTGTCAAAAGTATCATGCACCTCTACGTGCGTCTGGTGTAATAGATTAAATACAGGGATCCAGTTATGGCATACCCTTAGCGTGCTTAGCAATTCTGTCAAATCGGTCACGCAACCTCTGACATAAAATCCAAGCACTTGACCGACATAGAAACTACTGTCATAGAAAGGCTCATCCGTGCAGTTCAGTTGACATACTGAATAGATGTATTGTGACGTAGTGATAATTTACTTGCAAAGAGAAAGTTTTATTACTGCTAGCGAACGTAACCTATACTGACGTACAGCCTTAGTAATCTCTCGGCAACGTTAAGTTGATTGAAATACTTAGCGTACATACAAAATTACAAAATTGGGTATGTAATGCTAATAAGTCACGTGATAAGGATTCCTTTACAAACATTTAAGGAACATGAATAAATATTGCTGGGTGTAAATTTTAGTCATATATTTGCTTGATACGTTCCAGCTATGAAAGTTTTCTTATTTTTGTATGTGAAATTGCTGTACACTGTACACCCAATAACTAAATATACTTGACAAGAATGTACAAAATATAAAATTCTATTCTATTAAAGTTATATAAAATATTATTATATACTTTCACCACTATTTATATTCGATTTTTTCACCACTATATCGATTGTTTCAAGCTTTTAAGTAAAATAATAAAAGATTCAAATGATTTCTCAATTGCATGAAATTGCATAGATATCTGTTGAAGCTTAATAATTAAACGGGCAAAAACTTTGTTATAATTAGCAGTACATGTTTAGAGATTAACTTAATTGTTTTTATAGGCATTACGCGCGGTTAAAGATAATGTTGCGATTAAGAAGCAGGAGTTGCTTTAATTTTACATAAACATGTACATTAAAAGGTAGACTAGTCACCACTGCAATAGTTACCGGTAACATTGCAGTGATGTAGTCTACAAACATATATACTGTATAAAATATTAGGCATTATGAGCAGGGCCGTAGCGAGCGGGAGCGGGAGCGGAGGTGGGGGTGGGGGGGTGGGGGTGGGGGTGTGACACCCTCAATAATTTTTCTCAGTTGGCATTTAGAGCCTCAGTCGGCAAATGAAGCATCAAAGGTACTAGAACAAGGGTTGGTCCAGAATAAATTTTCAGTCGGCAAACCTTGAGTTATGGATTTGCCAACTCAATGCAAATGTATTGTGTTTCTAAGCGCGTTTGTTTGTTATAAGTTGTTTATAAGCTGCGGTTTCGGGTGACTTTACAGCGACTTTACAGTATTCATTTTAGGAGTAAATTTGTCTGGTCTTATTAGAGTTGTGTCGGTAAATAATCAGCAAAAAAATGTTGCGCCCCCAACTTCGCTACGCCCCTGCTTATGAGTAAAATGGATAACAAATATGTTATAGTCATCGGTCTTAGAATGCACATATATTTGCTGTGAACATATCAGCATAAATATATAGGCCTATATATTATGTCTATACGTAATGAATTTAACATAATCTTATAGGCACTTATTGGAATAACATTTGTTTCTGATTTGCCCCCTGGTGCGAGAACTCAAACATTTTAGACTGTCTGAGAGTTGTCTATTCTTCGCCTTCTTCCTCCTCCACTTCCCTCCGAATTTGTCCTGTTTGGTAAAAAGTAAAAAAATTCAACAAATATTTGTAAATATTATGAATTTACAACGAAAGTATCAGCAATAATGGTCAGAACTAATCACTCATGTTGAGAAACCTTACTGAGAAACCCGCACCTTTCTGTCCCGCACCTTTATGGTAATCCCGTGGGTAATCCCGTGGGTAATCCCGTGGGTAATCCCGTGGATAATCCCGTGGGTAATCCAGTGGGTAATCCCGTGGGTAATCCCGTGGGTAATCCCGTGGTAATTCCGTGGGTAATCCCGTGGTAATTCCGTGGTAATTCCGTGGTAATCCCGTGGTAATCCCGTGAAGGTTATTTCTAACAAGATGATTATTGGGGAAAATATACATGTAATAACAAATAGGTAATGTTTAAGTATCATAAATGAACTTACGTTTGATTCTTGCTATTTCGTCATCACTGCTATCATCACTGTCAAAATGCGAAGTACTGTCAACAAAAATATTGAAAAGTTGTATTTTTTACATTTCAAAATTATATTGTGCAATGCATATCAATAATACAAGTTTTAGCTGAGCTGATTTTTTAATAAATCATTACTACCGTATATTTTTTCAATATTTTTGTGTTTTGGAACCACAGGTCATTGGGTTACAGTTTTTTCAGGTAAATACTACCGGTACTATTTTTTGTATTGTAGTGTAGGCATACACTTATTCTGAAAATTTATAGTTTTGTTTTATGCCTAATAAATAATAAAAATGTTTAAAAAAGTACTTGAAACAATAAGTAAATTGAGTATTTGTACATTAGTAGCATTATCGTTTGAAATAATAAAATACAATTCTTACTTTGGATCTTTCATTAGTGATCCCTTCCCGTGTTTAGCATTTGCCCGCTTCTGCCTGACTGCACGTGGGTCATCATAAGTGTTATCCTCTGCCCTCATTTTGGGCTGTTTGGACAGGGAAGGATCCCTCGGTATAGGGCGTGTCGAACCCATAGAGCTCCCGGCATGACTGGGCCCTGCCGTCGCTTCCTCTGCCGATCGGTAACCCGGTCCCCTGCTTTCCATAGCCGTCCCTCTGTATCCTGGACCGTCTTCAGGATTGGCCACTCGGTGGCGCGAGGTTTCACCCGTACTCGCTGCTGGGCTCCTGCCACTCATGACCATGTACCCGTTGTTGTCCGGGAAACGGAAGGCCGTGTTGTGATCCCGATTGTGGTGATTTCGTTGGAGAGAGTGTTCATAGTTCGGGTCATCGTTGATTGAAGAGTTGGGTGTGTCTGATGGGGTGCGGTCCGACGCCAGGGGTGTGGTCACCAGGGCGTGGTTGTGGATGCCTCCAGAATCCGATAACGTTCTGTGGAAAGTTAAGGCATTAATTTTTTGGAAACCATCTATGAATAATTTACAAAATTCTATTAATATCCACAAACTATAATTTTTTTTTTAAACTAGTAAAAATAACTGCGAAGGAAACCTAAATAATAAGTATTTTGAGATGAAATTGTGGAGATATCATGAAGAGGTTTCTTACCCAAGTTCATGGTCAGCCTCTTTCTCTTTCTTCGCCTTGTCTTTCTTCCTCCTTACGCAGCAGAACAGACAGAGGAAACACAGCCCGACCAGTAAGACTCCCGCAAGGACGGATGCAACGATGATGATTATAAGAAGATCTCTCATAGCGACCTCTGGCTTAGCTGTGGAGAGGAATATATTGCCATGACAATCAGGCTTTGATTTTCTGTATTTTTGGATTTGATGGAAGGTTTGTTAAAGTATCAATGTATGAAACTGTTTTTGTAAATAAATAGGCCTGTATCTGTCTATAGGCCTTCGATACCGTTTGGACACACATGACCAAGGTATGCATTGAATTTAATTTAATTAAAATTGAAGGCCCTTTATTGATAAAAAAAAAAATCACCGGCCGAATCAAGGCAATTTTACAAAGCTTGCATAACAGAGAGTAACATGAGAATTATTCATTTACAAAGAAATTAACGAAGTTGATTGAATCATGCATGTAATAAAATAAACCACAAGGGAAACTGACAATGCACAATTTGTCTTTGTCCACTATAAAATGTCAATTATGCAGTTAGAATATGAAATTTAAAAATGAATTACGAACAAAATGTTTGTGTGGTAAAGAAAGATGGTGGCGGTAAGCATGGCCGACAGTCGACAAAATAATGCAGGTCTTGATCAAAATAAACGTTGTGTCTATACTCACTGCAAATGGTAACATTTCCCTGCCAGACTCTTTCAATGCACCGCCGAGAAGCCGAGCCCGTCATTTCGTACCCCTCGGAGCAGTTGAATGTCACGGTGGAACTGTTCAGATACACGGCGCCAATCTTACTACCGCCTTCCGGTGGGCCAAGGTAACCACAGCTATACACTAAAAGCAACAAATTGAAATGTAAATAATTGAAAAAAAAACTACCAATCTTAATTCTAAGTTTTGGTGATGTGAATCCAAGCATAGAATTATTGCAAATTATTGAAAATGGCAAATGTATATAGAGGCCTATATACCGCGGCGTACTTATACATAGGCCTATAGCCTACCATCCGCCCAGTTCTGAAAGCGCAAACATCAAGCAACTTACAGATAGTGATAAGGCCCTATTGCGCAGACGATACAATGTATCGTCCTAAACTGAATTTTCAACATTTACTCAAAATCAATTTATGGAAGTATAGACGATGTGATCAATGAAATCACATGTTTAGAAAAAGAGCCCCAAAGGTGAAACTGCACCAGGCTCAAAACGTATACTGGTCTATGACAAGAAACCCAAAAATCTAATATACTACTCAAAACAATTTAGGGAACACCGGAATAATCTCAGTTAAAGCAAGATCATTTATTTCAGATAAACACAATGTTTCACAGAATTGATGAGAAACAACTGCACAATGAAACAGATGATAAAGGATGCATGTAGTGATTACACATTTCATGACATGACTACTGAAAGAGAGAGGGGGTTGCAAATGAAAATCCCGGTTCATGGAAGATTTCAAACCTAATTGATGTTAAAAATCCGGTGTTCCCTAAATTGTTTTGAGTAGTATATTTTGAAATAAGGCAGTAAAGGCACTAACATAACATCTCAAATCTTATTCATCTGAAAATCAAATTGTTTTTTGATGTTATGTGGAGAAGTACAAAATGTACAAACTCTAAATACAAATACGCTGCCCGGCGGAACATCACCCTGGTATTCTAAAAGTCACGCAAAGTGTAAACAAGTCACATGGTCTATACACCCATTCCATATCAGCTTTCATCTCTCTGTTGTGGCCAATAGCAACTTGAGTTTGTATCATATGAGTTGTTACTTTCAGGTATCGCTCTTACCTGGTTCAGTGTCCACATTGGTCCTATTGAAGTCGTCCTCTGCATCTTTAGCTCCAGTGCCCATGTCAGGTGATGACGTCTTCTTGTAGTCATAGCGACACACCTGGCTGTCTCCACACACGGTGTTTAGCTCCTCCTCTGTGAGGTCAGAGACTAGATCGTAGTTGGGCTGAAAGTCCAGGTGGTTGACCTTGGTGTAGTTTATACTGATGTCATAGCGAAATAATCTGTCTGCCTGACCAATAATCCCTGCGGAAAGTCACGGTTTGTAAAAAGGCATTTATAATTCTGGGTTCATGTGGGCGAGAATTTGTTCCAAACATTTCTTTTTTGAATCAACTTTCCAGCGTATGTTTTTGTTTTCAATTATAGGCTGAAGTCATAATTTCAAACATCTAGGTTGACTCAGAAAGCTGTACATTATTGAAGAGCCGTTTCCAGAAGATATTGCAACTAAATTCACGACTGCATAAGTTGGCCTCTTTTAAATATGACAAGTTGTGTTAACAAACACAAATGCCTCACTTCCCCGGCAGCTTCAATGAACCAATCAAGACGTTACTTTCACAGTTTGAATTCTGTATATTACGGTAATTGATAGCGGTATAGTTTCAATTGTGACCTACTACTAAAAATATATTTAGACTTAAATAGGCTCAAACTGATAACTTCGAGTAGAATAATACACATATCCTTACATTTCAGACCAAAGAACTCATGCAGATGCGTCAAGGAATCCGCAGAGTATATGACCCCACTTGGGGACTTCAGGTCATCACTGGGGTCATCATTCCAACTCCCGAGGAGTCCAGTCGTGTCACCTTTGAGTAAAGGCGAAGCGAGGATCTGTAGAGCCATGGCAGAGGCGCCAGCGGGCGCCTTGGCTTCGAAGGCCGTGCCTTGGTCGAATATCACCCGCACGCCTTGGCTTTCTTCAGCACCGATAAGCTCTACAATTGTACCTGTTTGTTTTATAAAGAACACACATTCATATGTCTGTATTTTATGTTTTATTTATGTAAAAGCTGTCTGTAGAATTAGACTACATTTTATAATTTAATAAATCATTATTTAAAAAAATCACAGATTAGGCCTATACATCATATAATATATCGATATATTCTTTAGATATAACAAGAATTGTGACGGTCAAAATACCGAAACTATAAATAGGCCTACATGTATTTTGTCTATAAATTCCACGAGACAATGCATTTTTTTCATTTTGCATTTTTCGTTCACTACAGGCAAGAACAAAAGAAAATATGTGACACAGTTTGTTTCACTTCTGTAAACCACTGCTTACCTCTGGGCTTAGCGAGCCACCAACTACTCTGTTCAAAACCTAGTCTCTGCCACGTCCCTCGGGCCTCGCTCTGAACCCACACATCTAGCGTTCGCCTGTCGTTTATCTCCACCTGTACGGTATCAGAGTCGCCCACCTTCATGGTAACTGCAGTCAGACCAGTTGTTTTGACTGTAAACATGGGAAAACAATTTTTTACTCCTAAACAACCACTGATGTGTTTACAAATAATTGTGAATAAACTAATAGCATTTTGAGTGGACCCAAAACCTCAAAAATGTAACGTGAGTAACCATGGAATTGCCCGTAACAAGTTTACACTATTTTTCCAAATGTTGAAATGTATATGTATAATCCAAAAGTGAAAAGTTGGTGACATAAAAAATAAGAAAATAATTAGTTGCTACAACTGGCTACCAACCAAACGGAACTGTAGCATATACTGTATTCCAAAAGAAATGGTTTTGTATAGCAAAGACCACAGTGGGCCAAATCATTTCTGAGCCCTCATTTAAAAAAAGTTATGTTTGAGAGAAAGCTTCAAAATGATGGAACATGCTACGACGTACATTTGCTTTTCACTTGACTAATTGTTTGAATATTTCCCTTACCACTGTCGATAATCTGCGCCATTCTGCCTTGGATGTGAACCTCTGCTGTTGGAGCCGACATCAACATGAATTCACCGTATCCGTTGAAGGTATATTTACTACCGTCAAAGCTGATAAAATGAGGCTCACCAAACACAGCGGCTGTCACAAAGAAATGTTTTACAAATTCATTAACTTTTTATGCCTCTATCCAACACAATTCAATCAAAATTTATGATAATTGGTTATTTTCGAAAGGTTTGACAATCACCGTTGTTCCGCTGTCGTGATCCTTAATACAATTCTGTATAATGTTACACTCTTACGAACTAAAGTGTTCAGTAAACACTTTTTGAGAGTTTGATAGGTGACTCTTTAACATGTTGTATTTAACATCAACACAGAAATTGTCGAATTAACATGTTTTAAGTTAGATTTTCCTTAAGTAAATATTAATTCAATACTTCTTTAAGTTAATTTAGCTTAATTAAGGCATGTCAGTTGTCACTGACCGAATGGATGTGAACAAGTATGATTTAACATTTGAAAGTGAATTCACTGACCAAAACAACTGACCAAGAATATGTCAGTCTAATTATTCCAAAATTATTTACCACAACTTGATATTTTGATAAGGTTTCTTTTAAGAAATAACCAGAATAATAACCTCTTGCCTCCATAGTTTATGAAGGTCGAGATATATTTATATATCGTCCATGTACGTAATTCGCCGCACTCGTGAAATGACGCACTTACCTTTGGCTTAGCATTTCTCGAAAAACTTACAAAACTATGGCGTGTTAATGGTTGCATAAACTTATCTGAGTCACTCATACTTGTTAAAAAAATAAAAATCACAGTGAAATTGTATGATTTACTGGAAAGTTAGTGCTTGTGAAAGTGGAAAAAGTTGTTTAACCACTGATTTTACTAGATACAAATAGTAAGGGATTTACATGACCTCAATTTTTTTTCACAAACATCTGTGATTTTATTGTTCTATGCCGTCAACGAGCTATTGTCTGTGGAAACCAAAAGATATGAATGCTTTGCATTTGCAATGATTTTTTAAAGAAATACTGATCCTCAAAATGGACACATTCCTTATAGAAGAAGCGAACGAAGACTACTTAATTCGTTGGTGTTTATTTCATCGGCAGTGGAAAATTATTGAGAAAATGAAACATTAATATCATGGTTATGAAAAGAAATCTTTTATTTGACAAAATGTTAACATAATTTTTACACATTTCAAAGTTTTAAAGTACTTTTTGCAAAATTTTTAACCACCTTCCATTTTATTGGTCTTTCAAGAATATTGATTAAAAGTTTTGAGAGCTTCTCCAAATTATACCATTTTATTTTTCAAATCTAGAACAATATTTTTATTTTCAAGATTAAAAACAATTTTACAACCATCTGGAATAAGATGAAACATGATTCAACTGTTTTTCTTCTTGGGTACATTATCTGTGCCCCCATCAACTTTAACAGTTTGGGGGTGAGTCATTATACCAACATCAATTTTTTGACGACCACAATTCTGTGCGTCTCAAAAAACGGCGCTCAAGACGTCCACGCATATGATCATGCACTGAAATTCAGCATTTTACAAGAGAATCCTTCACTGAAACAAACTGAAACACCAAACTGCTAATTTCATTTGTAAGTTACTGTCCAGTTGATTATATAACCTTAGGTGCGTCATTTAGGGTAAATTGAGGATACAGACTAACCTGAATCAGTTCAATTTATTCTGAGAAAAATGTGAAACTTGTTGACCTAAAAAAAAATTGCTTTACGCACTGAGCAGACGATTGCAACAATCTCTTAAATGAAAAGGATGCATTCCTTAGGATGATTGGTACTTTGATCGACTTCACATCAACTAAATAATAATAGGTAATTTTTGTAATCGGTTAATTACCAAACATGTTCACTTACCAGGTTTTGGTGGTAAATAGTTCCTGCAGTCATCTGAGGGCCTTCTTTCACGATAGAGGTCGCACGTGCCTGAAAGATAACCGGTACCGGGACAGCACTGCTCCCACGGTACCCTGTCCTCTAGAAAATTGGATAGATATGGTATATTGCCTGGATGGCCTTCGGGAGTGTTGCCCCCATGAAAGTGACTAAGGGCTGAGCCTCCTTCGTAACTATCGTCCATTAAGACGATGTTATCGGTGTTGTCGTAGCAACAGAGCTGCCCTCTTCCATGGTCACTGTAAAATAAGGAAGATACAAAATGTTCATTGCTCAATGTTTTGTTATTGGCTACTTCTAACTCTTCGACATTTTACACTACAAAGAAACGATGGGTTAATGATTACGGTACAAATGTTTACTGTTGGACGTTTATTACTGAAACATTCAGGTTTATCATTAGCAGTAGGCCCGACACTCATAACAGTTCAATGCATGTATAAAGCAATTCCCTAAAAATGAGGAAATCATACCTTCCTCTCCGAGCGCGCACACAGTGCACCACTTTCGTTCTATACGGACAGTTGTCTTCACTGGTGGAGTCTTGATCGCACCAGGGATCGGGCTCAAAGGTGCCCGTATCGGCCCGTGCCTGCTGCAGGGTGCAAGGGCACGGCGGCAGGTTGTCTCCGGTGGTGTCTAGCTGAGGTTCGTCATCAGCCCAGTTTTGGCACCAAAGGACCGCTTCCATTCTGTCGCTTGGGTTACCATTGAAGGGGATGCTCCACATGGACGGCATAGGGGCTTGAGAAGGGTCTGAACTAGGGACACCCATTGTTAAGCTGCGAATCGAAAAGGTTGAGCAAAGGAATGTCAGTTTATATCTTCAAAAATGAATACTCAACCAGACAGAGTGACAATCACATCTATTAGTCATCTTAAATAAATTTTCTTTGAAATGCTATTTTATACTGAAACTGTCATTCATTATGTATGAGCTTGCTTGTCATTCTCGTTAAAGACTCGGTATATAGTCGTTTTAGTTTGTGGATCTGACTTCTTTATCACACTGAGATCAGCCATTGGTGGGCTCAAAAGCGACACTGACTGGAAAGGAACATGAGTAGTCAATTACATGAAATCAGTTAGGAAATTGAAGCAATGAAACTGTGTTTTTTAATTATTAATGTGACAATATGCCGATGGTGTATCCTCACCTTATTCCTGGATCTGTGACGTCAACTGTGCCATGTTCCACAGCACGATAGATCCCAATGTCAATTGGGTCGTCCAACTGAGGCGTGATCAGCGAGTCGACACCGTTCGACAGTTTCACGTTGTCGACAATTTTCAGAACCGGTTTCAACCTGACCTCGCCGGTCGCCGAGTCTTCCGTGTACGAGTACAGGAAAACGTCCACACGCACGTCGTCATTGGTGGGCGAGTTGGTGAAGGGGTACCCGTCCGTTTCCCAACTTACTTTGAGGACGTCATTGTCTTGGGTCAAGACAACTCTTGGAGGTACTCTATCCAGGCTCACTGTTCAGTGGAGGAAGGTGCAACATTAATTAATCAAATGTAGTTTCTTCATATGCACTTAGATTTGGTTTTAAACAATTAAAAAAATACGTAGGCCTACCAAGGGCCTTTTTTTATTTATTATCGCCGAACGTATTTTGATTCAAATGTCACTTCAGCCTCTGGGCTTACAGACCCGACCAGAAATCTAACCCTTAATATTCAATGAAGTCATGCACTCTACAAGACCGATCAGCCCTGACAATCAAACAGCACGGATTGACCAATAGGATTACGCATATCCATGACAACTGTGTCTCGATCATTCGTTGCAATGTTCCTCATTAGGCAGTGAAGGTGACGTGCCGAGCGTTGCTAAGGATGGGAGGGGCCTAGGACCAAGGCTTGATTTGTATACTCTCTGTATAATACCTACCTACAGTGATATATCCTGTATAGTTGTAATTTTGACCGCCATCTTTGGACAGATGCACTGGTACCTCGCCAAGAGACATGAACAATGGCGTAGAACACCTGACAGTAAAAGGATCCTGTGTAAAATCGTAACTCGCTTGGATTGTATAGCCAAGGATTTGGCAGAAGACATCGCTATTTGCATCGAAACAAGGCCCAGAAATTGAGAGGACATCTCCCCCGAGCATGATGACCTGGGACGGTGATATTCGAAGGTTCCCTAAAAAATAAAATGAAAAAAAACATCGTTGCAGTTGTTGCAGTAACGGGAATAAGTAAGACTAATTGCGGTGACACCATGTGAAATTTTCTATTGAGTGGTAATAATTAGTTCTGAAAAGAACTGGAGGTTACAACTCGACGTTTCGATCAGTATGCTCTGATCGTCCTCAGGAGTAACAGGAGTAACGTGAATGTTGAAACATTCTATAAACAACATAATATGGGCTACCGATCTAGAAATACTGTAAAAAAGAAAATATAATTATACAGTACAAAATATTCCATCCCCCAAGGTAGTTTCGTTTAAATGTTTTCTTTGTTTTAATAGGAATCATTAAGTAGGCTTGAACACAGAATTTCAAATCAATAGAATGTCTCAAAAAGATATATTAACAAAACTAGAGGTATGCCTATGTTTGTTCTGTAGACCGAACAGACGGTTATATGGGATAAATTTGATCCGTAAACCTATGTTGAGAAATTAGTTATTCTTGGAGGTAGATCCTAATTTCTTATTAATACTAATTGTATAAACATTTTTTTCTGCTGTCATCTCATCAAAATAGGGAATTCATTAATTTTATAGCGTCTGCCAGTGACAACAATACAGCTTTTGCTTGCCAACAGTTTGACCGAGGGCGCTCTTGTCATGTATCACATCATCAATCAACTTTACCGTCTAGATCGTTCTGACATCCGGCCGCTTCGATCTCGTTGCCGTCAATACGGAACATCCACCTGCCTGGCTTCCGCACATTCGTGGTGCGGTTGATCTGTAGAATGGCGTCAGTCTGTGAGGATGGAACGGAGTAGAAATTTCTGCCGTCGCCAGCATTGAAACCAACCTGGAAAGACAGCAAATAAAACTGAGTCAGTCCTATTGCTCTTTTGTAATAAATATATAATGTAAAAGTCGTAAGAATGTGGGTTCGAATCCCGACCACGACCGTGGTACTTGTGTCCGTGAGCAAGACACTTTACCACAATTGCTTCTCTCCACCCAGGGGTAAAATGGTAAATGAATTGTTTTACACTGGTAAATGGTAAATGAGTTGTTGTGTTTGATTAGCCCATATGCGCCGCCAAAATGGCAGCAATTGAGCTGTATACTCCCCCAGGGAGCTGAGATGGTTTCAGGAATGATTTATGCGCCTGATGAGCAGGGGTAATAATGAAATGCACCTTGAGCACCAGTTTGGTGGATACGTGCGCTATATAAGTCCACATTATTATTATTATTGTTTTTGCGAGAGATTCAGTTTTTGTTTGTTCGTTTGTTCTTTTTGGGGGGGAGGGGGGTGAGGGGATATTGTAATAGCAAAAGCTGTAGTGTTAACAAATACAATTGTGGTGCTTATATTGGAAATGGAATAATGAATTGACGCAATGGTAATATGCAACAAGCTTTTGCAGGTCATCCGAGTTTCTTTCAGCACATTATTGCATTTTTAACATAGTGCACACGAGTTAAGGTTTATCCCGTACGAGCTGGCCACAGCAGGCCCTTTTCAAGTATTCCAACATCGCATCGCATCACATCCTGATGTTCTGATGACTAGACTGGTCCACCTATAAGCTGGGTCCACCTATAAGCTGGGTCCACCTATAAGCTGGGTCCACCTATAAGCTGGGTCCACCTATAAGCTGGGTCCACCTATAAGCTGGGTCCACCTATAAGCTGGGTCCACCTATAAGCTGGGTCCAAGGGACCGATGCTTCTATACACATATTGTGATGTGCTTTGTCGGGGAGTGAGAACCCCGTTTCTTGCTATAAAGATGAGCTAAAAGGGCACGTATGTGATATGACAACAAAAAATGGATGTTGGTTCTGGTGGGAGAGGTGAATATGTGCTTTGAGACTTTACAAGAGTTAGTTCCTGCATGCCTATCGAGCCATAACATGGGGGTGTAGCCCTACCTGAGCCGGTACTGCTTTCTCGTTGTCTCCTCCAAGACCCGTATGTTTATCACCGTAGCTGGCCGCGCCCGTGGTCCATTGGATCTCCCCGTAGTTGAACAGAGTGAAGGAATATTTACCGTCCGTGATTAAGACAGCTTGGAAGGTGTTTTCTCTCTTGTAAACAAATCAACACATGCATTTTAATTTAGTAAAACTTGCATTTTAAACTAAAATCAAGCGAAAAATCTTTCAAATTCAAGTAGGTATACTAAGCTGTCTTCAGTATCTTCATCTGCTATGGGACAACAATAATGTCATTTATCCACTATAATGGGATTGTTTGAAGCAATGACACCACATTGCAACTGTTTTGGACAAAAAATAATGCTCACGCAAATCCTTTCTGTCTGCCTGAGTGATTTTTTGTTGTTATACGACAAAGTCGTACTTTTATATTTCTGTGATCATGCCAAATGAAACCTGATCAATTTGAAATAACTAGATGCATATACTTTTTAATTTTGGTTAATTGTAAATTGGAATTTTAATTTTTTTTAATTATTTTTTTTTAAAAACCAAAATGAAATGTAATGTTTGGTTCAGTACATGCTATATATATGCTGTATATTTTGGTTAATTGTAAATTGGAATTTTTAATTTTTTTAATTTGTTTTTTTTTTAATCAAAAAAAAAAATGTTTGGTTCAGTATATGCTGAAGTGTAAATTGGGTGTCCTTTCTGTTATATTGTACTTACATTTTCAATGGTAATATTACCGTGGGCATTGTAGAAAGCCACCGAATCCCAAGTAGCTACCAGCATCCACTCCGCCTGGAAAGGATTAAATTTAAAATCAACCGCGAACACACGGGCCACCTCGTCCGTCGCTATCCGTAACAGCTCAGCGTCCGTGGTCTCCCGGTACCAGACGTGTCCCCCGTTGGTCGTGTCCACATCGGCCCAGTAAGGAGCGATGATTCGCCGGTCATTCCCCAGAGGGAAACTGTCCGGAGTGTACTGCTCCACATTTTGGAGGAAGGAGATCACACCGTTTGTGTTAACCTAGAGAAGAGAGTTTGCGGTCAGAATATATATATTTTCTGTACTTCTGACAATTTCATCAATCTGTTTTACAGCAGCATAGTTTGATTTGCAAATATATTTTCTATAAAACAGACAACCAGCCAATTATAGCAAACGTTTTGAATGGAAGTTTAGCCGGTAACAAAACCTACTAAGCACATTTGTCTGCTTAGCAGCTCCATGTAAATGGCATCTGGTGCTAACCAGAAATATTTCTTTGGTTACCAGCCAAACTTTCATTAAAAAAATGTATGCATTTTGGCTGGTATGTTGTGTTATATTGCTTTATAGCAAAAATATTTGCTTAGCAAAATATTCTGCTTACAGTCCCTGAACTACCCACACTATCAGCCCCATAGTAAATAATTATGCCCCTGAACTATCACACTATCAGCCCCATAGTAAATAATGCCCCTGAACTATCACACTATCAGCCCCATAGTAAATAATGCCCCTGAACTATCACACTATCAGCCCCATAGTAAATAATGCCCCTGAACTATCACACTATCAGCCCCATAGTAAATAATGCCCCTGAACTATCACACTATCAGCCCCATAGTAAATAATGCCCCTGAACTATCACACTATCAGCCCCATAGTAAATAATGCCCCTGAACTATCACACTATCAGCCCCATAGTAAATAATTAGCATGAACACGCGACATAAAGGGACCGAACAACATTGGTAATTACACGACTATTATTACTGAATTTTCCAACAGCTAACTTGACGTGGAGTTTGTGTAAGGTACCGTTCATCATGATTTTTTTTTCTGAAGTGCTCTCATTTCAAAAGGAAACACGAAAAAAATCTTTCAAACTTTTCACACTTTTCTCATGACTTTTTATTAAAATAAAGTAAGCATATTCACTACTAATAAAATCAGTTTTGCCAACATTGTTGTATATTCCCTTTAAAAGCAGAATTTAATAACCTCCAATACAATATCCCTTTGTAATACCAAATTCCATTGACAAACAACAAATAGGCCTATTTGGATTATTATTCACCATAAGTCTAAATGTAAAACCAAGTGACCCGTGCAAATAGTTAGGACAGCTGACTTTTACACTGAAATACAGCAATGGCTTACAAATGCTGTCCCACGACGCATTATTCCGATAACAAAAATATATGGAAGGGATATTGCCCATTGACCATTTCCTGTAGTTGTTGTTCTTTTATGACGAAGAACATTCCATTCTGCTAAATCATGAATTTATTTTGTAGTTATCAACGGATCACCGACCCTTGAGTATGGTTAAATGTATATGCAGAGCCCATCACGGCAAATAATTATAAAGTTGCAAAACTGCACGATATAAAATGGATTACCTTAAATTAATGTTGAAGTGGTTTTCAAATATCGACATATTAAACACATCATTTATTTATGGTTGAATCCATCGAAGTAGAAAAGAAATTCTCTTGTTTCTTGTGGGATGAAAGATGAATCACGAAAGTGATGGAAAGAATCATATTAAGCGATTTTACTTACATATAATGATCGATGATTCTGATCAAAAAAGGGAAAGTTTATAGAGATATTGATTTCGGCACCGTTATCATCACTTTTCGTTAATTCCAAGTCCCCCTCGAGTATTCCATAGGGGAAGAAAAGACCTGTTTAAAGTAAACAAAAAGTAAACAAAGGTCAATATAAAGACAATAAAGACGCAAACTAGTGAGAAATTCATGCGCCGAGCTGTTTATTATAATTCTGAAAAACAAAGATTTGAGGCTCGTACATTTTGAGGGATTGTGTAAAAATGGTTCAATAACATGACCTGGGGTCCAACTTTGAGTATTTTGGATACACTGAGCCCTGAAATAAGTGGTATTAATTTGCTTCCAAGCGTATAGGGCATTTTTTCATAAATGGCTGATTTTTAGTGTGGGTATTTTTACAAGTGTAGAGCGTTGTTTCCATTGGGATGAGAATAACTCGACGGGCATCTGGACAATCCACCTTAAATTGAGAATAAAATTAAAGGTTAGACATCATTGTCTTTTAGTTTTAATTTAAAAAAAAAGATTTCAAAGTATTTTTTTTAAATAATTATTTTTGATTATTTTGTATTTAGCATTGGTTGGTATGAGAGTTTATTTACTGGGATGCACCCTGTAGATGAACGAAACATCCCATTTGATCAGACGCATAAAGACATACATGTCTCACTTGGTAAATCACTACAAACCTATAAACCTATATGCTTTGTCATAATCAATATATTGTTTTTCAGACAAAGATAGAGATACCAATATATAAGTTAATTTCACAACCTCTCAATGTTTTATTTGTCCATCAATTTGACCTTCACTTTCATAAATTTCTACAAACTAAATGTACGTGCTGTCCTCCAATTAAGGCTCAACCCGACCACCATGAGTCTGTTCTTCATAACATACACAATTTCTCATTTACGTTTTGGTTTTTCTTTTCATTACATTTCCGTCAAAAAAATTCGAACACATTATCTTCCTCAAGGATTTGACAACGGGAAGCTTCCTCGTATCCACCACATGTACGGATGGACAAACAGACTAATGGCTTGTCAAGTGAGTGTTGTTTAAGCTTGTCGTTACATGAAGACAAATATTGGACGCCCAGCAAATTAAGAGCAAGCAAACAGAGCAAAAGAGCAACAACAAAAAAGTCGGTCCATGGGTCGAACCACTGAATTTGTGAAATTTTAGTGAGTTTGGGATAAAACATGCTAACCGCAATCTTTACCCACTTCCCCAAACAAACACTACATTAATACCCTTTATATGACTGCAAGGGTCAAAATCGGTCAAAATCAGTCAAAATGATGATATACTTGCCAAGTATATCGAACACTGTCAGACCTTGCGTGTAGTAAGTACATTTACAGGTCAAAATTAGTTGACTGTTTTTGACTGGTAAAAAGCCTTGTCTTTTATTGTTGAGGGTGGTCAAAATGACCAGTCAAAAACCAGTAATAACCAGTCAAAAATGCCCCTGTGTGCACATTTGGGTCAACAGTCAAAACAGGCAGTTGACTGGTATTGACCACTGTAGCTACTTGCCACTACAATTCAGCTAAAACCTGACCAAGAAGTCAACGCTCTCCCCTCCCGGCGACGCGCATGGAAATAATGTTTGAACCTGGATGCTATAAATAGACAATCAACTGCAGTTTTACCAGTCAATGACATGTTTATTTTACTCAGCTATCAGAAGTAATTCCCATCCTCGTACAGTAAATGATGGATTTACGAAAAGATGAGTGATTAAAGGGAAGGTGTAATGTAATACAAAAATAACCAAGTGGTCGAATTAAAGAAGGTATGTTTGCGGTGACACCATGTGATGAAATCTCTTTTGAGTAGTGGTGGCTCTGAGAAGAGCCGGTTTGTACTCTTTATATGAGTACAAACCGGCTCTTCTCAGAGCCACCACTACTCAAAAGAGATTTCATCACATGGTGTCACCGCAAACATACCTTCTTTATCTGTCTCCATCATGCATAGCTTCAAGTTTTACAAGTGGTCGAATTGTTATGTGAAACTTATACTTGGTGGTTTCAATCTTCCCCAGAAATAATTTATCTGAGGTGCTGTCACTTTAAATAATTTCCAATTCAATTATTTTTGGAAAGAGAACTCTTTCCTAAATTCCACGTCAGAATGAAAACCTGAATGAATTTTAGCTCAGTTTTCTCGTCGACGAGACCACTAGCACAAAAAGCTGAAACTTTCACAGGATGGTTGTTTAAATGGACAATATCGCCACGATCAGACTTTCAACAGGGCATGGACACAGTGACTGGAAATTACTGGCTCATTTATGCAACAGCAACGGTAAATGACCGAGTCATGTGGGATACGTATTTTCAGTCACTGACTTACTCTAAACACTCTAAAACTAGCACGCACTCAGATTCCAACTTTGGTCCTATACACAAGTGTAGAGTATTTGTTATACTGCACGATTCCCAACTTGGACTTGTCAAATGTTTACCTGTTCCATATTATGTAACGTTTAACCTATAACAATTCATATGTGACAATCGTCGTGTCAAGTTCTCTGGCAGCCCAGGGGGTACCGGTAGTGGAGGGATGTGGACAACAATAATTTGACATGATTGATGGGCACATTATATTATTCCCATAATTATTTGTTTTCAAAACAGAAACGATAAACGTGTGTAAACAAAAGTTCCTCAAGTGACGATGAAGCCGCCACACACACGTTTCAAGGTCTTGTTCTGCCAACTCATACTGACATGTTTACAGAGCTGACTGGTATATTTACGTAGTAAATGTATTGCTCCAAATTTGGATGTAAAACTCACACAGGAAGGCGTTTGGTAAAAAATACCTATAGGGTCTTCCAGGTCATTTGTTTTGAGGTTTCAAAACACAATTATTGTTTAAAGGGAAGGTACATTATTGGTATTTGGTAACGTACATTCATTTTAACCCTCTGGTTTTCAAGATATAAAGTAGATCAAACCTGTGAAGACTTCATCACAATATATGCTCACGTTTTTTTTTAAAGAAATACAAAAGGAAGGCAATTTTTTTGTAAATTCGACATGACAATTTTCTCTAAGATGAAAATCACTTCAGACAAAAGGATGACTGATGCGTGTACAAACGTTTGAGATAATACCGGTAATTACCAATGTTGTACTTTTCCTTTAAATCATACAGTCATGTACATACCGCAAATTGGCCCCTATATATTGTGGTCCGAAAAATAATTCTCTCCAAAAAGTGTTTAAAGGGACAGTATCGTCACGATCAACAGGGCATGAAATCGAAAGGCTGGTTTTAGATTAACTCAGTGACTGACAATAATACAGCACATGATAAGGTCATATTACCGTTGAAGTGCCAGTAATTCTCAGTCACTGTGTTAATCTTAAACTAGGACATCGATTCCATGCCCTGTCGAAAGTCCGCTCTGATCGTGACGATACTGCCCCTTTAATTGAACAAAAACTATTTTTCAACACAAAGCCTTATGGGAAGCTTTTCACTTTGTGATGAAACTTCATCCAATATGAGATATTATAATTTAAACCACACAGGTGATCACATTTCTCAGAAAAATGTGAACATCAATTTAAAATTTCTAAACCTTAATCACCCTTAAAGGCACCTGGCACTGGTATTTTGTCCAAATGTAGCTTTTGTCATAAATATATACATTTTTATGAGTGGAATGTGAATAAACAAGTAACTAAGGTTACAGAAATAGTGGTTTTATTGTATTTACGACTTTAGAATAGGCCACCCCTTTACATTGACACATGGTGGCGCTGTTCGTGACGTCATTCGAGGCGGGGATATTTGAAGAAAATGTAGTCTGGCCCCATACATTACGTCTGGGTACCTGATCGGTACGATGCGTCACCGAATCCGAGTAACCGAATCCGAGAGTACGACAATGAGAAACCTCAATCAAGCCTCAAACCATTTCCATATTTTAAATGAATAAAAAAGCAGTATGAAGAATTATATATATGACTACTGTACTACTACTAGTCATGCTAGTGCAAAGAAAGCGAATCAATTAATTATGTAATTAATCTCTGACAAACCTGACAGAATGACACATTGGTCATTGCACTATAGTCTATACACAACTGTCAAGTCTGTCATGAACTGCCAGCACACATACTTACAAAATGTATGCCTAACCTGTAACCTAGTTTCAGATGAAACGACAACGTAAAACAAGGCCCAAGGGGAAGCATGCAAGTTTTCACGATATAGGTGCAGCAATGCCGCTAGTGCTACGAAAACTGCATAGCGTCACTGCATAGCGCTGAAAACGACGTCGGACAGGACCACTTTGCCCTCGTTATCCTGACTTTCGCTGCCCATAACCGCCTATATTTGGGATCAGCTGGAAACAGATGCAGGCTGACCCCATCTTTAGTTGTTTTGTTGCATCCAGCAGCAATACACCTGGTCGGCATTGCTGGGAAAATGCCGGAAAAATGCCTTTTTTTATAACAAACCAAACCACACGTGTGTAAACACAGGCAATTCTCGAGGGCGTCGAGGGGGGTCGATGTTCCATCAGCGGCGAATCCTTCCTCGAATGACGTCACAAAAAGGGATGGGCGGAGTCACCCTCCAAACAACTTCATATTGTTTTTAAACATATAAATCCTGACAAATAATCACTCAAACAATTTGTTTATTGTTAATACACATATACTTTATTGTTTAAATCAATAAAAAACCTATTGCCAGGTGCCTTTAATGTATAAATCGATCAGATTACAAATGACGCTAATTTGATCCAACATAATGACTAAAATGTTCAGACAATTTGTTGAGTGTTAGTTGCATTCACGGTTCTCTGAAGATAATAATATAATGACATTTTTGAATCACTTTGTTCAATGGCTAATGGCCCCTTGCATCTGACCCAAACTTGTTTTCCTTTAACATTTAAAAATGTTGATCATTCTTTATAAAGTATTTCCAGGTTTATTTCATTTAGAGGATTTATACAAGTGGCGACATTCGACCAATGTGTCAATAACACTGCGTTACTTGTATACTTGCCAAT
This sequence comes from Zoroaster sp. YZ-2022, assembly GCA_029582265.1. Classification (NCBI taxonomy): domain Eukaryota; kingdom Metazoa; phylum Echinodermata; class Asteroidea; order Forcipulatida; family Zoroasteridae; genus Zoroaster; species Zoroaster sp. YZ-2022. The sequence goes on along the minus strand of CM055833.1, from coordinate 23,624,438 downwards.
ATCATGTGTTTTTCCCAAATACGCACAAAAAAATCGATAGTTTTCAATGATGGCATTGGACTATTAACCTATTTTATTTTGATTCGGACTGCGATTTCAATGTCATATTTTAATTGATTAATAGCCGCCATGGGATGAGATTAATTGTTCACAATAAAGAATGTAGTTTATATAAATATATCTGGAAACAATTAGGACCACAAATGAAGATTTTTAGTTTCATTGTTACCCTATATTTATCCTACAAACAATCATATCCTAAAAAATAACCCTCCTACTATTGATGCACTTTAGTGGCAAGTTGCTGTAGAGATCAAAACCAGTCAACTGCCTGTTTTGACTGTTGACCCAAATGTGCACACAGGGGCATTTTTTACTGGTTTGTACTGTCATTTTGACTACCATGAACAATACCAGACAATGCTTTTACCAGTCAAAAACAGTCGACTCATTTTGACCTGTAAATGTACTTACTACACGTAAGGTTTTACAGTGTTTGACTTTTAAGTGCACTAGATATACCTTGGCAAGTATTTCAACATTTTGACTGATTCTGACCCTTGTAGTAGTAGGAGGGTTATCCTCAATAAGGCCAACAAAAAAAAATTGTTGAGTTGCCCTCCAGTGAAAATATTTGAAGGGGTCGGTCGGTCGGGATTTTTTATTTATTTATTTTTTATTTTTCTCCTTGACTTCATTTTAAGATTGAAATGCATTGGAACTGAAACCACATACTATGTTTTTCATTTGTATACCTATCAGCAAGGAATTTTGCTTCAGAATAAAAGTATCCCAAGCATTTCGCTGTGATTGACACAGCAAATTCATCCATATTGCGTGCAATGCTCAACATGCAACATGTGAGTGGCCATTCGATTTGAAAACATGTAGATCGAGTCGCAATCGTTGACACACGTACAGTGCGGGGAGCCAGTGCACAACATGTGAGGGCCATTTGATTTGAAAACGTGTAGATTGAGTCGCAATCATTGACATACAAAACAGTGCGCGAAGCCAGTGGAAAACATGTGAGGGCCATTCGATTGGAAAACGTGTAGATTTGAGTCGCAATCGTTGGCACACAGTGTGTGTGCGAAGGCAGTGCACCATGTGAGGGCCGGGGCCATTCGATTTGAAAACATGTACAGTCTTGGGTACCGGTAAATTTACCGGTAAAAAAAGTGGAAAATTTCACAAATCAAACGTATTATGTTTTATACAAAGAAAATTTGTAAGTTTCATAGGCCTATGAATGACGGGGGAAAAAAAATAAAAACCCGACCCGAGATTTCAGCACTTTTGGGTCGGTCGGTGGAGGGCAACTCAACATCTTTTTTTTTTTGGCCTAAGGTTTGTACTGAAGCAGGAGACTGGGTTAATAAAACGATGTGTGAACAATTAAATTAAATATGGCTTAGTTGCTGTTTTAAGACAATAGTGCCAGGTTAGTTTACCAGTTCCTTTTGTATTTTATCTTTTCCGTGATACCCAACTCGACGGCGCTTAAATTAAATTGGGTTTGGGTTTACTGCGATTTAAATGCGCTACATCCCCTTCCAATTCCGTACAACGTATTTGTTTTAATTTAATTCCCTTGTATACATGCAGTCTCCAAAATGCCACAAAAACAAAAACTGCTAAGTACACAATGCTTTTTCTATGCATGCCTTAAAATATTGCATCCTGTACACAAGAATGGTACATGGATACCCCAAAATGCCCCTGGGTCTGGGACAAAAACAAAGTGTTCTGACCTTCACACAGTATGCGTATACCCCAAGTTACTGCACTGGTTTATTTCAAGTTAACCTTGCAATGAAACAAAGCAGGTGGCTGCTTCAGTTTACCTCATCTCTCTGAAGAGCCTTGGGGTATGCCATTAATCTTTAGATAAGAAAGTGTGTACCTCAAAATGTCACGGTTGTGACATTTTGAAGTATGGGTCCACTTTGTAAAGAACAACACTGATAATAGGAGGGTTGGTTAAAGATGTGTATTTGAATAAATTCGCTATTTCACAGGCAATTTAGATTGTATTCGGTGGATTACTTCTCCTTCCCAGAGGAAAGGTAGTTATGTTCAAACCATGGATACTTTACCAAACCCTAACTCCCTAGATAACAAAGGCAGTTGGAGGATTTTGAAGGATTTTTATTGTTCACTAACAATGCTTAGGGAGTTAGGGTTAAATATTTTTGGAAACATTGTTACACGGTGCTTAAGCTAGCAGCACATTTCTCATGCTGCTTCAAATGAATTAAATGTTCACTTAATTACTCCTTAACAGTTTCCCTGTCAATTATTTTCTGCTGACTGATCAAAGGTAATTTACTTTCTTTCTAAAAGGAAATAGCAATGTTCTGATTTACATGAAAAAGGCTGTGCATCTTTAAAACCAAATAATACAAATTTGGTAAGATGTATGTAGTAAAAGTATCAATGTAAGAATCAGGAGTTATGTATACAATAAAACCTGTGAAAAATTCAGCTTATTTCATTGTATTGTTGCGAGGTATATCATCATTTGTCCCTCTCCAAAAATATTATTTTCATCTCATTACAGTTAATTAAGCGTTTTTGTTGTTATTGTAAAATATTTTGCTCATAATTTATACGTCCTCTGTTTGTCCGTTTGTCTTGTCTTTGTCTGTCCATAGGCCGATTTTCTACAAGCCTTGGCTTCTCAAATCGGCCCCCATACTGTTTTATATTCTTTGATTGCTTAAGCAGACTACTCTGTTTATTATATCACTTTCTTTGTGACAGTATGGAAATAAATGTAAACTGAAACTGAACAAACAAACAAAATGTTATAAAATACTGGAAAATTAATGTATTCAGATTTGTCATATTCTTTCTTATGTGGATTTTTAGTCAAACATTCAGTATGGAAATTATTTCAGTAATTTTAGTAAAATCATAGAAATTCAGAAAAATATTTCGAAAAACTACAACCATTCATTATAAATTTATAAACATTAACAATATGGCATATAGATCTTTTATCCTGGTGTAGGCATCTTGTTTTTCTTCCATTCAAATCAATGTAACCAAACCGAGGCTGGAAGGAAAAATTAGTCTGGCACCTTTTTATTAAATGAGAAATAGTACTGTCATTGTTATTGTGTATACATGGAATATGACAAAGATGGTCACAGTGTTGTCACATGTCTGCTGATCATTACCATTAACATTAATTACGATTCGTCATAAGTCCCCTTAAATAAACTTAAATAATGGCCAAGAACCTCTAAATAATGATTTTATTTTCAACCCTTTGTTCGTTTCGTAATATTTCTTAGACAAAACTGCAGTTCCTAATTTTAATTTGGCACTGCTGGAAAGTATTTCTTCAACCCAAATCACGTACATTTCTCATCCTAATTTATTCATATTATATCGGGGCCATTTCGCATGGGCGTTCCCTGTTTCTACCGCATAACAATACAACGCGCGAATAAATCGATATAACCCTGTTGGTTTTAATATTTAATCTATAGGAAAAGCGAGGCATAAACACAGTATCCCTGGAATACTGATTGAAGGTTACAAAATAAAAATGTAGTTTCCAATTCCCAGTATAGCTAGCAGTTAAAAACAGTCCAAGAATTTCATTAAGCATTAATCGTGTGTGAAATATTATTTTTCATATTTAATATTTACGAATTGTTGGTGATGTGAAACAAATGCAGCATATATTTAGTCCAAATTGATGAGTGAGTCTTTTGTATTAATATGTATCAACCAAATTATTAAATTGTTATTCAGTGTCATTTAATTTAATGTCAACTAAATCAACCAAATTTGTTATAATAATATATTGACTCGAAGGCTATTCAAAGTAACAGAAATTACTGATTTTGTACACATCTTTGAAGTTGTAATTAATTTATTTGGCAAATATTGAGACATTTTATTACTTTCACCATGCGTCATTATCCGTGAGTTATGTCTTCACCGCCTTTCCCAAAACGTAATCCGCCCCGAAGACGATCCTTATTTAGTCATGCACTACATATAAACTTGTGCAATCCCTTTCAGCGTTGTTCAACGGTCAGAATTAGTCATACAGGTTGCACCCATAGAAACTCAACAAAAGCTGAGTCTGTATTGAATCTATTATAGATGTAGCAGTGACCTTACCACGCACACCTACGAATAAATAGCTAAGACTGTAATCATGCACACGAATGTCTTTCAGTAGAAGTGGTATCTATACAGTATATAGAAACGGAGTATACATAGCCTAGCCTATATTATGGTCCTCTTAAAAGGTTTAAGATTTTCACTCAAGCTGACTGAAACTAGGGACAAATACTTAGCAATTTGTCACTAGTTTCAGTCGGTTACAGCGAATTTCAAGCTTTTAGAGAGTCAGTCTCTGACTATATCTACAGTTGAAATATTTTTCTTGTAAGTTCTTTCTTTCTATGTTGATTTCAATGACATCATTGGAGTGTCGTGGCCGAGCGGTCTAGCTTACCCGGACTCAAGTTCTGGTGTTAGCAGCAGAATGTGGGTTCGAATCCCGGCCGGTGACACTTGTGTCCTTGAGCAAGACACTTAACCATAATTGCTTCTCTCCACCCAGGGGTTAAATGGGTACCTGTGAGGGCAGAGTTGGTTGATTAGCCCTATATGCGCTGTAATGGCAGCAATTGAGCTGTATACTCCCCAGGGAGCTGAGATGGTTTCAGGAATGATTTATGAGCCTTATGAGCAGGGGTAATAATATGCGCCTTCAGCACCACTCTGTTGGTGGATACGTGCGCTATATAAGTCCACACATTATTATTATTATTATCACAAGTAATACAATATACAACAATATGAGTAAAATTTATAGAGAATGATATAATTATCGAGGAGCCTGTATAGAGCTTGTACGAGACTAGGCTCTTGGTAGTTGAAATTAATGAAATACACAATACAATGTTGTAATTTGAAATTGTTTTATAGAGAAATATTAGCTCAACCTTATAAAATACTTTTAAAATATCAAATTAAAAACCATTGATAGTTGATGCTTAAATAGTTGGTATTTAGATTAGCAATTGATATTTAGTTTGAATTAATAATTGTTGTTTGAGTTGTTAATTACTTTGTGTTTAATTGATAATTGTTGTTTCAATTTATAACATTTCTGTTTAATTTATCAATTAATTAATAATTAGTGTTTAATTGATAGTTTGTGCTTTAATTGTCCTTAATGTCATTTTACAATGAAGAAAATATTCAAAAACTAGTTCCGTTGGCATCCAAAGCATTTTTTATTATGAAAAGGTGAAAGAAGATAAAATGTGTATTGGCCCTAATTAGCTTATGTCGCAAAGAGGAAAACAAAAATGTACAAATCAAAAGTTGTTTAAAAAATATCACATTTTTTATGCCTAATAGTAAAATAATCATTTGGTAGATATTCTCCAACATAATTTCAAGTTTTCCCAACATCAAACTAGCTTATCATTAAAACATCATATATTTCCCTAACCAAAACATGTAACCAAATATGCAGACAAGATGAATATTATTCGAACATAAATGCCCCAAACGATATTAAAAATATATGTTTGTAAATATTTAATCGGTGATACGACAGCGCGCTTGCAGCGATATCTCCTACCTTGCTCCTGGGGCGTCGCTAGAGAAAACACGGTGAATAGGCAAAATGCACTGATGGCTCGTAGTCGAATTGTTTCCATTTTCAACACCTGTTGTACGCCGCTTCCCAGGCGTTCAAATCCCTCTCATAAAAACGAAAACTGGCGATTTGATTCTGGTTTCTGGAAGTAGATATCCTCTTTCTAGAGTGGCAAGTATTTAAAATTATACTGCATATGATTCCAAGTTATAACTATGTATGATTTCAGGTCGGTGACACCCTGTGAACATCACACGGCTCGTGTATATTATGAGTAGATTTAGAAAGTGTTTCTGAACACAAGTATGTATCCGGCTAGGTCAAATGATTTGATATACATGAATACAACACAAAAGAATGGTTTTCAATAGAATGGCATACGTCATCATTCATTTTACTCGCTCTTTCCCATACCGGTACACGGCACATATGAAACGCAGACCTTGCTATCTTTGAGGGAACCAGTTTGAAGAAGGCGGAAAAAATAAATACGGGGAGGCATCACTGATCTCTATTACACTGACATTATAATAGATGGGTGATATCACTGATCTCTAGTATAGCAGAGATCAGTGGGAGATGCTCGGCCCTGGCCGACTGCACAATCCAGGAATACGTCACAAATAAATTATTTCGGGATCCACTGTGCGTTGGATAATGATTTAGTAGACGCTTTTGGTAAAATGTCTGTAAATACATCCAGAGATATGTACATAACAGCAAAAGAAACGTCAACCCTAAAAATATTTATTATTTTCATTTTATAATTAATATAATTTGCTTAATGAAGAATATTATGAGTATGGAGTGTAACACGAACACAATGTTGCAAATTTGGTTGACCTCAAAATTCGTCATGCATGACGTCTGACGGTCTGAGGACACATAAGCTAAACACATTCTCAGACTTATCAAAATTTAGGGGGTGACGTTTCTTTTGCTGTTATGTATATATAAAACCAACCTTTGAATGTTTTAGCTCAAACTTTCATTGTATCGTTAAAAAAAAAAAAAATGGTGAAAGTGTTGTCTTCATTACAAACGTGGAATTTCTGTCTTTGGATGACAAATATTCATTTGGAGAATTATTTCACTAATTTTAGTAAAACGACAGCACCCGAGACGGAAAGATTTGAAGGCTTGATTGATACCACCATCCACTTTACACCAAGCATGTCATGTAAATCTGTGATCGTTTGTTTTTTTGATATTAGTGTTGCTAACAGTGGCTTTACGAAGACCTCCAATATCCTAGCGTGCATGGTTCAAAGATGTTTACACCTCAATAGATTTACCATCCAGGGGGCGTATCCAGGGTCTCAAAAAAAGTGGGCACACTGCCAAAAAAGGAGCACATGAATATTCTTGACTCGTTTTGGTATTCCAGCACCTTTATTATAAACATTATTAGTAGATAACACACACAATCGTTGAATTTTAAAAACCAAATTGCAATTGATACGTGATTGTTAAACGCAGCTCTTCTTAATCAACTAATTAAATTGTTTTCGTATTTTGCAGCATGATGAACATCGCATAATGTATCAAATATACAAACCATCGTTGCATTAAAAGAGGTGAAAATTGCAATTTATACATAAAAAGTCCTTATAAAAATTGAAAGACGTAATAATACACGATAAGCGCACATATCCTAGCAACTAGATGAAGGCACTGTACACTATTACCCCTGCTCATCAGGCGCATAAATCATCCCTGGAACCATTTCAGCTCCCTGGGGAGTATACAGCTCAATTGCTGCCATTTCGACGCATATGGGCTAATCAAACACAACAACCAACTCTGCCCTCACAGGTACCCATTTACTCCTGGGTGGAGAGTAGCAATTACGGTAAAGTGTCTTGCTCAAGCACCATATGGTCGCAGCCAATATTCGAACCCACATTCTGACGACTCGGCCATCAGAACACAAATCTAATGCACTAAACCGCTCGACCATTGCACTCCATAGAACGAACGAATGGTCCTCATATAAAAACAGAGGCAGTTATCACTACGTATATGTCTGAAACAAAACATGAAACAAATAATTCATTACAGCCCCAATAATATTTTTATTGGAGATTATGTGCAAAGATGTTTTACAACTTACAATTTTACAAACTGTCCGACAGAGAGCACTAGCAAAAAAATGAATTTGTCCGGAGAATAATAATGTCAATCAAATATAAATGTTGATCTCATATTTTGGAATCATATACCTGAATTATAAAGACGGTTGATACCATCGTTCGCTTAACACTAAACCTAGCTATAGCAGCAAAGTTCATAGATAATAATTCGAAAGTTTTGGAATCAAATAATTATAAATTTGTCAAACAAATTAAAATTTACAAAGAAGTCCACCCTTGAGATGATATATCCAAAATGGGGTCATTGCTTACACATACTTCCATACTTGAAGGCATTTCATAATGTTAAATGTAATATACTACTCAAAACAATTTAGGGAACACCGGATGTTACTGCAAGAGGTGGTCACACCCGTTATTGAAATGTTCCATGAACCGTGATTTTCATTTGCAACCCCCTTCTCTCTTTCAGTAGTCATGTCATGAAATGTGTAATCACTACATGCATCCTTTATCATCTGTTTCATTGTGCAGTTGTTTCTCATCAATTCTGTGAAACATTGTGTTTATCTGAAATAAATGATCTTGCTTTAACTGAGATTATTCCGGTGTTCCCTAAATTGTTTTGAGTAGTATATTTCAAGCATTGGTCTAATTTATTGAGGTCCTTATCCAAATAATGCTTGTAGGCTATTTCTAGAATGAGGTACCGAATCACATTTTTGTACATTCTTATTTGAAACACATTGAGCCTTATAGAAGAAGTTACCATGCATTAGATTTCATGAATACTAACTCATTTCTCTCATTTTTGTCAATATTGATATTTTTTAAGCTTAAAGGCAGTGTACTGAACCATTGGTAAAACATTTGTAAATTTATCCATACTTTATAAGAATTAGGAAATATAATTTACATAAACTAACCTGTGAGTTTCTTGATTTGTTGACAACAGTAAATACATGTACACAACAATACAGCAACAACAATTGCTTTATATGTTACATGTTGAAAAGGAAATACATAAATATTCTTATTTGTCAACATAGGGCCTAGGCCTATAGGAAAATAAGTGAAGCATAATACTTTTGTAGTTTCCCATGAGACGATAGACGAGGACAAGATGACGGCAGAGACCCAATTAATGAAACATTTAAAAGATGAAATTAAATTAATTGCTTTTTTTGACAAATCTAAAGGTACCTATTAAGTTTACATGAAAATATAACTAATTGTTCTTGGAGCATTATGCCGTGGACTAGGTTAGTACACAAGTGGGACACTTCATAAAAAACACAATGGTAGAATTTTAAACTAAAACTTACTTGTTATAACTCATTCTCAACTCATTACCAAGTCTCCTTGAAATAATGTTGTCTGAGGAGCCGCCATTTTTAAGAAATTTGAAAGTATTTCCAGTTCCAAGAGTTTACTCTTCCCTAAATTCCACATTTTAAATGAATACAACAAATCTAATGACACAATTAAACGTAATAAGCTAAAACATTCACTTGGAGCATAAACATGTTAAGTGCATTTTTGGCAATTTTGGGGTTTTAATATAATATTATATAATATTATGTAATATTATGTAATATTATGTAATATTATGTAATATTATGTAATATTATGTAATATTACACTCTCTAGATGACACACACATCAGATAAATGCCAATGACATGCATTGGTTGTGAAAAATGAAACATTTCACGAGAAATAAGTTGACTATTTCCATTCGCACATGAACAGAAACCTGATTTTTTACAATAGTTCAAACCTTTAGGCCTAATCGCGTTTTTCTCATAATTCAAAAAATGCCCTTGTACATGTTTGTGCTCCAAGCACTCGACATGTTGGTTATTTAATGTATACGCCTATCTTAGTTCAAAGTGAGTAAAGCATACTCATAGAAGTAGAAGCTTTGCTAACATCCCAATGCTGCGCTTCCTTTTAAGTAGCTACAAGAGCGTTTTAACACTAAATAACAGCTGAAAGTGTTCCAAATTAAGATAACATATTTCACTAAGTTATAAGCATTTAACAGAAAATACCATGGGCGGATCCAGAACATTTTTTAGGGGGGGGGGCTGAGAAACAAAAACAATCATTTTTCAGTTCTACAAAAATTACAATGAAATAATCAAAGGGAGAGAAAAACAAAGCACAGTGAGGGGGAATGAGAGTGCGTTCTCCCCTCCCCTCCCCCCCCCTCTCTCTTTTTCTCTCTCTTTTTTTTTTTTTTTAAACGATTTTCGGGGAGCTACTGCCTCCTTAGCCCCCCCCCCCCCCCCGATCCGCGATAAAAGATTCCCTTCTCCCCAAAAGAACGCCTTGTTTAAAAAACAAAACATGCAGCCTACGGGCCTGAATAAAAACAATGCTTTAAGCATTGTGAGCCAAAGGCCAATTAAAAATCAGTCAGCTACTCTACGAATAGGTTTACAATATCTCAGAAAAGTTGTGAACGTTTTAAAAAGGGCATTTCAGGAAATTCAGTCTTAGTTGTTGAAATTGATTTCATAAATGGAAAATATAAGCTTAAAGCTGTTCATAGAAAATAGTTTCGTAAAAAAAAATGACGTCTGTGGATATTTACATGCATATTGTTGTTGATCTCTACATTAGGCCAAAGGTCTCCGGTTTCGTTCAAGAATTTGATTCACTAAACTTCTGAGGACTTCGAGACACTCTCCACTGCCATAAACTTTCTGTAAGAAATCTGCGACGGTTGGATGTGAACGGTCCGTATTAGCAATGTGGCCAATAACATCTGAAGCCGTTTCGAATCTTCTCCTTGTATACTCGTCAATACAGTACATCTTGGCTACTGTGATATAGTTAGGATTATATGCCGGCGTTTTCTCTGCCACCTCAGCTCTTGCATACAACAATTTAACCAAAAGTTCTCTGTCTTTGTCATGTATACAACCAAGAAATGTGTCTGTTGTGAACAAGGCGAAAAAATGAAATATTATAAGTTCGATTATAATTGCACACATCATAATCCGGAACATAAGAATATCGCTGGTTAGCATGCACTTTTGTATCCATTTACATTCAAGCGTTAACGGTTACCAGGGAAGAGAAGCGGCAAAGTTTGTCCTGTACTCGAAGCGGCGGTAGAACCGGCAGTAGACTGTGTGCAATTCAATGCTAAAGGGCTAAGATGTGCGCAGATTGATTCAATGCAACATACAGAAATAACAATGAATTGAATGGGTATTGAAAATTATAACTGATATCTAGGCCTACGGGTACCATGTTTTTTTTTAAATAAAAAATAGTGTTAGAGAAAAAATAATTTAGGAGTTATATCTTGAATATCAACATAAATAATTCTGTACAAAAAAAGAACTTCAATCAACACCAGTGAGAAAAAAGTACACAGAAAAAAATGTGGGGAGAGGGTAAATTAAGTTTGTGCCACAGAACCTGTATCTTCAGTTTTAAAGTAAGTAACAAACAGAAAAAGACAATTATAACAACACTACATGCCCTCATTAGCTTAATTATCAAAGTTTAGTTTTCATTAACGTACATCGGTCTCGCAATACAGACTACCAGCCAAATTACACACATTTTGTGTGGAACTTTGGATGGTAACCAAGTAAATTTTTCTGGTAAGCAATGTTTTTCTACTTAGCAGCTCTATGAAATTGGTGCCTGGTTTGGGATCTAGGGGAATTTAAACATTATAGATCACACTTACCTTTGGTGTAGTCAATAGCTTCTTGCAAATTTTTTTCAAATTCCATTTTTCGAACAAGGCTCTGTGAAGTATAAACAACACGAAAGGTTAACAGTGGCTTGCCAATAATCCACAAAGTTTCATTGAACTGTCAAGTAGGGGCAGCGGCGTAGTGCCCACCAGGTTCCCCCCCCCCACGAACAATCCCGAGTTCCCCCCAAAAAAAAGAAAAAGAAAAGAGAAAAACCCATACCCCCTGTGCCCCCACTGAAAAAGTCCTGGCTATGCCGCTGAGTAGGGGTGAATGCTGCAACATGAAATTTTGTTATACCTGTCCAATTTATATTTTCGGTTTTCATATTCTGAACATCATATTGGCAGTATAAAAATCAAGGTCAGAAATCAAGCAGCCAAGTCCCAGAAAAAGTGAATTTTGCAACCAATTATGCACGAGGTGCATGGAGGATACTAACCGTCTCGTCGTCTGTGTCTGTGTCAGAGGAGCGCCCAAAGGTACAGGAACCAGGTTGTGTACACGAGCTCTGACTAGAGTCTCTTCGCTCCTCATCTGATGGACCCTCTAATAATGACACTTCCAGGGATTCACTATGTTGCCCTTCTGAGGTTTTGGGAGTTGTATGTTGTTGTTGGATGTCATCAGTTATTGGTGTGGCTTGTTGGGTGTCATCAGTTATTGGTGTGGCTTGTTGGGTGTTATCAGTTATTGGTGTGGCTTGTTGGGTGTTATCAGTTATTGGTGTGGCTTGTTGGGTGTTATCAGTTATTGGTGTGGCTTGTTGGGTGTTATCAGTTATTGGTGTGGCTTGTTGGGTGTTATCAGTTATTGGTGTGGCTTGTCGCATTGTATCAACTTCTCTCACTGCAATAAAAGTTGAGATGCTCACTGCAATAAAAGTTGAGAAGCTAACGTTTAAATTGATTCAAATTTAACCAAATGGTCTAATTTTAATGTAAACCTTATTTAGTGTGAAGCTGGGGGGGGGGGGGGGGTACCATGTCCGATCGGTTTAGTGCATCAGGTTTGTGTTCTGAAGACCATTTTGTCTTGAGCCCAGTGAACAATTTCCCCTGTATCGCATCGCAAAATGCGATGTAATCTGGACAATCTGCGAAGTAATTTCAAAAAATACATCGCAAATTTTGCGATACAAATTGCGACAGATTTTTTCGCTATTGTGGTTTAATAATAAACATTTTTGAAATCATATTCACAAACCTTTCCCGAAATAACGTTTACATGTTTTTGAAAATTAACAAAATGCGCATTCATTTTAATACATATGTCATGGTGAGATTTAGAATCATTTCGGCACACAATATGATTGCACTTTCAACCACGGTGAGCCACTCATTTTCCTGACGAATTTTTAATAATCAAAATCAAGCTTGATCATACCACAAAGTAACATTACACTTGGCGAAATCACTTTGAAAAGCACCCGAACATGTCGCAGTCAGTAATTTGTTTTCGTGATATTGCCTCTGTTTTAGCGATCGATATAATAATGTAAACAAAAAAGAAAATGGACAGAGGACTAACTTTCATGAATGACTGCAATTTGGCGAAAATAATTAAGAAATTGGCCTAGAAGGAAGAAAGAAACACATGAATTTTTTTACCAACTGTGGCTCAATTTCCGGACACTAAAGATTATTATTTCTGGTAAAATTTGGACATTCATATTATGAACCAAACAGTAAAGCCTTGAAAACAACACCTTTACTTATGCACACTTCATATTGTAATTTTAAGCATTTTAAATTTGCTACACAAAATTCACAGATTGCTATACAAACAATTATTTTGCTATGCAAATTCATTTTTTGCATCGCAGTTTTGCTATGCCAAATTTTTGAACGAAATCGTTCCTGTTATTGTATGAGCCTTTCAGTTTTGTCATTGTCATTGTCATCGTCAGTTATATTGCCGTTTTAATTTTACCTGGTAAGAGTGGATTGGTTTCGGGTACGGTGGATGGTTCCTTGGTATTTGCAGTTGTTCCATTTTCTTGGTTTCTACAGTTCGTCACATTTTGCGACATTTTTGTTCTAACCGCAAACACAACCACAACTGATATTATTATTCCCAAAGCCGCTACAGTTAGTACAGCGATGAACACTGGACTCATACTTGATGGTTCTGCATCATCGGTAGTTAATGGCATGTCAGAGTCAGTCACGGGGCTGACTTCAACATCAAGAGGGCCAGACACTGGGGTAGTTGTTGGACATTGAAGATCGCATTCATCGTACAGGTGGCTCGATTTCTCATCTTCACAATTTACACAATGATCAGGCCTGCCTTTGTAACTGAAATATCTGTTAAAATAACAATATTATTATTATTGAAACAGAAAATTTAGATCGCGTTATCAATGCTTAGCTCCAGGACAGAGGTTGGACAATTTTTTTTCCTGGAGAAACATCTGAGAAGTACTGATGTGAAGTGGGCCCATTTTCCTAAGGCTCATTATTTTAAGCCAATTATTTGCGACAAAGACGCTGTCAAGTTTTATATTGTTTTGAAATATTTTACTTTCAGAGAAAATTTAACAAGCATCAAATTTCTTTCTTAAATTACTAACAAAACAAAATGGAAGGTCTTCTAGTGAAGGGAATAAAACAAATTAGTCAGTGCATAGCAAGGCATGCCTAATAAGTAGGCCTTGAATAAACACGTGAAATAGTTTGGCAATCTGACTATTGTATAAATGAATTTAGATTGTCAATAACATAAGCAAATTTATTCTTACAATGGTCACATTTTTATTACATTTAGACCAGCATTTTTCCCCACATCGTTGGACCTGTCGTGTTTCAGTTTCTCTGCTGAAAAGAGTTAACATTAATGTGAGAACCCCTCAAATCATCCATCATCTCTCTCGATCCTTCCACTCTCCATCCATTACTCACCCACACTTGCATTGGCCACACTTGCGATCTGACGTCGGTGTGCAACTCACGTTATCCTTCAACGTGTTTGAGCAGACGCGACAGGGAAGACACATCTCCGCAGCGTAGACGTCCGAGAAAAGCTCATCTTGGCAGGAGACACAGACGGCATTTATTCCAAGCCCGTTGCTGCATATCTATTGGGACAAGCAGGCATTATTGTAACAGTCACAATTGGCAAACTTTAAAATGTGACAAATCTCCAATCGATGTGACCAATGACATCAAAATGTTTACAAAAGAGCCCCAAAGGTCAAACTGCACCGGGCTCAAAATGTAGACTGGTCTATGACAAGAAACCATAAAATCTGATATTTTGAGATGTCAGAAAAATTCTTAATTTGGGGTTCTTTCAATAAGGTAGTTCTTACAACCTAAATTTTATTCATCTGGAAATTAAAACAATATTGATTTCAATTGGAGAAGTACAAAATGTACAAAGTCTGTATACAAACACACACATTTTTTCCCGGCGGAAAATCACCCTGGTCACGCAAAGTGTCACGCAAAGTGTAAACAAGCCACATGGTCTATACGACAAGGGGTCGTGGAGGGACCACACCATGGAGTGACGGATCCAGAGTTTGGCCAACCGGGGGAAAAGGGGCCGCATAATCACAAATAGCATGAAGCCCAAAAACTACCATGGGTGCACAACCTCACCCCGTCTGTTTTATCCTCATATAGGGGGGAGGATAAAACAGACAGGGTGAGGTTGTGTACCCCTGGTAGTTTTGGGGCTTCATATAGGGGGAAGCACGCCAGGGGTGGATCCACTGGATCCGACAATAGGGCACGCCGAGCCCGTATTAAATCAGCCACTTTACACACACATCACTATCAGGCATTTGTAGAGCGCCGTGATTCTAGTTGCCTATTCCAGAATTTCATGAGGTGAGATGTGCAACGGACTAATTGTAAGCAGATTATGAAGAGATGTGTGTTGTACACACAAAAACTATCTCAGCAGAAATTCATGGTCAAAGATAGGTCCAACGATCAAGAGAAACTGCATTGTTCATATGTACATTTTATTTTATTTTGTAGTGCGTCTTGAACCATTATTTTGTCATTTTCTGAAACAAAATCACCCATAGAGGTTGCTGTATGTGCTATGTAGGGCTAATATTACCTGATTTCCATGTAGTTCGGTGCCTGATATTTGATTTTAATCATTAGTACGGTATTAACCCTAACTCCCTAGCCCCATTTGCTTAGACGTAACCTGAATCCTCCAAAATCCTTCAGTACTAAAGCAAGCACTTGACATGTATGCACACATGTGTTTCTAATCTGTGATACATGTACATGGCCAGGGACCCTCCCTGCATGCATGGAGCAATAAACAGTGTCCACTGACCCAAGCACTGACCTTACAATCACTACAACAAACATGGATGTACATGTATCGAGGGAAGGCAAGTATGCCTAATAACCTCAATCCTTCAAAATCCTTCACTTTAGCAAAGAGGATTTTGGAGGATTTGGGAAGGTATGGGTTAATCATACAACAAAATCTTTTTATTAAAAAATAAACTTCATGACCCACCTCTGATAACCCTTCCCCTGGTCTACATACGGGACAGAGCCTGCAGATTCCTCCATCATAAAATTGGGGTGTTCCATCTATATCTGGACACTGTACATCATAGGGAGCCCCTTCAACTATCTAATGATATACACAAAAAATACCATGGTTAGGCCTATATGTTAGAACAGGAAACTGAAAGGTATACAAATAGGAAAACAGTAAAAGAAATACTATACACTTAAAGAATCAATAAAACAATTAACATATTAATCAAGCTAATAATTATTTTATTTTTTATTATTTTTTAAAATTAACCCTCCTGCTATTGATGTACTTTAGTGGGAAGTAGCTATAGAGGTCAAAACCAGTCAACTGCCCGTTTTGACTGTTGACCCAAATGTGCACACAGGGACATTTTTGACTGGTTTTTACTGTCATTTTGACCACCCTCAACAATACCAGACAATGCTTTTACCAGTCAAAAATGGTCGACTCATTTCGACCTGTACATGTAAATGGTGTTTGACTTTTAAGTGCACGAGATATACCTTGGCAAGTGTATCAACATTTTGACTGATTTTGACCCTTGTAGTAGCAGGAGGGTTAATACAAAATTTAAGGTTTCCAGTCAATGTTTTGAAATGTATAGACTTGTGAATACTTTTAATAGGGTTTTCAGTTTGTACGTGCTTGACCGAAGCACTCCACACGCACAGCGCATCGCCCGCAACAAAAACATCAACATTTTAATCTAAAAAATTCTACTACTTTTACCCGTCGAAATCTTACATGTAATAGCTCATTTGAAAGCTTATAGTTTCAGCTATCCAACAATGTACATAAAATAGCAATCTGAACTACGTGCGAAAGCCTACGTTTTTATGAATGAATCACTCTCGCCCGCCCAGCCTTTCGCGAAGTGTTCTGAGATCGCGTGCATTCTGCCCGTAAAATTTGGCGCGCTCTGCTGAAGGCATCCACTTCGGAGCTGTCTCCGCGCCCAAGTACATTGTGATTGACATGAAAACGGGTTTCCCTATTGAGGCAAAGGGCTCCTTTACATACCCATGCTTGCTCAATCTCCATAACTACTCTACAACCGAAGTTACGAAGAGATAAAAATTAAACACCATTTTTTGAGGTGAAATCTTCAAGTTGAAAGGTAGGAGTAGTGATTGAATGAATTTTACACCTCTTTTCTATCATATGTGAAAGTTTTGAGCCGTAATTGTGTGTAGTTTTGAGCGGAGAGTGTATTTTTTACACCCTTTCCAAAGCTCTTTTGAGTGAAACGAGCACGAACGCTGTGCGTGTGTGTAGGCTGAATCAACGGGGGCACTTGCCCGTGAACGACGGCGAGGCTCCGGTCGTTCTAATGTGGTTGTAGCAACGCATTTTGTTTTTTTTGTTATAACAAATCATTCATGTAACACAATATATTGACTATATTAATATGGATATCATGGTTACATTGTGAAGAAATGTCCAGTTCATAACGTTTTATTATTAAATAGAAATAGATAACCCCCGTATCAAATAATGGTACAGTCTACCAATCATGCAAGACTCAATTTTTGGGCGATACTAAAGGTTACTAAAGGTATGTTTTTCGTATCCCTGGAGGGGCATACCTACCAATCGTAAAAAAACAACACCCATATTCAAAAGAAACTTATCAACATGTTGTATTTTTTTACCCGTCTCAGGATGTGGAAAATAACTGTTTCCTACTAGATAGATGTTTCCATGACAACATTGAGACACACTGCTTTTTTATTATTTGAATTGTCAAATGCTGACTGGTTTTATTTATGCCATGTTATTAATAAGAACATTTTCATCATTCACTTTAATTTGAATCCAAAATTGTCTTAGTAACAGAGATACAGTACTTGCATCTAAGCGTATCTATGGCAACAATACAATAAAGAATTGTTTTTAATGACAAATACATACAGGATGGGTACATAAAAATTGTTGATGCTATTTATAATTTTTGAATTTCATCAACCTTTGGTATTTTGTGTACACAAAATTTCATTTCGTTTCTGACAAGCATTTGTACTTTTCCATAGCAACAGTAATACCGTGCAAATATGTATTTGTATATAATGTAAATTGTATATATAATTTGAAGACAAGTTACTTCTCCATATACATGTAATAATGTAATGCCTTTATTGATTAAAGTACATGTAGGTTAACCGTTTAAAAAAAAATATATAGTCTTTTCTGACAGATAAGTACTCTGTACATGTGCATGTATTAGTTTCCATAGCAACATAAAAGCAACTGATTGTAATTAATGATCATTAAATAATGGTTATAATCATGTACATTGAACACATTCATAAGTATTAATTTCATTTAAATTAATCAAACCCAAATTTGGTGAAAAGAAATTCTGCCTTTTTTGTTCAAATGAAAAGTGGCGTGTTTCCATGGCAACAAGTTTAATGTGAATTATGTGGTTTAATTGAGTGTTACCATACCCTTATAAAAGTGATGGTATATATTTATCAACTGTTAAACTACATCACTGCCAGTAACTAGTTTTTTCATATATCATATTTTCAAAATGTTGTGGAGATATAAACTACATCTGTTACTAACGATAAAATGTGCTTGTTTCCATGGCAACCATCAAATAAATTAAGATAATTGATACATTTTCATGACGACCATACCACATTACCCTTATGTTGAAAATTTCATGTAAATATTTAAACTGTGGCAGAAGTTACACTGATTTAAGTGACTATAGTCCATCAAATTATGTCGGTTTTGGTGCCATTTAGGGATGTACACAGTGTATGGACAGTCGCGCTTCATCGAATGCTGTATATTAGATTAAATAAAACAGGATTCCTCAAAAACTACTCATCCGATTTTCTTGATTTAAAAACCATTGTATTTCTTTCATCAAGACCTTTAATTTGATATAAATATTGAGCATATTGGTTTAGGAATTATTTTTCAACTGAAAACCCTACTTTAAAAAAAAAGATTTAAACAAATTTAAACGAAACCATTACTTGGCCTATAGGCTTCATATTGAAGATATACTAAAAAAATTTAATCCCTCGATAAATGGATCCATTATTTACACAAAGACACGAGGGTTTTGCTCAAGGAAGAAATGTTTAAAAAGTGCTGTCAAGTTTAGTCATTGCACTTGTCTATAATAGTTCATTATTTTATAGCGCCATATGTACAAAAATGGAGCGATTTTTCCTTTTTTCAACTTTTGATCTGCTAATTATTACAACCTTAAACTTAGTAATTAGGTAACCTTGCCCAAGCAGACACTTTGGGCATGAAATCCATTATCCTGGGATATCTCACTTTCATGAAATTTTTGAAACATTTTTGAAAAGAAAAATAATAAAATAATAAATTTTAAAATTCGCCAAAATTACCGATTTATACCAAAATTACCGATTTATGCCAAAAGTGTCTGCTCGGGAAAGCTTACCTAATCACAAAGTTTTAGATCGTAATAATTAGCAGATCAAAAGCTCGGTTTTTGTACATGTGGCGCTAGGGCCAAGGATACGGAGGGAGTCCAGTGCATTGGCCCAAGAATAGAATGGGGCTAAGTTTGACTGTAAATAACATTTCGTTCTAACAATATTGACCGTACCGTATCATAACATAGATGGGTCAACACCAGGAACACTGCCAATTTCTGCATGCTTTATTCGTCTCCACCTGTTTTGTACAGCTTTTATGAAGTGACATACAATGTATACACACCCTCCATGCATATGCACCCACATCCGTCAGGTACATGTAGTACACCCGCTCGACCTGCGTTGATACTTACAAATTACATGGCAATAGACTGCGACACGAATTTTCACCATACAACACCGGCTGTACTAACTTCATTACATCGGCTGACATGAAACAAAGGTTTGTAGGTTTTCAGTAACCGTTCTGTACTTTTGGAAACACTTTGAAAACAACTTCACAGTGCAGCGTGCAACGAAATGGAAGCTCGCAGAAAATTAACCCAATACTCTATTTTTGGCAATGCCGTAATCTTCCCGTGCATGCTACAGCTACAATTTATAATGTACGGCGCGGCGGCTGGGAATTTCCCATTGCAATTGCGACATCGCATTGATGTGACGTATTGTGACGTATACAGTTTAAGCATACATAAAACCAAGAAAATACCTATGCTGCGGAATTTTGTACTGAGAGGTAACCTTGAATAATGAAATAATCTCCCAATGTGTTATGTGAGGGCGGCTGAAATTGTATGAATTCGTGTGAAAAAAAATGGGGGATGGTGATGGGGCGCAGTAGCGTAGCCAGCGGGGGGGCAGGGGGGGCAGACTGCCCCCCCCCCCCCCGGAAAAAAATAAAAGTAAAATCGGGACGGTAAAAATAAAGAAAAGAGAAAAGGAAAGGAAGAGAGAAAAGGAGGGAAAATTGAGGGAGGGACTCCAAGGGAGAAAAAACGAAAGAGGTAAAGAAAGAAATTAGAAGAGTAGGGATTATTGACGAAATGAGGGAGGACGGAGGAGGGAGGGAGGGGGAGGAGAGAAGGAAATGTGGGCCTTGGTATTTGGTAATGGAAGAAAGGATGGATAGGACCGTTGGGACGAGTACCAAGGCAGCCTAACTTAAGGCAAGCAAGGTTAGGGCGGGTGGAAACGGCGGTAGGGCAGGGGTAAGGGAAGGAAGGGAGCCGAGGGAGCCGGAGAGGGTAAGGGACCGGAAAAGGCGGGAAGGACGGACCTGGGACGAAGGATGCAGAGGCAGGCAGATTTAGGGAGGGAGGAAAGGATGATTTAGGGAATGGTAAAGGGAGTGAATAATTGATAAAGGGAGACGGGAGAGGGAGGATTGAGGAAGGGAAGTTAGATCTAAAGTTTTTATACCTGGTTTTTGTCCCGGAAATCACTTTATCAAATACTGTAAAACAAGTTAATTTCGCGGGCAATTTAATTTCGCTAGGAGGCCCAATTCGCTAAATTAAATTGCTGCCAAATATAATATTTTTTATGGTTTTATATAGCAAGAGGATGTAAATTAGTGAAATTAAATTGCCTCCAAAAAGTGAAGAAATGCCAATTCGCTAAATTATGTTGCCGTGAAATTAAATTGTTTTGTCTGTTGACACTGTTGAATATACAGTATAGCATTGCATTACCTCACAACTTCCAGGAAGAACGTACATGTACTTCAAACTGGCCGCCAAATTGATCTCATCATACGTTATGTACATTGTATGCAGTGTAAGTAACCACAATACTACGTCCACATGTATGAATGACAGCGGTCAGGTTTCGTTCAAAGAAAGGCATTTAACATTGCACTCATAGTCATAGATCTAAGTCTAAATTTACATTGGCTGTGTTAACTTTTGATGCAGTTAACGTACAATCCACAATGTCGTCTCAGAAAGACATGGCAAAGTGTGGGTATTGCAGTAAACAGTTCCGAAGGGACCGTTTGAGGAGCCATACTGATTCATTATTATTCAGTATTTCGCAATTAAATTTAAACCATGAAATCGGGACGATCATCTTAATTTTGCCCCCCCCCCCCCCGGACCGACAGGGCTGGCTACGCGCCTGATGGGGGCGGGTACGTTGGGGGCGGGTGCGTTGGGGGAGGGTGCGTTGGGGGAGGGTGCGTTGGGGGAGGGTGCGTTGGGGGATGCATTGGAGAGGGTGCGTTGGGGAGAGGGTGTTGGGGAGGGTGTTGGGGAGAGGGTTGGGGGAATGTTGGGGGAGGGCATTGGGGAGAGGGTGTTGGGGGAGGGTGTTGGGGTGGGCGGGTAAGTACATAGGTATGAACTTGGGCGCGAGGCACGATAATGGGGGTGGGTGGGGAGGAGTCAAGGCAGGGAGGATTCGCCACTGGTTACATAGTCTATGTTATGATGGGTTCAATTATTTGAACCGTTAAATTGTATGATTAAATACCATGAAAACACTAGTGGAGATTTCATCGTCAAGGTCAAAAGGTCATTATTTACATTGCATATCTCGCTTGCTTGCTGATTAGGTTAGTATTCAAAAGTCGTCTCTAAAATATCTGCACTGATATCATGGACTATAGACCCTCTGTACACGAGCCGTATGTACACTATAGACGGTGTGACCAATGACATCCATGTTTACAACCGAGCCTCCGGCAAAGTTCAAACTGTGCTGGGCACAAAATGTACACTGGTCCGACAAGAAACCATAACATCTGATATGTTGAGGTATCAGGAGAAAAAAATATTATAAAATAGCCCCAAAGGCCAAACTGTGCTGGGCACAAAATGTACACTGGTCCGACAAGAAACCATAACATCTGATATGTTGAGATATCAGGAGAAAAAAATATTATAAAAAGAAATTATATAAGGCACTAATATTACTTCAAACCTTATTTGTATGAAAATTAAAACACTTCTTGATGTTACGTGGAGAAGTACAAAATGTACAAACTCTGCATACAAGTACACACACTTTGCCTTTGAGAAAGAACCTGTTAGGTTCGAAATGTAAGGCCAATAACATTTATTTTGGATATTATTATTATTGTTCATTTGCCTATACAAGGATACCTCCTCCTTACAATAACAAATCCACACTTTACATGTACGACCACTACATTAATTGAAGACAATTACAAAGCGGTTACAAAGGTTGTGTTCCATTTATTTCACAATAAATGCATACATTTCATACCTGAGATGGGGCCAATTTTAGAGCTGCAACCCCCCCCCCCCAAAAAAAAATTATAATAAATACATAAATAAATAAATAACCAAAAACAAACAAAAAAACTTGATACAGGTATTGGAGGTTTTCTAATCTTAATAACAATCATTTAGCAGTGGCTGATCCAGGGTGGCAAAGAGGGGCACACAAAAATGTTTAGTAAATTTACATGCATGATTGTTAAGGTCCACCCCTCCCCCCCAAAAAAAGTCTCAGGTTTCTGGTCATAGGTTGGCTTCAAAATCAGTGTGATAATTGGACATAGCAAAAACAGAAGAAAAGCGTGTGCAGAGACCAAAAACTGGAGTTTTTTTTCTTCTTTTTTTTGGGGGGGGGGGAGGAACTTGCCTTCAGGTCAATTCCCCCCCCCCCCTTGGATCTGTCAATGTCTTTGATTTGATGAAAAGATTATCTATGGTTTTGTTTCTTCAGAGAACAAACACACAGATGGATTCATTATGACTAGAGTACTGGTTGATTTTGCAACAATCCTACACACATTTAAATATCACATTGCCCTCCAGAAAATCTACAGGTTATGAAATGACAAGCATATAATGGTCTACACTGCTGTCAATTTATTGTTAAGCAGTATAAGCAGACTACCAGTCAAAGTTTATACATTTATTATAAAAGTATGGCTGGTAACTGTCAGAATCTGCTTTAAAACCTTCTGAGAAGTTTTTTATTTTGTTTTCTTTTTTGTATCAAGCAGACTTGTATGACTTTTTAGTGACTCGGACTCGACTCGACACTTGGGGCTCAGACTCAACACTGAGGACTTGACTCAACACTGAAGACTCAGACTCGACGATGAGGACTCGACTTGACGCTATGGATTTGGACTCGACACTGAGGGCTCAGACTCGACACTGGGACTTGGACTCGGGGTCTGAGATCTCGAATACAAGTTTGGTATTAAGAGAATGCTGTACAGGAACCAGTGTAATAACACCAGTTCCTGGTGTAATAACACTGGTTCCTGGACAGCATTCTGCCATTCTAAATAAAAAATAATAAAAATAACATTTAAAAAAAAATTACAATTCTTGATCTCGTTTGACGATTTGACTGGTGAGTTTTCGAACAACATCGCAGCACCTGTTGCTGCCGTTGAGCTTTTTCAGAAGGTCGGCAACCTTCAATTCAGCCACATTACTGGAAGTAATATAATCTAAAACTTGTTGTGCAGAATCTATTTGATGTATTTCTTCTCTTGGCATGTCATAAAGCTCAGCCAACCTCCCATAGTGAAACCTGCCGGATGTCGCCAACAGTGCTGTTTTTTCATGTAACATTGTGTTCAGCAACTTTCGGTCTTCCCAGTGCATTTCTCCAATGGGGACATCTGTAGGTAAAGCAGCATACAAAGCTATTTAGGATTACTGTAATCATACTTTTGTTTTATAAATATTGTTGTTGTCTTTTCAGTATTCGTAATCAAAGTTACATTTTATTAAGGGGAATAACAGTTTGTCGTGCAGTCTTTACCACAGGTTAACAATAATAATAATAATAACAATAATAATAATAATAATAATAATAATAATAATAATAATAATAATAATAATAATAATAATAATAATAATAATGTGGACTTATATAGCGCACGTATCCACCAAACTGGTGCTCAAGGCACATTATATTATTACCCCTGCTCATCAGGCTCATAAATCATTCCTGAAACCATCTTAGCTCCCTGGGGAGTATACAGCTCAATTGCTGCCATTACAGCGCATATAGGGCTAATCAAACACAACAACCAACTCTGCCCTCACAGGTACCCATTTACCCCTGGGTGGAGAGAAGCAATTATGGTAAAGTGTCTTGCTCAAGGACACAAGCACCATGGTCGCGGTTGGGATTCGAACCCACATTCTGACGACTCGACCATCAGAACACAAATCCGATGCACTAAACCGCTCGACCATGACACTCCTTAACGACCCATTTTGGGCGTGGTCAGGGGCAATTATGGTACATGTATTGAACAGCGGCCCTTGAAAGGCAATTGATGTCAGATACTGATACTATGCACTGTATAAGTTCTGTTAATTATCATATACATTATTGGTAATGTTAGCAAAACTGCTTCTAAATGTATCCTCAAATCAAGATATGGAGTGCTATGGCCAAGACTGGAGTGTCATGGTCGAGCGGTTTAGTGCGTGGGATTTGTGTTCTGATGGCTGGAAGTCTTCAGAATGTGGGTTCGAATCCCGACCGCGACCGTGGTGCTTGTATCCTCGAGCAAGACACTTTACCATAATTGCTTCTCTCCACCCAGGAGTAAATGGGTACCTGTTGGTTGGGCAGAGTTGGTTGTTGTGTTTGATTAGCCCATATGCGCCGAAATGGCAGCAATTGAGCTGTATACTCCCACGGAGCTGAGATGGTTTCAGGAATGATTTATGTGCCTGATGTGCCAGGGGTAATAATGTACAGCGCTGTGATACCTGTAAGAGCACTTTAAAAATGCCTCCATTATTATTATTATTATATGCATTAAACAACCAACCAAAGTTACATTCGGTTTCGTTAATATCAAGAGAAAATGCAGTCAGTATTTTCATATTCATTCTAATGTATACTGAGACGCAATAGAAACTTACCACTTGTTTTGGAATAGCATAAAATTGTAATGGTTCAAAATAAGACATCACGTGCTGCTAATTAAAATCATCACATACCCCTTGAGCAATCGCTGATGGTCAAACCAGGTGTTACGCACCTGGGCCATGAAGAGAACGACTCAAAGGTCATGTGACCATGTGTGACCGATTTGTCTGTAGGGGGTACACTGACTTGCCAAAATAAGTGCACATATTACATTTGTGCATTGTGATTACTGATAATTTACGGTCGAAAAAGTGCTAAGTTTCTATTGCGTCTCAGTATAGAATTTTTGCTCCTCGAGAAAATTGTTTTATCAATTTTACTAAAACAATAGCACCTGAGACAGAAATATTTCCAGGGATGTTTGATACCATCATCAACTTTACACCAAGATTCATGTCAATTTGTGATCTTTTATGATTTATCGAGAATAGTATATAGGGGTTTTACACTAACCACCCCCAAACCATTGAAACTCCGACGGACTTGGTACTGTATAGCCCAGACAGGGATACACTGCATGGGGCCGGGTGTCCCAATCCCAGCTCCAACAGTTGGGTGGTAGTGTTGTACATGGTATTGGATTTTGGCGGACTCAGGAAGGTTCTTAGCCAAGCTAGGGGGTTAGGGTTAATGAAGATAAAGTTATACGACTAAAATTCTGGGAAAGTGCAAAATTTTCATTTACAATTCTCACACTAGTCAATACAGAATTCTTAACCATAACTCCCTAGGCCCATTTGCTTACACATAACCTGAATCCTTCCTAACTCCCTAGGCCCATTTGCTTACACATAACCTGAATCCTTCCGAACTCCCTAGGCCCATTTGCTTACACATAACCTGAATCCTCCAAAATCCTTCAGTAGTAAAGCAAGCACATGACATGTGTTTCTAATCTGTGATACATGTACATGGCCAGGGACCCTGCCTGCATGCATGGAGCAATAAACAGTGTGCACTGACCTTGCAATAACTACAACAAACATGAGGATGATCAGAGCATACTGATCGAAACGTCGAGTTGTACCACCAGTTCTTTTCAGAACTAATTACTACTCAATTGAGATTCCACATGGTGTCACCGCAATTAGTCTTACTTATCATCCTCACCATGCAAAGCTACAAGTTTTACCAAACATGGATGTACATGTACCATGGAAAGGCAAGTATGCCTAATAACCTCAATCCTTCAAAATCCTTCACTTTGGCAAAGAGGATTTTTGAGGATTTGGGAAGGTTAGGGTTAATGGAATTTTAATTTTAATTCTGTCAAAAATAAAACTTGAATGATTTTTGTAGGGATTTTGTTCATGTAAAAACATGTTGTACACAGTTTTGACTAAACAAACAGGTTTTCCCACTTTTTGAGTGCCCCACATGTGGGGATATGGTCAATGCATTTTGGACAATCCCCAGGGGCCAGGATATAGATGTGGGGGGGGGAGGGGGCAAAAGAGCAGTGTTTTAGCCAGGATGTAAACAAAGGATGTCCAATATTTCTGTTAATTGAAAAACAGTGTCCAAATTATTAATTTACAATCCAATATGTAGATGACAGATAAACAAGCTGTTTAAATCGAAAACATGGTGTCCAAAAGACCTTACCTCTAGTCAGAGCAACTGCTCGCTGAAAGTCATGGTCAATATCATTTATGCCACTCAGGTTTCGTGGATGCTGCTGGACAAAAAAGCAAAACAATTGAATATGTGAAAAAGATTTGATTTACTGAAGCTAAATATACAATGCAATCACTGAAATTAAGACAAAAACCACACATTATATAGACCATGTGATTTGTTTACACTTTGCGTGACCTTTACAGTACTAGGGAGATTTCCTGCCGGGCAAAATTGTGTGTTTTTGTATGCAGAATTTGTACATTTTGTATTTCTCCACATAGAATTTTCAGATGAATAAGATTTGAGATGTTAATGCCTTATTAAAAAAAATGAAATTAATAATTTTTCTGCTGAAATATCAGATTTTATGGTTTCTTGTAATAGACCAGTGTACATTTTGTGCCCAGCGCAGTTCGACTTTTGGGGCTCTTTTGTAAATATGTGATGTCTATAAAATGTAAAAATAATAACTGTAACTTGCATCTCTTACATCTGGTCGTACTTTGGCTTCACGAAGAGATGCAGTCTGATTTCCATGTGCCATACTGATGTGACTTTTATCACTAGGCAAGCTGTTCTATACACTGCAATAAAAAATCAGGAAAAAATAAACCAAATAAAACTAGCAGTCCTGATTGCATCTTCATCTAACAGGAAAAGTATACCCTTATCGGTACACTGCAATTCCACCGTTTCTCACTTCTGGTGAATATAGATAAAACTACAAATCATTAAAGGGGCATTATCATCACGATCAGCGCAGATTTTGAATAGGGCATAGTATCAGTGTCCTAGTTTAAGATGATCACAGTTACTGAAAATTACTGGCACATTTATGCAGCAGCAATGGTAATATGACCAATATCGTGTGGGGTATAATTTTCAGTCAATGAGTTAATCTCCGATTCCATGCCCTGTTGATTGTGATGATATTGTCTCATTAATGAGAACACAGCAAAGCTGAAATTGTAATCGACAAACACGAACTTCGCATTCATTCAATTTCAAACAGGGCATTTTTATACAGTTTGTTATACAAATTTTGACACAAATTCTTGGGGAATATAATACAAGTTGACTAATTCTTTAAACCGATGTCTTCTCAGACACGTTTTCATGGGTTGTTTGGAAACAACCCATAATCAACTTTACACCTTGTATAACTTGGAAAGTTGTAAATAAAAACATGATCATGCTTTTGAAAATACCAAAGTTGATAACTAACTGAGTGATTAAAACTGTTTTTAGGGGGTAGAATGTCGTATCCGACTGCCACTTTTTCTCATTCAATATAACCAATAATGTAATCTTACCTACCCAGTAAGGTGGAGAATGATGGATGATGATGGAAATTTACTTCAAATTATTCCAGGATATTTATTTCATGAAAAATCAGGCATTTTTGGTATACAAAGACTTCCTCAGTCATGTCCGTCTGATCTTGTCAACTCCCCCGTCAGTGACCAACAGGGTCATTGTACATGCGCAGTGGCTACTAATTATAGGATCCTTCTATTTTCTGGAGGGGAGGATTTTTTTAGAAGGGCAATAAAGTCCGAAAACCATCACAAAAGTGGATTTTAAATATAGTTTTCGCTTTCTGTACCCCCAAAAATCAAATCATGTTTTAACTGGTCAGTGGTTGCAAAAAAAAAAAAAATTAAAAACTGGCGGTCGGATACAACATTCTTTCCTTTTTAGGAAATACAACTCAATTCATAATCTGTGGTAGGTCTTATAACAGGCCCTGGGGATCGAATGTCAAATCCAACCGACACTTGACATAACGAATAATAATGACCACTGAATTATATTATGCATACATTCATTGCTCAAAATCTAATAAAATATCATTTCCAATCCTCACTTGACTACACTTTCCTCTCCTTAAGTGCATCCTCTATCATCTTTTAAAGGAAAATCTGTGATATTTGTCTATCTGTATCTGTATCTGTATTCTTCCTCCAGCAAAACGGCTACAGCCGCATCCCGCTAGAGTGGCGTGGCACGGGGCTAGAGGAGCTATGAGGGAACATTGGTATTAAACAGAAAATCGGCTGCAGCACTTTTAAACAGATTTAAATTAGGAGCATTGATGACTGAGAGGGGCAGATTGTTCCAATGTGGAATCGTGGATGGGAAGAAACTAGTGCTGTAGATCTTACTTTTTGCATGAACACGATGATATGAGAATTGATGGGATCGTCTGAGAGTTCTTGTTTGGATGGTGAGATTTGGTTTTGAGTCTACATCTACCAAACCATGTGAAATCTTGTAGAGCATGACTAGACGTGTCATGACTCTTCTTGATTCAAGGAGTGGCCAACCAAGATCTTGGAGCATAGTTGTGGCGCTTGAGGTTCTGTTGTAATTATTACAGCACATTCTAGCCTCGATCTCTGGATACCCTCAAGTTGCTTGTTTTCTTCTTCAGTGTATGGGGCCCAGGGACACAGCATATTCCAGTTTAGGACGGACTAGCGACTGGTAAAGACGGGATTTCACGTCTCGACTGCATGATTTGAAATTTCGTGAATGATACCAACAGTTTGTTTTGCATTAGTAGTGATTTTGTTAATGTGGTGAGACCAGCTGCAGTCACTGCTAAGGATAACACCCAAATACGGATGGCTTGTAGTTGTTTGGAGGACTTGTTGTTAATATTATAACTAAAAATAATAGGAACCTTTTTGGTGGTCATGTGCATTACTGAAACATTTATCCGGGTTGAACTTCATTTCCCATTCACTCTCCCACCTACACAGTGAATCAAGGTCATTTTGGAGTAAGGCAGCATCTGCAGATGATTTTATTTCCGGTAGAGCAGGCCATCATCAGCAAAAAGCCTCATCTTAGAAGAGGCGTGAGATGAAATGTCATTCACGTTATAAGAGGAAGAGTAATAGCCCCAAAATTGTGCCTTGTGGTACTCCTGATATGGCGTCAACAAGACCAGAAGCCTCTCCTTCAAGGACAACCTTTTGGGTGCGTGATGTCAGGAAATTTGAGACCCATTTATATATGTTCCCAGTGATACCATAGTGCCTCAACTTAACGAGAAGTCTTTGGTGTGGGACACGGTCGAAAGCTTTGGAGAAATCGAGTAATATAACATCGATTTGTTTCCGATTTTCAACAGACTTTGCTATGTCATTGATGGTGATAAGCAACTGAGTATCACAGCTTCTCCTCTTTCTAAAACCATGCTGATTGTCGGTGAGTATGTCGTATTGTTCAAGATGAAACATGATATGGCGATGAATAACATGTTCAAGGGTTTTGCACAAAACTGAAGTTAATGATATTGGGCGGTAATTACACGGGTTACTGCGACTTCCCTTCTTAAAGACAGGGGACACATTAGCAGTTGTCCAGTCAGATGGGAGTTCGCCAGTATTTATGGATTGATTGAAGAGGGCTGAGAGTAGTGGTGCAAGTTCAGAACTGCATTCTTTGAGCATGCGATTTGGTATATTGTCTGGCCCTGACAATTGTCTAACGTGTTAGCCTGTTTTGGCTACCTCTTGCCCCACCAGTGTGGCACGGACACGCCCCCTTGGCCGTGCCACACTGTACTGCTGGTGGGGCAAGGCTACCTCCAGCTTTAACGTGATCAAATGAAGACGCTTGGCGTGATCACGGAGATAGAATTTACTATTTGAAATGAATGATTGATATAATATACCTTAATGCTATTAGTATTAGTCAACGAATTCGAACATGAACTTACCTTTTGACCTATTATTACCTAGGCCTATATACAAAACAATTTACAATTCTACCTGGAAATGATAAACTACATCAAATTTTTGTCCCCGTTCGGATAGTAAACAAAATGGCGTCGGAGTTACGAAAATTGTACGACAGGGATCCGGAAAGGTCACCAAAGGGAAATTCCCGATTTTCTGGTAACGTCGCGAAAACACCCCCAAAACATGATTGTTACGTTTGGCAACAGATGATGGCGCTATTACAATTTATCGGGACGCACCTACCTGCATCATAACAATTAAAGGGGGCACTAGAGCAGACGTTCAACAGGGCATTGAATCGGTGTCCTGGGAGACCACCAACATGGTACATCAATCCAGAAGTCGCAGGTTCAAATCCCACTCAAGTCATTTTTATTTGTTCATTCCAAACAATGTACCTATAGTCAGGTTCCCTTTGTTTATTCGATTATATTCTGAATGAATAGAAGCATGCACATTTTGGTTTGTTTTTCTGAGGAGACCACAAATTTGGCTACGATTTGGGGGTTTTCTAGGAAAGATACTTTGGCTAATAAACTGAACTCTTAAAGGGGCAGTATCGTCATGATCACAGCAGACTTTCGACAGGGCATGGAATCGGCGTCCTAGTTTAAGATTAACACAGTGACTGAAAATTACTGGCTCATTTATGCAGCAGCAATGGTAATAATTATGACCTTATCATGTGGGCTATTATGACCTTATCATGTGGGCTATTATGACCTTATCATGTGGGCTATTATGACCTTATCATGTGGGCTATTATGGTAGTTACTGAGTTAATCTAAAACTAGCATTCCAATTCCATGCCCTGTTGATCATGGTGATACTGCCCCTTTAACCAGTTCGCGTCGGAGGCCGTGTATACACGCAATTTTTTTTGGACAGCGGATCTGAGAGCGTCTAAACACGCCACAGGATTCTCGGGAATATTTGTATAGATTCCCGGTCGACGTGGCAACGAGCCATAAGCATACTGTGGAAGACGCGGTCTCCCCGGTCACGCTCTGGTGAGCACCATTGGTCGTGTTTGTGCGGTAAAAATAAACCCGCCACGGGGTTCTGAAAAACTTTTTTATTCCCGGTGCGAACTGGTTAAGAAGGCAGCCTACATCTTGCTGTTTTATTGTAGTTGAGATATAAAAAAAAATTGATTACACAAAATAAATACAAAACTATGACCACAAAGATACTTTTCTTAGAATTTATTTTTAAAAAGTAACTTTCATAATTAAAATGTTCATCTTATTGTCATGTGTGTTAATTATACCTCAGGGTAAAAGGGGCCATCATATTGGTGACTAACAAAATAAAAATCAGAAAATTTGTATTAATCCCACAAGGAGATTGTAACAGGTTTCCACTTTTGGGTAGATGAATACAATAAAACAATGTATCTACATATGTACATACTCTATAATGAACATCATGGTATGTACATGTTCATGTTCTCACACACAATGTTCACTTATGTGGTTCTGTTTAATGTAGTGATTATGGCATTAACCCTTCTATGACTGCAAGGGTCAAAATCGGTCAAAATGTTGATATACTTGCCAAGGTATATCTAGTGCACTGAAAAGTTGAACACTGTCAGCCCTTACGTGTAGTAAGTACATTTGCAGGTCAAAATGAGTCGACTGTTAATTTGACTGGTAAAAGCATTGTCTTGTATTGTTGAGGGTCTTCAAAATGACAGTAAAAACCGGTCAAAAATGCCCCTGTGTGCACATTTGGGTCAACAATCAAAAAGAGTCAGTTGACTGATTTTTTTACCTCTATAGCTACTTCCCACTAAAGTGCAGCTATAGTAGAAGCGTTAATGCTTTTATAATTATACAGAATGAGGCAAAGGTTATTTTTGGTAAAACAAAATGTTCGTTATAGTGGTGCTCATTAGAGATCATTACCTTTTGTAGTATCTAAATACCACACACCATTTCCAATGAAATAGATAATATATTACCCTCCAGAGAGGCCATCGAGATCGTCAAACACGACACTGTGCCACAGGACATCGGTTTCTTCATCAGCGACATTTGGCGACCTATACTACAGACTGAAGGATCTTCTATATCCAAAGTCCATAACCCACCCCAGACTGAGGGATCCCCTATATCCTAAGTCAACCACCCTCCTTCCCCTGTGCTTGTTAACAACTGATTCAGTTCAGTGAGCACACACTCCTCTCCCCCAACCCCTAGTCTCATCATAGTCTCAGTTTCCCGCCTGCGCGCCTCAACGAACTAATCATCCAGCATCCATTCATGGGATGATCCTCCAGCAGTCTACTTAAGCAGCAGCATTTTCCAGAGTCCGGCATTCTCCTGAGGACGATCAGAGCATACTGATCGAAACGTCGAGTTGTACCCCCAGTTCTTTTCAGAACTAATTACTACTCAATTGAGATTCCACATGGTGTCACCGCAATTAGTCTTACTTATCATCCTCACCATGCAAAGCTACAAGTTTTACCTAATATATTCTTATGTTTAACGGAAAGGTACAACATTGGTAATTAACATATTATCACATTCAAAAAAATGTTTTTTTCTCACTTGAAGTTGTTGGTTCAAGTATGAACAATCTTGAGAAATTATTCCCTCTGAAGTGCTTCAAACCGGAAATGTTATGTTGAACATTAAAACATGAAAAGTGTGAAAAGGTTTTGCTTCATTTTCTAAAAAAATTTGAGCATCAATTGTGATGACATTTTCCTAGGTTAGTTTTAATTTATTTCTTTTAAACTAGAGGGTTGAAAATAATGTATGGTTTCTACATACCAATGTTGTACCCATTGTAGTTTTACTAAACAAAATACTACAGGAGTGTCGTGGCCGAGCGGTCTAGCTTACCGGACTCAAGTTCTGGTGTTAGCAGCAGAATGTGGGTTCGAAACCCGGCCGTGACACTTGTGTCCTTGAGCAAGACACTTAACCATAATTGCTTCTCTCCACCCAGGGGTTAAATGGGTACCTGTGAGGGCAGAGTTGGTTGATTAGTCCTATATGCGCTGTAATGGCAGCAATTGAGCTGTATACTCCACAGGGAGCTGAGATGGTTTCAGGAATGATTTATGAGCCTTATGAGCAGGGGTAATAATATAATGCGCCTTGAGCACCACTCAGTTGGTGGATACGTGCGCTATATAAGTCCACACATTATTATTATTATTAGTTTAACCCTACCATTGATGCACTTTAGTGGAAAGTTGCTATAGAGGTCAAAACCAGTCAACTGCCTGTTGTGACTGTTGACCCAAATGTGCACACAGGGGCATTTTTTGACTGGTTTTTGCTGTCATTTTGACCACCCTGAACAATACCAGAAAATGCTTTTACCAGTAAAAAAAACAGTCGACTCATTTTAACCTGTAAATGTACTTACTACACGTAAGTGCACTAGATATATCTTGGGAAGTATTTTCAACATTTTGACTGATTTTGACCCTTGTAGTAGGAGGGTTAAGAAATTGTTTTAATAAATAAATAAATATAATGGGAACTTTCAGGAACTGAAAGGAAAATTCCTGAAATAGGAGGGTAAGGGTTAATTGCAGTATTATTATAGTAAAACAGTACTATTTATGAAGTTTTACTCATTTTTACTTCAAATTTACTCCAATATATTACATTTCTTATAGTAAAACTTTACATACTACAGTCAAACTACAGATTTAGTATAGTAAAACTACAGTGGATTTTGATAAGGGGGTCACCCCTCTCCCTCCCCCACCCAGCTGTAACCCTCATCCCTCAATTCCAACAAAGTTTTCAAATCAAAAGCAGGATTCGTTTGCAAAAGCTATGGAGCGGAAAGCCAACAACGTTAAAATAATCTCCAGATATACATCTGACAAGGGTACCTCCTATCTCCTGAATGCCATATCCACCAGCCTTGTCGCTGAAAAAAAAAACGGTACAAATAGAAGAATTTTTTACTCCTTTTAAAACTGGTCAACAACTTTTCCACAAATACTTCACAGAACATAAAAAAGCTCTATATACTCCCTTAACACTGCTTTTGCTACTATTACTGCACTTTAGTGGGAAGTTGCTATATAGGTCAAAACCAGTCAACTGCCTGGGGCATTTTTGGCTGGTTTTTACTGTCATGTTGACCACCCTGAACAGTACCAGACAATGCTTTTTACCAGTCAAAAACAGTCGACTCATTTTGACCTGTAAATGTACTTACTACACGTAAGGTTTGACAGTGTTTGACTTTTAAGTGCACTAGATATACCTTGGCAAGTATATCAACATTTTGACTGATTTTGACCCTTGTAGTAGTAGAAGGGTTAAGAAAATTTTTTAATAAATAAATAAATATAAAGGGAACTTTCAGGCACTGAAAATTCAAATTCAAGAGGCTTAAAACTTTTCAAGAAGCCTAAAATTTGTTTTTGCGAAGGAGCACCAGCCAAGAAGGAAATGCATGTTTGTGTCTGAAAATGGTTTATTTGATTGTGTCCACACGGCCCTATACGTTTAATGTAATTTTGTTGTTTGTATTACACTGGCTCCCCATCACACAACATACTCAATTCCAAGATTCTCCTCCTGACATACATATCAATGAACGGCCTCACACCAACGTATCTTCACAGTCTCATCTCCTCAAAAGCCCCAACCTCATCCTTCAACCCAAGATCGACATCTACACTACACCGAGCAAAAGGGCCACGCACTAACACCCGCTACAGCCAACGAGCATTTGCAGTAGCCGTACCGACACTCTGGAACAATCTCCCTCTCTCCCCATCCGTCAAGCTACCTCCGTTGACTCATTCAATTCTCTCTTAAAATCTCATCTTCAGCTAGCAACTGGGCCACGCACTAACACCCGCTACAGCCAACGAGCATTTGCAGTAGCCGCACTGACACTCTGGAACAATCTCCCTCTCTCTATCCTCCAATGACTCATTCAATTCTCTCTTAAAATCTCATCTTCAGCTATCAAATGGGCCACGCACTAACACCCGCTACAGCCAACAAGCATTTGCAGTAGCTGCACCGACACTCTGGAACAATCTCCCTCTCTCCCCATCCGTCAAGCTACCTCCGTTGACTCATTCAATTCTCTCTTAAAATCTCATCTTCAGCTAGCAAATGGGCCACGCACTAACACCCGCTACAGCCAACGAGCATTTGCAGTAGCCGTACCGACACTCTGGAACAATCTCCCTCTCTCCCCATCCGTCAAGCTACCTCCGTTGACTCATTCAATTCTCTCTTTAAAATCTCATCTTCAGCTATCAAATGGGCCACGCACTAACACCTGCTACAGCCAACAAGCATTTGCAGTAGCTGCACCGACACTCTGGAACAATCTCCCTCTCTCTATCCTCCAATGACTCATTCAAATATCTCTTAAAATTTCATCTAATGTACATCAGGCCAAACAAAAAAAGTCTCTGGTTTCTGATCATAAGTCAGCTTCAAAATGGGTGTGGTGACACGCTTTTTTTTTGGTAATCTTTTTTTTTTTGACCAAACCAAATTTCTCAAGCATGATGGCTAAGAGAGGCCTCACAAATCAGGCAAACGTTCATACCCCTTTGAGAAAAAGTCATTTAAAACAAAGCACGGCAGAATTCCAATCGATCCAGCAATGTTGCTGCAATTGGACATCGTGTCATAGCAAAAAAAAAACTTTAAAAAACTAAAAATGCCGACGCGCAGGTCTGAGGAGACGCGCACAGAGACCAGAAACCGGAGACATTTTTTTGTTGGCCTTATGTGAAGTACTTTGAAACATCTGTATTAATTAATATTATTAATAAATATAATATACATGTATTATCATTTTGATTATCAAAAGAATGTTGGATACTTACAATGGTTCTCCTGTAGCGATATACCCTTTGATAATTTCAGGTGAAAGGTCACTGAACATGACCTCGGTTGTCTCATGAAATCGCATTACGTTAAACGGCTGATCAGACTGATTGTCTGCATCTGCCACAAAAAAAAAGAAGACAAACAGCCATGTACAAAACATTTTTTTCTTCTCATTTTGTGCTAATGTCCACTTTTGGTTGTGTTACCCCTTTTTCACCAGCAGATCCAGTGGGGGGGGGGGGGGGGGCGTTGTCTGTGGCTAGGTCACTGTCTCTTCCTATACTTCAGCATTGCCATTGAATCCAATAACCTTAGCAAAAACCGCTTACTTCAAACACGGCCTTACCCGGGGCCAATTTCACTGAGTTGCTAAGCAAAAGAAAAAAAATTGCTTACCCATTTGCATGTCTCGTTAGTTAATAATAATAGTAATAATAATAATACTAATGTGGACTTATATAGCGCACGTATCCACCAAACTGGTGCTCAAGGCGCATTATATTTTTACCCCTGCTCATCAGGCTCATAAATCATTCCTGAAACCATCTCAGCTCCCTGGGGAGTATACAGCTCAATTGCTGCCATTACAGCGCATATAGGGCTAATCAAACACAACAACCAACTCTGCCCTCACAGGTACCCATTTACCCCTGGCTGGAGAGAAGCAATTATGGTTAAGTGTCTTGCTCAAGGACACAAGCACCATGGTCGCGGTTGGGATTCGAACCCACATTCTGAAGACTCAGCCATCAGAACACAAATCCGATGCACTAAAGCACTCGACCATGGCACTCCATAAGTTACCATTCAAAGTTCCATAAAAATTGTGTTTAATTTGGCTGTTAGTTAACTAAGCAAACTGTTTAATTAGCCCCTGGTGTTTACTTACTTTTAGGGGTGAGTAAAGCCACACCTGTATGTACGTAGTGAGTACTCCCACTTAGTTGACTCAGCATCTCAAAGGCATCTTTCTCGTCTCTTGGTTTCTCCAGGATTTTGTCTCCTAATGTCTGCAACAAAGGGAGCAAAAAAACACACACTTGTTGTTACAATGATCTTAAGGTTCATACTGAACCACCCATTAGAGTAGC
Source organism: Zoroaster sp. YZ-2022 (assembly GCA_029582265.1). Taxonomy (NCBI): domain Eukaryota; kingdom Metazoa; phylum Echinodermata; class Asteroidea; order Forcipulatida; family Zoroasteridae; genus Zoroaster; species Zoroaster sp. YZ-2022. The sequence goes on along the minus strand of CM055833.1, from coordinate 23,586,854 downwards.
TTTTTCCCACGAGCAACATCAGTGTGGAACTCTCTCCCAGATACATGTTTTCCTCCAGTGTATAGCCTCCAGACATTCAAGAGAAATGTGAATGTACATCTTAGAGTGGAGTAATCTTTCAGTCAGGTGGGAAAGCTCTAAGTATTGACGGGAAAAACGTCAGGTGACAGCAAATTTCAACTTTTGAGAGTATTTTTATTGGTTTTTTATCCCCCCCCCCCTCCTTTAGTTCTAGCCTGCACTTTAAGTGGCATTTAAGAGCCTTGTGCCTTGGCAACCTTTCATAAAAAAAACAAATGAAATTCTCTAAGATACCAGATAATTAAAGGGAAGTATAACATTGGTAATTACAAGATTATCAATTAACAAATTATTCGAAAAAAATTACTTTGTTGTAAAGTGTTACACGATTCGATCATCCTGCTAAGGTATGTCGTCTGAGGTGCTTTCATCTTAGAGTAAGCAGGAATTTACACAAAGTTGCTCGACGACAACTTTTTTTTATTAAACATAAAAACAGAGCATCTATTGTGATGAAACTTTCATAGATTCATCAGGAGTGTGATTTGACAAAAGTAAACAAATCCTGAAAAATGGGTAGCGGGCCTGGTCTCCCTTTGGTCTAGAGGACAAAGCCCCCCTGAACCTCCTGTGGATAGCAGGCCTGGGTCTCCCTTTGGTCTAGAGGACAAAGCCCCCTGAACCTCCTGTGGATAGCAGGCCTGGGTCTCCCTTTGGTCTAGAGGACAAAGCCCCCTGAACCTCCTGTGGATAGCAGGCCTGGGTCTCCCTTTGGTCTACAGGACAAAGCCCCCTGAACCTCCCGTGGATAGCAGGCCTGGGTCTCCCTTTGGTCTACAGGACATAGCCCCCTGAACCTCCCGTGGATAGCAGGCCTGGGTCTCCCTTTGGTCTACAGGACATAGCCCCCTGAACCTCCCGTGGATAGCAGGCCTGGGTCTCCCTTTGGTCTACAGGACATAGCCCCCTGAACCTCCCGTGGATAGCAGGCCTGGGTCTCCCTTTGGTCTACAGGACATAGCCCCCTGAACCTCCCGTGGATAGCAGTCCTGGGTCTCCCTTTGGTCTACAGGACATAGGCCCCTTAACCTGCCGTGGATAGCAGGCCTGGGTCTCCCTTTGGTCTACAGGACATAGCCCCCTGAACCTCCCGTGGATAGCAGGCCTGGGTCTCCCTTTGGTCTGACACCCCTGAACCTCCGTGGATAGCAGGCCTGGGTCTCCCTTTGGTCTACAGGACATAGCCCCCTGAACCTCCCGTGGATAGCAGGCCTGGGTCTCCCTTTGGTCTACAGGACATAGCCCCCTGAACCTCCCGTGGATAGCAGGCCTGGGTCTCCCTTTGGTCTAGAGGACAAAGCCCCCTGAACCTCCCGTGGATAGCAGGCCTGGGTCTCCCTTTGGTCTACAGGACATAGCCCCCTGAACCTCCCGTGGATAGCAGGCCTGGGTCTCCCTTTGGTCTAGAGGACAAAGCCCCCTGAACCTCCCGTGGATAGCAGGCCTGGGTCTCCCTTTGGTCTACAGGACATAGCCCCCTGAACCTCCCGTGGATAGCAGGCCTGGGTCTCCCTTTGGTCTAGAGGACAAAGCCCCCTGAACCTCCTGTGGATAGCAGGCCTGGGTCTCCCTTTGGTCTACAGGACATAGCCCCCTGAACCTCCTGTGGATAGCAGGCCTGGGTCTTGCTTTGGTCTACAGGACATAGCCCCCTGAACCTCCTGTGGATAGCAGGCCTGGGTCTCCCTTTGGTCTACAGGACATAGCCCCCTGAACCTCCTGTGGATAGCAGGCCTGGGTCTCCCTTTGGTCTACAGGACATAGCCCCCTGAACCTCCTGTGGATAGCAGGCCTGGGTCTCCCTTTGGTCTACAGGACATAGCCCCCTGAACCTCCTGTGGATAGCAGGCCTGGGTCTCCCTTTGGTCTAGAGGACAAAGCCCCCTGAACCTCCCGTGGATAGCAGGCCTGGGTCTCCCTTTGGTCTACAGGACATAGCCCCCTGAACCTCCCGTGGATAGCAGGCCTGGGTCTCCCTTTGGTCTAGAGGACAAAGCCCCCTGAACCTCCTGTGGATAGCAGGCCTGGGTCTCCCTTTGGTCTACAGGACAAAGCCCCCTGAACCTCCTGGATGTTTCATTTTTGAGGATTTACAGACTATCCACATCCCCACAAACAAGAAACTAGAGGTTTGGACACAATACTTCTTCTTTCAAGAACATTTTGAGGTAAAGGGAGATTTGTAAAAATCCTGAGAAATCACAGGCTTGGTAATTTTATCATAATTTTTTTTTAAACCCAAGGGTTTAACCCTAACTCCCCAGGCCCATTTGCTTACACATAACCTGAATCCTTCCTAACTCCCTAGGCCCACTTGCTTGCACATAACCTGAATCCTTCATAACTCCCTAGGCCCATTTGCTTACACATAACCTGAATCCTTCCTAACTCCCTAGGCCCATTTGCTTACACATAACCTGAATCCTTCCTAACTCCCTAGGCCCATTTGCTTACACATAACCTGAATCCTTCCCAACTCCCTAGGCCCATTTGCTTACACATAACCTGAATCCTCCAAAACCCTTCAGTAGTAAAGCAAGCACATGACATGTATGCACACGTGTTTCTAATCTGTGATACATGCACATGGCCGGGGACCCTCCCTGCATGCATGGAGCAATAAACAGTGTCCACTGACCCAAGCACTGACCTTGCAATCACTACAACAAACATGGATGTACATGTACCATGGAAAAGCAAGTATGCCTAATAACCTCAATCCTCCAAAATCCTTCACTTTAGCAAAGAGCATGTAGCATGTAACCTCAATCCTTCAAAAGCCTTCACTTTGGCAAAGAGGATTTTGGAGGATTTGAGAAGGTTAGGGTTAATAAACCAATAACAAATACTAATAAAACATCCTATGAATATTAAGGGAGAGCTGTTGGTGAACAATGCAAATATATGTAAATATTTGAGAAAGCATTTTGGTTTAAAAATATATATATATATTTCCAACAAAATAAATATATCCAATTTGTACATAAGCATGTAGCATGTAACCTCAATCCTTCAAAATCCTTCACTTTAGCAAAGAGGATTTGGGAAGGTTAGGGTTAAATGAACATACATCACATAATACTAGGCTTGGGCGATATCAATTTTTTTCATCCACGATATATCGTCAAACATATATCGCGATTTTTGATAATATCGCGATTAATTTTTTCACGCATGAGTGCTTTAAAGCAGATAATAACAGAGACGTACCCATCTACAAGCGTCACAATAAATTGCCATTGATTACCCGAGAGACACATGCAATCGCGCCGTTCACGAGTGCACCATGGCCACTGGCAAATTCGTTTGCATAATAATTATGTGGGACGGTTACTGTGTCGTGCATCCCAATCAAATCATCAGCCCGAGTTCACATGATTCGCATTCCACGTGACTGGGGTCATAGTATAAACACGTGACTAAGTTTATTCCTGCATATACCGTGGGGAATAAAACCATGTGATTGTGAACGTCATTTGCACTTCGTAAATGTGACCAAGTTTGGATTGTAGTCATACTATTTTAATTAAACGTCACATGGTTTATCAAGAGTATGTGTTTGTCACACTTGACAAGAGTCCCAGTATGGTATAATAGAATAGTTTTTAATCCCCCAACTTCGATCGAGCCATTGCCAATCCATGCTTTGATTTAATTCATGACTAATGTCGATTTTTAAGGTAACGCCCATAGTCTGCATATATTTAAATATGCATGATATAAAATGTGGTGCGCCATGTGGTGCGCATGTAGTGCGCCAGCCAGAGTCACAGACCACCATGGCTAGAGTGACACGTAAACATTGTTGGATCAAATACCTCATTCAATCCCCAACACTTAATCAGTCTGAATAGATTTCTTTGCTAGTGGCGGTGGATTAATAAACAACACCCTGTCAGGCGGCTCCTTTGTGATCTGACAGTAGGCTTACTACAGTAAAAGTTCGGTTTTGTTTCTCACGAAAGCTGAACAGACTTCCCCAAGTTTTTTCCATGGAATTTCTGACCTTACTGACGATCAAGGATTTTTTTTAATCGCGATATATTTTTTTTCATCGCGATATCTCGATGATTTGAAAAGTTCTCGATACCATAATCGAGTAAAAGAAAATATCGCGATATTCGATATTATCGTGTCATCGCCCAAGCCTACATAATACCGATGTTATACCTGCCCTTAAAGAGCAACATGAATGAATAAAGGTTGGAGGTGTGAGTGTTATTTTCAAATACCCACAACACAGTGCATATCCCTATAGTTAAGCCTCTGTAAGGGACATTACATATACTTACTACAACAGTATCAGCTCCAATGACAAGGTCTGGTCGATTTGTCTGGGGGAAAGAAAACACAAGTTTACTTTAATGATTGACATTTTTGTATATGAAACTGACTGAACATTTATTTACTGCGATATAAACTTTTGGAGAATTGAATTAAAGTGCAGAACATTTACTATTTTACCAAAAATTGCTTTAAGAACAATGTTTTTATGATTTAAATCAATTTAAACTGCTTGGTGAAATAAAATAGAAGGTACATCCAAAAAAAAAAATATTAACCCTCCTGCTGAAGCTACAATTTAGTGGCAAATAGCTATAGAGGTCAAAACCATTCAACTGACTGTTTTGACTGTTGACCCAAATGTGCACACAGGGGCATTTTGACCACCCTGAACAATAAAAGACAAGTCAAAAGTGGTCAACTCATTTTGACCTGTAAATGTAAGGTTTGACAGTGTTCGACTTTTAAGTGCACTACATATACCTTGGCAAGTATATCAACATTTTGACTGATTTTGACCCTTGTAGTCATAGGAAAGTTAAGCAAAATCTATATAAAATATGGATAACATACAGAATCAAAGTATTCTTGTTTTTAAAAAATTGTGAGCAAAATTTCAATTGATCTTGAAAATTCCCGAGTGATAATTTTACCCCTTTCAATCTCTCTGCAACCTCCTCTGCTTTCCTCAAAGCGGTTTCCTCCGCATACTCCACTGCAGAGCTAAAAGATGATTTGTCAAGATTCTCCTCAAAATTGGAAGATACGACTTCAAATTTCAGTCCCTATCAAAAGAGGAAAAATAAAATCAAATAGCATCTCAAAAGAAAATGGCATCTCACAAGTGTTAAAAATAAATAATAATAATAAATATAACATTATGCCAACTTCTATGTAAATCTTGACTTATCCACAATATTTTTAGGGCCAATACACTGAACTCCCTCTGTATCCTTGGCCCTAGACCCACATGTACAAAAAAACAGCAGCGATTTTTCAACCTTTGATCTGCTAATTATTACAATCTATGTTAGCTAGCCCAAGCATACAATTTGACATTTAGTTTGCTGTTGTGAGACCCCTATTTTTGGTGAAATTTTAATTTTATCATTTTTATTATTTTTTTTAATTTAAAAAATGTTTCAAAAATTTCATGAAAGTGAGATACATGTCTCCAGAACAGCAGAATTTATGCCAAAAGTGTCTCCTTGGGCAAGGTTATCTAATCACAAAGTTTTAGGTTGTAATAATTAGCAGATCAAAAGCTGAAAAAAGAAAATCGCTCCTTTTTTTGTACATGTGGGGTTAGTGCCAAGGATATGGAGGGAGTCCAGTGCATTGGCCTTAGGATGAGGCTAATAAGCAATACATATCATGTAGTATAACATAAGAAATGCTAGGGTCATCCTAAGTATTTATCTTGATACTCACAATGCTTCTCAAGACATTCTTGCGTCTGGGTGATCCACTTGCTAAGATGATCCTCATAGCAGACAGCTCGGACATGACTGGTTGAAGCATGATGCTTCAACTTCTTTAAAATCCTTGTAGTGTACAAAACAGGATCCCTTGTAATATTTCTGTCCGACTCTGAGCGTGGAGGTAGAATTTGAGATGCTATCATTTGAAATATACAAGTTAAATTATATTTTGACTGAATTAAAATCCGAAGGCTGATCAAAATTCTTTGAATAATTATTTATACATTGGCCAGATGACAGTGTACCAGTGAAAGTTCTCACACTGCCACTGCCGTTTTTGCGACTGTAACCACGTTTGGGCTTCGGTCATTGGTTAAGCGTTTTCGCAAGTTCAGTTGTGCTGTGATGACATTGTTCTGACCAAACATAACCCGAAGTTTGGTTTCAAGATGGCGGATTGTAAAAAGTAACGAAAGTTTTGTTAATTATTTGTTAAAACATGATGAAATGATTATTCATATACCAGTATATCTTTCAAGTTTATTACTAGCACTCACGAGTAAGTTCTATTTTGCAAAAATTTGAAGTAACGTTAGACCGTATATTTTGAATTTGAGAAACGTTGATGATTGAACACATTGCAAACTGAAAACAATTTTCTGGTTACATTCACGTTTTCACAAAGCTATGCCATCTTGTTTCTAGTCAAGAATATGACAAGTTTCTGGTTAGGGTTGCGAAAACGCGCCCCACATAGGATCCTATCAACAGTCTGGTGTTAGCAACATAATGTGGGTTCGAATCACGGCCGTGACACTTGTGTCCTTGAGCAAGACACTTAATCATAATTGCTTCTCTCCACCCAGGGGTTAAATGGGTACCTGTGAAGGCAGAGTTGGTTTGCTCTATATGCGCTAGAAATGGCAGCAATTGAGCTGTATACTCCCCAGGGAGCTGAGATGGTTTCAGGAATGATTTATGAGCCTTATGAGCAGGGATAATAATATAATGCGCCTTGAGCACCACTTAGTTGGTGGATACGTGCGCTATATAAATCCACACATTATTATTATTATTATCCAATACAATAGGAAGTGTATTGCACAGCAGATAGGGTCCTATAATCAGGGTTACCGAGCAAGTGTGAGAACTTTTGCAAAATGTCACGTCAAATTATGTCCCTAAAACCATGGAGGAAGGAACCTAAGTTCCTCCATGCTAAAACCGGTCCTGGAAAGAATGTCATATCCGGCCGCCACTTTTTAAGGGCTTTTTTTATTTTTTTGCAACCACTAACCAGTTAAAAAATCATTCTATCGATTTTTGGTGGTACAGAAAGCAAAAACTATCTTTAAAATCCACTTTTATGATGGTTTTCGGACTTGATTTCCCTTCTAAAAAATCCTCCCCTTCAGAAAATACAAGGATCCTATTATAGTTGCCACTACGCATGTACAATGACTGTGTTGGTCACTAATTGTGGAGTTGACAAGATCAGACTGACATGACTGAGGAAGTCATCGTATAACAAAAATGCCCGATTTTTCATGAAATAAATATCTTGGAATAATTTGAAGTATATGTCCATCATCATCCATATGTTCTCCACCTTACCAGGTAGGTAAGATTACATTATTGGTTATATTTAACCCTAACTCCCTAGACAACAAAAGCAGTTGGAGGATTTTGAAGGATTTTTATTGTTCAGTAACAATGCTTAGGGAGAATGAAAAATAGTGGTGGCCAGATACGACATTCTACCCCCGGTCCTTGCTCTAGTAGTTCTATGCTAAAACTAAGTTAAACAATATTAATAATTAATAACGTTTGACAGTAGGCATTGCGATGATTGCCATTGGCATTACCAGCCAAGGCCACCATACCTACCAGACAGGAATGTCTGTCACACGTTCTACTTTTCAGGTGTATGGCTGTACTTTATATCAGCATGTTAATTGTTACTTGTTTTCGCAAATAACATGATGCAATATCGGTTTGTTTTGAACCAATGCATGCACTTTATGCAGCATGTCATTATTGATTTATCAGCGACCTTTGACCCAGCGCTAGCAAGCTCGAGCTGTGTACGTTTGTACGAGTCAGATGGAGAGAGAGGGCGCCATACAAAACGTATGTACATGTACTGCATGTATAGTGTATGTTCTAAAAAACTTGTTTTGATGAGATAATAGTGCGTCCTGTTTATCTGTGAGCATGGAGGAAGGAAAACAGAAGGAGTTACAACGACGTACATGTATACATCAAAGGTTTATGTCTTCTGCCGAAGTCATAAAACAAGTGGGTGGTAAACAATCACCCAGAAATCGCTAATCCTATTAGCACATTTTGGCTCGTGCGCGGAGTGCTTTGCAAAGGATTCTGGGTACTGAAATGCCAGTCAATTACGTCATACAGTGCATACAAATCGTTACAAAATGGCGGCGTACGGAGCAGCTGACTTTATTTCGGGTTCTGAATTAAGAGATTTGAGCGACTTTTCTGAGGAATTTGATACAAATGATTTAGAAGGGTTTAATTCAGAATTTGAAGATGAAGGAGGTGAAAATATAACAGAGTAGTATGTCAGATGGGGGTTTTGGGACAGTTACCCTTTTTAGGGCGTGGTTGATTTTTTTTAAAAGGGGTGGGGTGGGGTTGATGAAGTCATAGGTTGATTTTTTTTTTTAAGGGGGGTGGTTGATAAAAAAAAATTTAAATCGCACATATAAAATTGAAATAAAAAAATTTAAAAATCGCACTTAAAAAAATGAAATAATTAAAAAATATTATATAGATTAATAGTAAAGAGGATGGAAAGATATTTATCGAAATGGACATTGAGAGAATTGAAAAATTTTATCAGAGAACATAGACCAATTTTTATACTGCGAGACGAGAAAACGGGTAAATTTTTAAAACGGTCTTATTACGAAGCGGTAAAAAGATATTTACGTCGTCGTAAACAAAAGCCATTATATAAATTAAATTTAGCCGAACTTAAACTAAAGAGTATGTAAGAATAAATAATATTGTTTTACCCAAACATTACCGCGGGAGAAGAGGAGAGCACACTAAAAAAGGGTATATCATCGCTATTAAAAAGGTTTCACGGTATAGAACCCGAGTTGAGATTTGACGAACCACCCATCGACGGTGGAAGCTATTTACGTGAACGATGGATGTTTGTACCGTCTGGTCATAGCAAAGAAGAAGATTTAAACATATTTTGGGAAGCGGTAAAGCCAAAGATCATCGAAAAGTTTGGTTTAGACTTGCAAGATTTTACATCGTTTAAGTTTATGATATATATACATATACTTTTACAAAAAGATAGAGGAGATGGTATGATGGATTGGGCCGACCCACAATTTCATAATAACGGGCAAATTGTTTTATTTAATTTGAATAGCATCAAAAATGTACTCGATACTGTTTTTTCACAAATTCAAGAGTCTTTAGAAAAGTGGACGTACAACGGTTCTAATTGGATCGTATATCGTATTGCAGATCTACGAGATATCAACCTTTAAAAAAAAAAGGACTTATTAAATATTCATTTAAATTAAACATGTGTTTTCTAATTAACTATTTAGCATGTTTAGTAAACACTATATTTTAAATTAACTGAAGATCTTTGGTAAGTCAAGCCAGGAATTCAAATGCGTACAAAATAATGGGTAGAATGTCGTATCCGGCCGCCACTATTTCTCACTCATTATAACTAGTAATAGTATAACCAATATAATGGTATATCTTACCTGCTCAGTAAGGTCGAGAACATATGAATGATGATGGTCATGTACTTTTTACTGATGATTCTACATATTTTTTTCATGAAAAAAATCAAGCATTTTTGGTGTTCGCAAAAGTTAGGAAAGGCTAATAAATTATTCCGAAAAAATGTCACTTTTTAGAGAATTTATAAATTGCAAAACTAACAAACAAACTACAACTGGCCTTCACGTTGGTCGATTTTGACGATGAAAACATCAGAACGTTCGGAAAAAAATTCTCTATTCACTGCGAAACAACGTGCATACATGAAAACCCCGCGAAAACAACTGCGCATGCGAAAAGTACATTTGTTGATAATTCATTACTCCAATGAATAACGAAATAATCAGCTTCGTGAGGCTAGGTAACGTTCAGCGGCAGAATTAGAAGAGATCGGCACAGGGGGATTAACGCAGTCGTAAAACAGACGAGCGCTGCGCGTATGCGGGAGACCCATGTGATTTTCTTATGGGGCTGGTGAAGGTGCGAATTGGTCGCAAGATAAGAAAGTGGCCGTTGTAACTCCTTCCGTTTTCCTTCCTCCATGCTGTGAGTAAACACATGTAATTATTTTGGGTAAGTTCTGAATAAATCTAGAGATATAGTGCTTTGAAATTTTACAGGATTTAGTGAACTAAAGCTGATAAAGTTTTTGGTAGTTTTCTTCCTTCCTCCCCCTCCGCCGACAGACTCACTGTGTTGCGCACGCGCACGAGAGTTACTCTGCCGCGCCGCACAGACAGGTGACTTGGAGGTCGAAGTTCAACTTGACGCATTGCAATTTGCTTCCGGATATGTTTCATTTGTAGGGACACACAGCTGCTGTACATAAGCCAATACATATTGTACCAGACAAGTTAGCCTATATATTAAAAACGTATTAATTCAGATCCCATGTGAATACTGATTATGATAATTGGTAAATAAAAAATATAATCTATAAAGAAGAAACTGGTAAAATGTATTTCAGGATTGTTACTGATACCTAATCTGGTATTTAGGTAGAATGTCTGATCCAACCGTCACATTTTCTCACGCATTATAACCAATAATGTAATCTTACCTGCTCGGTAAGGTGGAGAACATATGGATAATGATGGACGTATACTTCAAATTGTTCTAGATATATTTTTTTCCTCAAAAAGATATTAATCGTTAATTCGGATGATAATGTTTTTAATCTCAGATCCATACAGTTTTAATGTCATCGTTAAACTGAAGTGAATCAACCATGCCTATCCTGTACACAACTATTGCAAGGGGTACAACGGTGCTGGCCAACTTTGCAGCGTGTCACGGAAACTTCACAGAGGTCACAGAACAGATTCTACCCAAGGTTCCCCCGGAGAACACAAAACTGACCTATTCACACGATTCCTATCTGTTTCACTACATCTCCGATAATAAGATTGTCTACTTGTGTATTACAGATGATGTAAGTATCTGTTATTAAAAGGGACAGTTATCATCATGATCAGAGCAGACTTTCAACAGGGCATGGAATCAGTGTCCTAGTTTAAGATGAATACGGTGACTGAAATTACTGGCTCATTTATGCAGCAAAAACGGTGATATGATCTTATCATGCGGGATATTATTTTCAGTCACTGAGTTAATCTACAGTTAGCACTTAGATTCCATGCCCTGTTGGTCGTGATGATATTGTCCTCTTGACCTTTATGGGTTATATGTTTATTATTATTATTTTTATTATTATTTTTATTATTTTTATTAAAAAAATAAACTATTGTGTTTTTGTCAACAGGAATTTGAAAGATCAAGAGCATTTATGTTCCTTGGAGAAATTAAGAGAAAGTGAGTAAAAATGATTGTGTTTGTTTTTCATTTAATCGATTTGCGATGTGATTAATATTTTGTGATTAACATAACCATGATTATAAGTTATATATATTTAAACAGTGAAATACACATGTGAACATTGGTTAAGTCTGCCAATCATTCTGTCATTTCTACAGTTCGCATTCAATGTCAAAAATGTGTGTTTTTGTTTGAAGATGATATTTATATTAATAGAGTTGAAAGGGATTGCGCTGCAACACTACATTTGAAGCAGTAAGCTTGGGCGATATCAATTTTTTTTCATCCACAATATATCGGCAAACATATATCGTGATTTTCGTTAGTATCGTGATTATTTTTTCATCCATGCATGATTGCTTTAGAGCCGATAACCACAAGTATGTACCCCTTCTACAAGCATCACAATAAATCGCAAATTTGTTTGCATAGCGTGTATGTACTTCTGAAGTAGTTCGCTTTTGTTTCTCATTTCCAAAAAATGAAAAGACTCCTAATTTTGTTTCCATGGAATTTCTTGACTTTACTCACAATGACGATTTTTTTTTAATCGCGATATATTTTTTTAATCGAGATTTGCTGATATCTTGATAACTTAAAAAGGTTCTCAATATCGTAATCAAATTAAAAAAAAGGTTCTCAATATCGTAATCAAATAAAAAAAAGGTTCTCAATATCGTAATCAAATAAAAAAAAGGTTCTCAATATCGTAATCAAATAAAAAAAAGGTTCTCAATATCGTAATCAAATAAAAAAAAGGTTCTCAATATCGTAATCAAATAAAAAAAAGGTTCTCAATATCGTAATCAAATAAAAAAAAGGTTCTCAATATCGTAATCAAATTAAAAAAAAGGTATCGCAATATTCGATATTATCATCTTATTGGCCAAGCTTATTAAGCAGCTCCGCCTACCAGTCTCCAGCATTCTCCTGAAGACAGTCAAAGCACACTGACTGAAACGTCGAGTTATCCCACAGGTTCTTCTCAGAATCACACAACTCAAGAGAGATTAAATTACATGATGTTATCGCAAACCTACTCTAATTATCGCTTTCCACCATGCAAAAGGGAAAATTTCATCACGTTCAGAGCAGACGTTCAGCAGGGCATGGAATCGGTGTCCTAGTTTCACGGTGACTGAAAATTACTGGCTGATTTATGCAGCAGCAGCACCAGTGTTATGACCTTATCGTGTGGGTTATTATTTTCAGTCACTGAGTTAATCTGAATGTAGCACTCTGATTCCATACCCTGTTGATCGTGACGATCGTTGTATTGTATATATTGATATTACCCATTTATTTTTTGTTTACACATAGGTTTAAAACAACATATGGATCCCAAGTAAAAACGGCTCTTCCTTTTGCAATGAATAGTGAGTTCTCCCGAGTTCTAGCAACACAAATGGTATGCATTGCACCTGGTTTCTGTACTAATAATCATTATTTATTTTATAACACAATGAACTGTCCACAATTGCCTCAAAATCAACATGGTGCCTTTAAAAAAAAAATCATTTTTTTTCTGATTCTACAAAATTGTGGCTTTAATGAAAAAGTAGATACACATTTATAATGCAGTCTGGTTTCTAAACATTAATTAGAGATTAACAAGAGATTACAACTAGATAACGCCTTTGTAGTATTTTATGGGCTGTTTCCACACACTGTCCCCCCAACTGATTCAGTGTGACACAATGTTTGCCTGTTGTTTGCAGTTGTTGGATTAGTGCATGCTTTATGTCTGCACTGGGAGTGTGTGCCATGAGCTGTTAATAGAGGGGATATTACTACAGGGAACGTCCACATTAATTGTTGCGCTATTAATAAAAAGGTGTTATTGAAAATGGAAACGGGTATCCAAAGTTTCCTGATTTTGGGTATCCGGTTCCAAAAAATCTGAAAATGCACAGCCCTATGATACAGTGATTGATATTAAACCAGAAATGTGAATAGCGGTCTTGTACTTTCATTTGTCTGTATATAGCGACACTTCTCGGAGGAGACGCCAGTAGACAGATTGGGACATATACAGAGTGATATGGACGACCTGAATCGTATCATGGTCAGAAACATTGGTAAGATAATCATATTATTTGTGTACTTTAATCTTGCGAAAACAGTGATGTATGCTGGCCTACCTTAACCACCCCCAAACCATTCAAACTCCAACAGCAGGGTTTGTTATTTTGGCGGATTGAGGAATGTTCTTAGCCAAAACAGCTAGGGGGCTAGGGTTAAGGGAAGGTACAACATTGGAAATGTATGCTTAATTTCTTTCAGTGATTCAAGATATACATAAAACAACCAAACGGTGGAAGTTTCAGCTTATTAGGTTGTGTCCTTATAGTGATATTTATTCAGATTGTTGTATTCATGAAAGAGTATCCTTTCCTTAAAACCCTCCTACAATCAGTGTAATTTTTTAAACAACCCATTCAGGCCACTCCAAGCCATTAGCTGTTGCCAGTGGCCTCCTATGGTTACCCTTCTGTGCACTGTCACACCACTGAGATTGCAGGGTAAGGTGGTCTCCCATCGATACATTGCAGGCCATACTAATATGTTCAAACATTTACAGTGGCCTTGGGTGGCACACAGTTGATTTTGTAAGATTACTTGGAAAGGACAGCAGGCTTGTACATGTATATACTGAAGGTTGCTCAAGAGCAGAATTTTGTGGATCGGAGTGGCCTCCATGTGTAGGAGGGTTAATTAATTCAAACTGGAAATTATTTAACTGGAAATTATTGATGCTTACAATACTGTAGGTTTTACATTAAATTTTGACCATTTGGTTAGGTTTGAATTACCAATGCTATAGACCATGTGACTTGTTTAAACTTTGCCTGACCTTTAGAGTACCAGTGTGATTTCCTGCCGGACAAAAGTGTGTGTATTTGTATGCAGAGTTTGTACATTTTGTTCTTCTCCAAATAACATCAAGAATTTGTTTAATTTTCAGATTTGAGATGAATAAGAATTGTTCTGCTGATATCTCAAAATATCGGATGTTATGGTTCCTTATCATAAACCAGTGTACATTTTGAGCCCGCCGCAGTTTGATCTTTGGGGGCTATGTTGTAAACATGTGATGTCATTGGTCACATCCATCTATATCTTACTGTTAACTCCTTGAAATTTTTCTTTGCTCAACAGAATCAATATCAAATAGAGGTGAAAGGTTAGAGCTGTTAATAGACAAAACCGAAGACCTAGAGACAACAGTAAGTATGATTGGATTTTGTCGATGATGTTACCCAGGTGCCACTTCAATCCTTTCATAATTCTCTATCAAGATTTCCAAGAAATTGTACTAATTTGGCCCGAATTTCACCCATCATAAAATGTGGTGGACATACTAGCTTAGGTATAAGATTGGAAATACATTAACAACAAAATGGTCGAATTTTAACACAAAACTTACTTGGTGCAAATCTTATGATGGTTTAAATCTCCCCAGAAATGTTTTTGTCATTTATAAAAAGTGTAATTCTTGTCAGTTTGTGCTCAGAATGCTCTTTCCTAAATTCCATCTAAGAATACGTACAACTATTTCCACTGTTTTCTCATTAATGACACAGCGTAACAAGCTGAAACTTTCACAGGTTGGTTGTATAATGTGTATGTTGGTTAAAAGAGAGTAAGCATATTCATAGAAGTAGTTTTGCCAACATTTCCAATGATTTACCTTCCCTTTAAAATGTACATCATCCATACTGCGGTCCATGTCTGGAACAGACTCCCAGACAATGTAGTTGGAGAGATCAGCAATAATGGTATTCAGTCCTTCAAGAGTCACCTGCATCAACATCTTCTATTAGATTCATGAAATAGCACAGAGTTCTTTGCCATTTTCCTAAGCTGCTGTGAACCACTGATTGGCCCATGAGGGTTACTGATATACTGTGCTTTATCGCCTATATCTGTGCATGACCTGGTCATGACCTGGTCATGACCTGGTAATTTTTCACCTTAAAACTTTTTTTTTAAATTGTAAAGGTAGTAAATATACATCATCAGAATTATGTCTTTTGATCTGATTCTTCATTGAGAATTGTTTTTCTCGAGGTACAACCTTCGTAGGTTTATTTCTGTAAATTTAACGTTTGTCTTTGTTACATTGCACGCAGTCTTTGACCTTCAGAAAAAGCAGCAAGACACTAGCACGGTCCATGTGTGTCAAAAACCTGAAGCTGACCATCATTCTTGTTATTGTTTTAATAGTAAGTAGACGTTAACATTATTAATTTACACAAATACACACACACACAAAAATGAACAGACAGACGGATAGATGGACATATAACAAGTCAGTGAGTTTGTTTGACGGACATACATACAAACTCAATGTAACCCACTGAACACGGACATCCTCGTAAGACAAACCAACAGAAATATCTAATTTCAATGTATTTGTATAATCAATGTTCCGATGAATTCAAACAAAATCAGAAGTTGCTGGTAAAATAATGAAAAACAGGGGTGATACTTCTTAAAGTGAAATTGAAGCCTTTGATTAACCCTAACTCCCTAGGCCCACTTGCTTACACATAACCTGAATCCTTCCTAACTCCCTAGGCCCACTTGCTTACACATAACCTGAATCCTTCCTAACTCCCTAGGCCCATTTGCTTACACATAACCTGAATCCTTCCTAACTCCCTAGGCCCATTTGCTTACACATAACCTGAATCCTTCCTAACTCCCTAGGCCCATTTGGTTACACATAACCTGAATCCTTCCTAACTCCCTAGGCCCACTTGCTTACACATAACCTGAATCCTTCCTAACTCCCTAGGCCCATTTGCTTACACATAACCTGAATCCTCCAAAATCCTTCAGTAGTAAAGCAAGCACATGACATGTATGCACACATGTGTTTCTAATCTGTGATACATGTACACGGCCAGGGACCCTCCCTGCATGCGTGGAGCAATAAACAGTGTCCACTGACCTTGCAATCACTACAACAAACATGGATGTACATGTACCATGGAAAGGCAAGCATGCCTAATAACCTCAATCCTCCCAAATCCTTCACTTTAGCAAAGAGGATTTTGGAGGATTTGGGAAGGTTAGGGTTAAGTGAATATAGAAAGAGTTGACAAAGCCTTCATTAACAGACCATTGTTTCTTTTATAATTACAGCTCATCATTTACTTCATTGTTTCTGCTGTATGTGGAGGATTGAACTGGCCGCACTGTGCGCACTGATGAAATCTTACATATTAATTTACCCTAACCCCTTACATGCATTTCCCAGACATCCTACTGAATGCAACAAAATGCAACAACTGAACAGTGAGCAGGCCTGCTCAATGAAACAAGATCCACCGGCTGGAACAATTGTTCTTTTGTTCTTTGCTGAGGGCAACAAGATGCATCAAGATGCATCACCCTTTTTGTATTATAAATAGAGAATTAGCTATGTTGCAAACTGCTTACCAACCTAAAGGACCTGTGGTATAAATGCAAAATAGCAGTTTCTTTATATTTGTTGCATCTTGTTGCATTGACAGGCCTCCCAGCGAAACCTATAAAACCTATATTTCAAAATGGGAACCTTTATTTCCCCCAAAAAACCTGTAACACATTTTCAACTTCCTCATAAAATCCTTATGGCTTTGAAGAAAATTATTTCCTAAGTATAAAGAGATGAAGCCAAAACGGTAGCCAAACTGTAACATGTGTACCGCTCTTAGATTTTCTGCTGGACAGGGTATGGGGTAATGTACTTTGTTGCAAAAAGTACTCAGAAGGTAGGCAAATTACAAACAAACTTGTTACTTAACACTGCATTATCACTGGAAATAACCTGTAAAAACCTATATTTTGGCATTTGGTAAACCTATAATAACCTATACATAACAGCAAAAGAAACGTCACCCCTAAAAATATTTATTATTTTCATTTTATAATTAATATAATTTGTTTAATGAAGAATATTATGAGTATGGAGTGTAACACGAACACAATGTGGCAAATTTGGTTGACCTGGCAGCCAACCATCCCACAACATTGTACATGAATATTTATTATGTTTGATAATATAATTACTTAACAAAATTTAGGGGGTGACGTTTCTTTTGCTGTATATATTTTGCTTTAAAAACCTAGTTAAAAAAACCTATATTTGGTAGATTAGGCACTGGGAGGCCTGCATTGAGCATGGTTAGGGTAAACATTTCCACTGTCATAGGCAGAGACATGACATAATAGGCGGGGGTGAATTTCTTTTCTTATTTAGGACTCCTTTCTTGAAGATTTGAAATACATGTAATCAGATCTGACTTATATAAACAGAACAGAGTTCTTATTTTGAATGACAAAACTGAATGCATTTGCCTAATGTTTTGTGAAATGATCAAATGTGTCTAAATGTTTTTTTTGTTTTTTTTAAATTTATTTTAAATTTGTTTTTTTTATAAATCAAAGTGCAGATGTTTTACTAGTAAGTTCGGCAGTCATGGCTATTAAGTACTATTGGTAGTCATGTCATGACTACACTGTGAGATAACAATCATGCCAAATGCCAAGCGAAACATTTCAGAATATATATTATAAAAACACACTTCATGTAAATTGTACTGAAAACGTTTTGGCTTTACAAAAATTTGCCACTACAAAAGTAGGTGCACACATCTCTATGGGGAACTACCATATGGTAATAATAATAATGTGTGGACTTATATAGCGCACGTATCCACCAACTAAGAGGTGCATTATATCATTACCCCTGCTCATAAGGCTCATAAATCATTCCTGAAACCATCTCAGCTCCCTGGGGAGTATACAGCTCAATTGCTGCCATTACAGCACATATAGGGCTAATCAACCAACTCTGCCCTCACAGGTACCCATTTAACCCCTGGGTGGAGAGAAGCAATTATGGTTAAGTGTCTTGCTCAAGGACACAAGTGTCACGGCCGGGATTCGAACCCACATTCTGCTGCTAACACCAGAACTTGAGTCCGATAAGCTAGACCGCTCGGCCCTCTATGTGTACACAATATTTGCATAAGTATAAAAAAAGTATGCTTCAAATAATTCCAAATGATACTTGTTTTATCTAGACTAATCCCTTGGATAATTTTTTCGGGGGTTCTGGTTAATAAATCTTAATGTTTTCACTCAGGTTATACATTTTTTGGAGAGGTCTTTCATGTTCAATGGTAGATCTAGAACAACAGTTAAGGGAAGGGTCAAATGCTGGAGGGGAGAAGCCATTCATGGCAGGGGATCCAGGGAAAGATATGAGGGAAGATTTTTTTTTAAGGCTGCGTTTCCGGTTATTTCGGGACCCGTAAACAATTTGTAAAAACACGTAAATACTCCCGAATGTATAAAATAACCCATATGAACACAAGTGTCTCTTGTTTAATTAGAGTCATAATAAATGTGGACTTAATGTAATAATTTTCCCACCTGTATATTAAAAATGACTCGTAGCATCCCCATTCCTCAGACAAAATTTTGGAAAAGTCGTTTACGGGTAATTGGAACAGAAAAATGGAACCGGGTAATGACAGTTTTGGTCGGGTATCCGGGTACCCGGCACAGCCTTAAATTTTTTCTTCCAATTTTTTATTAATTTTTTTTAGGGGGGGGGAGGCGCTTTGGGAAATATTTGGCCTCCCTGGGTCTGCCCTTGTACGTGTACCACCATTAAATGCATAAATAAACATATTTAAAAAAGGCAAAACCTCGTGTTTTTTTTTTTAATTTACACAAAGTTCCATTTCAATTTTGTTCGTAAGTATGGTCCATTTGCAAACAGCAAATTTACTTGTCTTTGTATATTTTTCTATACTTATTTAATATGCTATTCTTAACTTAAAACAGAATTGCTGTCAAGGAAACTCGTGTTTCTGCAGTTTCTTCTATTTATATGGAACCAATATTGAAATAACTCCTATTAAATATTTTCATATTAATGATACATCTTGTTTGCAATCCTTGTACTTGACAAAACAACTCATTTAAAAGTTCACAGTGTACAGTTTTGATAAAAGGTAATTTTGTGCATTTATAATTCAAAATGATTCAATCCAGTAATACCCAGTATACATTTGTGCTAAAATGTCTGTAAATGCATCCATATTTTGTAAGAATCAAGATATGTATTATTTTTAAAAAAAACGCTCATTGTGTCGTTAGTGAAAATGCATATAGATTGTTCGTAATCATTCCAACATGCATATTTTCGTCTCCAGAAGTCACAAATTTGCAAACTAATTTGAAATAATCTGGTAATTATCAATGATGTACCTTCAATTTAGGGCAAAAATAAATGTGGTTTGAAGTAGAAAAATATTAAAGTAAGGTATGAACTTGCATGCTTGTTCCGTAGCAGCTTGGTGTGCTTTGATATGTTGTTAAAACAATACCAAACCTTACACAGATCTGACTTGATGGCATTTTTTATTCAAAGTGTAGGAGTAAAGATGTATATTCCAGGTGATTTCTTATTTTACCATAATAGTATTTTGTTTAAAGAGACAGTATTGTCATGATCAGAGCAGACTTTCAACAGGACATTGAATCGGTGTCCTAGTTTGAGATGAACACAGTGACTGAAATACTGGCTTATACATGACCTTATCGTGCGGGGTATTATTTTCAGTCGGTGAGTTAATCTAAAACTAGCATTCCGATTCCATGCCCTGTTGATCGTGAAGATATTGCCCCTTTAAATCTGTATTTGATCTATTCCTAGTTGAAAAATAGTAAGTAATGAAGTGAATAAATGAATTTATGGCACAGTGTGATCATTTCATTGTTGCTCAAATAATGCTTAAATCAAAGTATTTTGTGAAATATTTCA
Source organism: Zoroaster sp. YZ-2022 (assembly GCA_029582265.1). Lineage (NCBI taxonomy): Eukaryota > Metazoa > Echinodermata > Asteroidea > Forcipulatida > Zoroasteridae > Zoroaster > Zoroaster sp. YZ-2022. The sequence continues at coordinate 23,566,649 of CM055833.1, read as the reverse complement.
TTTACCGGCCTTATCTTTGCTGGGAAAATATACTGATTAAATTTGTTTTGAATCTGGTGAAATAGCGAAAAACAAATGGAATATACATCTCTAAACTGTATGATGGTTACGTCATGTAAATAGGATTTGTTCTTTATATATTATTCTGTGCCAATATATTTTATAACATGAATACATTTATGTTATTAAGAGTAACAGCTTGTCCTAAATAAAATACAAATTTATATTATTTTGTAAACATTTTGTTGTTGACGAAATATAAAATGTTGTCAAGAATTGTACATGAATTTAATAAAGTGCCTGATCAAGCATACAGTGGCTTGATGGAAAATGTTATCAATGTACATGGATTTTCAGTTTAATGTTAGAAACAGGTGATTTGCATATGATGTTAATGTTGATGTTGCCTGTTCTGTCAAAGAGAAAACAAAATGGCTGCCATATAAAACCATCAGTATTCCTTTAACAGGCTACTGCCATCTTGTTCTTGAGTTCTTTCGGGTACACCATGTAATGAGCTCTTTTTTGAAAAAGTGATGGCTCTGAAAAGAGCCGGTTGGTTTGTTCTCAACGTTTCGACTAGTCTGCTCTAGCCGTCATCAGGAGACTGAAGAGGAGTGGAGTAGCTTAGGATCTTGTTGTGGCCGGGAGCTGCTGTGATTGGTGCTCAGTGAAGTGTGTCGGCTGTCTGTGGGTGATGTTCAGTGGAGTGTGTCATTGGTTGTGCTGGTGTTCATGGTGGGTGGATTGTTGCAACCGATGTCTTGTGCTTGTTGATTTCTATGGCTTCCCTGATGTGGCGGTGGTACCAATTCTTGACTGGAGCGATGAGTGTGGTGTTGTCCCATTGGATGATGTGGTTCTCGTTGTATGCGTGTTTGATGATGGCTGACTTGTCTATTTCCCCTCTTCTCCATGGGCCTTGTGTTCCTTGAGTCTTGTTGGAAGGTCTCTGCCAGTCTCTTTGATGTATACTTTACCACAATTACAGGGAATGCGGTATACACCGGGTCGGCTGGCAGGGTCTTGTCTGTCCTTGTGTGTGTGAAGCTTGGATTGAAGTTTGCTGGAAGAGGTGTGGTACACTTTGATGTCTGCTTGTCGTAGAATATGTTGGATCTTGTGTGATGTCGGGCCAATGTATGGGAGGACGGCAATGGCGTCGTTTGCTGTGTCTTGCTGTTGTGGTGTTTCTTGTATCTGTTGGACTTGCTGTAGGTGATGTTGTAGGCTCGTTGTATTCGGGTTCGCTGAATCGATGACTTGACTGGTGGTGGATGGAATGATCTGGCGTCTAGGTAGCGGTCTGTGTGTGTTGGCTTGCGGTATACTGAGTGTCCCAAAGTGCCGTCCGGTAGCCTTGTGATGTTGACGTCAAGGAACGGGAGTGAACCAGACTTTTGTTTCCATGGTGAATTTGATGTCCGGATGATGGTGGTTGAGAAACTCTTGTAGCTTGCTGGAGTTGTGTGGCCAGATGATGAAGGTGTCGTCAACATAGCAGAGTCTTGGTTTGTGGGTTGCAGATTGAAGAGCTGATTTTTCAAATTCTTCCATAAATAGGTTTGCTAGGACTGGGGATAGAGGAGATCCCATCGGAGTCCCTGCAACCTGTTTGTAGAAGTCATTGCGCCATTTGAAACTTATAGATGTGGTGCATGTGTGGATGAGATCTTGTAGTTGTTCTGGAGTGAGGTCAGTGCGGTCTTGCAGAGTGGAGTCTTGTTGGAGTCTATTTTTGGCTATGAGGTTGGGGTTCTTCCGTAGGGACGTTGGTGAACAGCGACTCTATGTCGAAACTCACCAGCATGTCAGTGGGTTGAATGGTGAAGTTTTGGATGGTCTTGATGAAGTGGGTGGTGTTCTGTTTGGCCGACAAGTGGGTGCAGGATACTGGTGAGGTCATGAGCTAAGTTGTATGTAGGAGAACCCCTGGATGATATGATAGGTCGGAGGGGGTTGCTGGGCTTGTGAATCTTTGGCTGTCCGAAGCATCTTGGGCAGGTCAAACAGGATGGGTGAAGGTTATGGTACAGTGGAGTTGGTATGGCTGAAGTACGGTTTAGTGACAGGAGCTTGCTGGCGACTCTTCTCTCGATGGCGACTCTTCTCTCGATGGCTGGGATTGGGTTCTTGGTTAATATGTTGTATGTATCTGTGTTGAGGATGTCTTGGATCTTTTTAGTGTATTCTGTGCGGTCCATGATGACTGTTGTTTTTTTAATTTTTTTTTATGTAAGTCGCCCATCACAAGGCCAAAAGGCCACTCAAGGTGAGGGCTAACAAGAAAATTAGTCAAGTTAAGAGAAACCTGTTGACATTACGCTTGAGCTTAAATGGATTGTATGCAACAGGGAAACAAGATGAAGGAAGGGAATTCCAAAGTGAAGCAGTACGTGGGAAGAAACTTGTTGAGTACATCTTAGAATTGCATTTGGGAACTGTGACTGTATGAGGATGTGAATGGACTGAGAAGCGTGTAGTGCTAATTGCGACCAAGGGCGGTTTGGAGGGGCGACCGACAAAGACCGTTGGAGCACATACCATGATAGTATCTATAGAAGAGACAAAGTGAGGATACATTGCGACGATGAATAAGGGGTTCCAATGAAGCTGCCAGTTCATGGCCTACCAGGTTAACAACACGCCGCTGTATTTTGTCTTGCAGGAATAGGTGACAAGCTGGAGCACCAGACCAGATGTGACAACAGTACTCCATAACAGGGTGAATTGTAGTTTTGTAAAGGTACAGAATGGCAGAGGGGGGAAGACATTTCCGAGCACGGTACAGACAACTTATGCGCTGAGAGGCTCTTTTGGCAATTCCACAGATGTACTTGTCCCAGGATAGTTTATTGGTGATATCGAGACCAAGTAACCGAATGTCACTGACTTCCTGTAACGTTGTAGAATTCCTTTGTCAGCGTTGAGGATGTGGATCGATGAATCTTGGCCGAGGGCCTTGATTGTGCAATCTTCGAGTCTTGTGATGTTGGGCTTGGGTGGTTTGCAGTTCTTGAGTAGTTGTTGGACTTGAATGCGGATGTCATCTGCTGTGGTTTCAATCACTGTCTTGCCTTCTTGTTGAATCTTGTTCAAATATGGAGTGCCATGGTCGAGCGGTTTAGTGCATCGGATTTGTGTTCTGATGGCTGAGTCGTCAGAATGTTGGTTCGAATCCCAACCGCGACCATGGTGCTTGTGTCCTTGAGCAAGACACTTTACCATAATTGCTTCTCTCCACCCAGGGGTAAATGGGTACCTGTGAGGGCATGCAGTTGGTTGTTGTGTTTGATTAGCCCTATATGCGCTGGAATGGCAGCAATTGAGCTGTATACTACTCCCCAGGGAGCTGAGATGGTTTCAGGAATGATTTATGCACCAGATGAGCAGGGATAATAATATAATGCGCCTTGAGCACCAGTTTGGTGGATACGTGCGCTATATAAGTCCACATTATTATTATTATTATTAATCAATGTCTTGCCTTCTGGGGATCTGACCAAGATGACCGCAGTATTATAATGAACTATATGACAACAGACTGGTAGCTATGTTATGACAAGAGCAAATACAGTGCAAAGGAATTACACTCTGCAAAGAGACTTGAAATTCAGATATGGTTGGCATGTGTGCAATACTATTGGAGATGTTTGTAGAGCATTCAAATGAGCAGTTTATGCAGCAACAACATAACTATAATGATAATTAGGTTCCGAGTACAGACAAAACAAAATGCTTTTAACACAAATATTAATAAGGGGGGTCTGATTCCATCATGTGATACCTAACACGCTTCTCATCATTATGACTCCCGAACATTGGCTTATTTCATTGTGTGTTTATCAAGAAATTAGTGAAAATACTCAGATTTTTTTTGTATTCATTCCAACATTTGAATTTCTGTCTTCGAGTGACAAAACAGAAATTCATTTTGGACCTAATTTCACTAATTCAACTAAACGATTGCACCTGATGCGACGGAAATATTTCAAGGTATGTCCAATAACATCAACAACTTCAACACCAAGTACATTTCATGTAAAACTATGATCATTATTATATGTTTTTTGAAGATGTGATTTTGTAGAGTGTATAATGGTTTTACATTCTCCATGTAATAAACACTTGAACTCCAACAATGTAAAGTCTTCTTCCAGAATTGGTTGATGTACTAAAATATTCTAAACATTATACTAAAATAGCTCGCAACACTCGCACAAGTTTGTGTATCAAAACTAACGTTTATTTGACCTCACAAATTCTATGTTACAACATGCAAGGGTCTAGCAGAACGGATACTTGCAATAACGGATTATGAACTGTTGAAAATTGGTCCTATATATACCCTTGGAACAAGTACATATATTCCTTTAAAATGTTTAATTCACAAACTATGATTGGGAATAGATTGCAAAATAATGCAAGAACTAGCCCGGAAGCAATTTTGTGTTTTTCTGCAGCATACTTCGTCAATGGCTTTTAGAAACCTAATTTAATAAAAGTTCTTCAATAATTAATTCACCAACAAATTCAATGGTAGTCTAGTGATTAGAACGCTTGCTTTCCATGCAGGTGGTACTGGAATCAAGACTAAGTTTTTTATAAATTTTTTCATAATTTTGTGTTTTAACTACAAAATGAATTCAGAAGCAACGCCTATTATATTATAGTAATTCACGACTGTGGAGGATTTTTTTAAGGAAAAAAGTCAAAAATTCATGTTTATAATACAAATACACATAGGTGAGTTCACAGTGGACGAAGTATGCTGCAAAAACAAAAACCACAGCCTGGAAACAGACTTATATAAAGGCCAGACTCGGGAGTAAAGATCACAATATTTGATTAGTATGCCTGAACCTTAATATTTATGACACAAGCCAGTCAGACAGATAAATTAAAAAGTCTACCGGTCCTACATATATTTTTACCAGCCTGATGCAAGTATTTGGCAAGCTGTCTGTGCTATTTACTTGAAATGTTCCCCACTCGCAATGCCACAAAGTCAATGTCAACTATACTATCCCAACTGGGAGATACTGTTATCCCAACTGAAACCCAATTCTCCCAATGAGGATACCGAAAGGCCCCAAGCGGGAAACCCTTGGGTGACAAAGACACATTCTGCCTTATGAATGCTGACGGGGTCAATGTTAACTATACTATCCCGATTGGGAGATACTGTTATCCCAATTGAAACCTAATTCTCCCAATGAGGATACCAATACACCCCAATCGGGAAACCCTTGGGTGACAAAGACACCTTCTGCCTTATGAATGCTGACGGGGTCAATGTCAACTATACTATCCCGATTGGGAGATACTGTTATCCCAATTGAAACCTAATTCTCCCAATGAGGATACCAATACACCCCAATCGGGAAACCCTTGGGTGACAAAGACACCTTCTGCCTTATGAATGCTGACGGGGTCAATGTCAACTATACTATCCCGATTGGGAGATACTGTTATCCCAATTGAAACCTAATTCTCCCAATGAGGATACCAATACACCCCAATCGGGAAACCCTTGGTGACAAAGACACCTTCTGCCTTATGAATGCTGACATGGTCATTGTCAACTATACTCTCCCAATGAGGATACCAAAAGGCCCAATATAAAGTGTTGGTACATGACCTTTTGACCCTTCGTTCAAGCAGTCTATATGGCTACTGCAGATCTTCACCTAATGCAGTCAATTCCACACAGGATGTGAATGTGTAATTGTCCATCTTGTACAAAATGCAGAATGAAAAATAAATATTTTTTTGGGGGGGGGAGTTACCTTAGTATGATCTAACACATGTAAGTAATATTTAAAACACTTTTGGCAGGTTCTGTACGTAATATATAAACTTACTGTTGTCACTTCTGCATCGAATCAAGGGAAAAATTAATACTGTATTTCAATTATTAACTGCTCACTTTTGTGCAGTTCAATCTCTCACATGTCATACATGTGATCAAACACAAACCCAAAGCAGGTAATCCATTACAAAGGGAAGGTACAAACATCAGTTGTTGAGAGCATAGCTCTAGGTTCATTTAAATCATCTAGTTTTCAATAAATATATCATAAAATCACCATGTGAAAAATTTAATATTTTTTTTAGAAAACAAAAACTGTTTTATTACTGAACAGCTACTTTTTTTTTGTAATGTTGACATGTAAATTCCTTTTTTTTCTTCTCTAAGGCAAAAAAAAAGTCTCCAGTTTCTGGTCATAGGCCGGCTTCAAAATCGGTGCAGTGACACGCTTTTTTTTAAATATTTTTTTTTAGTGATCTTTTTTTTTGCCACAGGGAAATACATGATACATGCACACGTGGCCGGGGGACACAATTTCCCCATGTACAAAGTATGGTGGCTAAGAGAGGCCTCACAAATCGGGCAAACGTTCATATACCCCTATGTGAAAAAGTCATTTAAAACACAGCACAGCAGAATTCCAATCGATCCAGCAATTTTGGCTGCAATTGGACATCGTTTCATAGCACACAAAAAAAAAAATATATATATATATTTTTTAAATGCTGATGCACAAGTCTGAGGCGACGCACGCGGAGACCAGAAACCAGAGACTTTTTTTTTGGGCCTAAGACGGAAGCACATAAAACATAATTATTTTTCTGGATGATTGATACTTGTACCAAACTTATCTAAGGTTTAAATAATACTGTGTTAATTTGATCATCTAGAAGTTACCAGTGTTTTAACCTTCCCTTGAAAGAAAAAAGACAAGAACAAAAGGTATTTGTTTTTTCTCCATGGATTACAAAATGACAGAAATCCGATGCATACATCTAATAATATTGCAGTTCATGATAAAGTGCATTGACCCTCTCACGTTTCTCATTAACTAACAAAATAGAATAATATAAAATAAACTGTAGTTGGTCTTGGCTTAACTAAAACACTGTTATAAAAAATGGAAGCTGACGTTCTTCAAACAGTGTCTGTAAACTGCTCATCTACTCTTCTAAGAAGCTCAACCCAAAATGGGGTCATTACACTTTAGTTCTACTTAAACTGTCTGATATTAGAAGACAAAAGTATTAATAGAATTTACATTAATATCTACATAAATCATGCAATCTTTTTATGGTAATTAAAAACATTTTATCTATGTAATGAAATCAGCATGGTGATATTATTATGAGATAAGGCACACACACAAACAAACAAACAAACAGACGGTGAGACAGAATGAGACACAAATAGGTAGGGAAAAAAACAAAAAGAGCAGAACAGTTATTGTAAAATTGATACAAAACGGTCAATTAATTCCCTACTGATAATTCTATGAAACATGCCAATAACTACAACCTTTCCAAAAAGGCCTTAAAACCCGTATACACTTTTGGTAAATGTCTGTAAATGTATCCAAACTTCATAAGAATCAAGATATAATGTATAAAAAAAAAAAACCTGTAAAACGTTTCAGCTTATTTCATTGTTGTTAACGACTGTTCCTCTTTGGAAGACAGAAATTAATTTTTTTCTTTCTAAAATGGTAGCACCTGAGACAGACATTTTAAGGGACGTTTCATACCATCACAGGGATGTGATTTGACAGAAGTAAAATATTCCTGAAAAATGGGTAGCAGGCCTGGGTCTCCCATTGATCCACAGGACAAAGCCCCCCTGAACCTCCTGGATGTTTCATTTTGGAGGATTTACAGACTCTCCACATCCCCCACGAACAAGAAACTAGAGGTTTGGTCACAACACAGGCTATTTCCAGAAATATTTTAGGCAAAGGAGATTTGTAAAAAAAAAAAATCCTGAGAAATTACAGGCCTGCTATCACCTTACGCCAAGCGCTTGTAGGTTTTATGTAAATAAGTGATCGTTTATTTTTGTTGAGATTACCAAAAGTGACTATAAGGGCTTATGGCTACTTACATTTTTGGTTTGCTATAAGAAAAAATTCAGAGCAATAATTCTTGTATTAAAATCTACAAAAATATAACAGGCATTTAAGAAAGGTTTTGTTTATATTAACGGAAGCATCTGCAAGCTACTTGCTTGCAACAGCGCAATTCGTCAAGCATTTGAAATATATTCGATGACGAGTACTTTACAACTTAAAACTGACTCTGCAGATGTCGGCACTTTTTTTGTTTTAGCTACCAGCTTGTTCGATTGCAAACATACCGTCAGTTCTGTTGCCGCCCACCCCTGCATGTTAGAAAGTCATTTGAATTACAAAATAATAATCTAACCATTCCCCAGAGAGTCTACATGTACCCTTCAACACAATAAAGATATAAATAAGACTTAACCCTAACTCCCTAGGCCCATTTGCTTACACATAACCTGAATCCTCCAAAATCCTTCAGTAGTAAAGCAAGCACATGACATGTGTGCACACATGTGTTTCTAATCTGTGATACATGTACAGTACATGGCCAGGGACCCTCCCTGCATGCATGGAGCAATAAACAGTGTCCACTGACCCAAGCACTGACTTTGCAATCCCTACAACAAACAAGGATGTACATGTACCATGGAAAGGCAAGTATGCCTAATAACCTCAATCCTCCAAAATCCTTCACTTTAGCAAAGAGCATGTAGCATGTAACCTCAATCCTTCAAAATCCTTCACTTTGGCAAAGAGGATTTGGGAGGATTTGTGAAGGTTAGGGTTAATGGTGGCAATAGATAATAGTAAGATTTGCAGTGACACCATGTATTGAAAAAAATCTCTTTGAGTAATGAGGGTTCTGAGAAGAACCTTTGGTAAATAGTCAAGATAACAGTCCACCATCACTGGTACAGTGATGAGGGTTCTGAGTAATGAGGGTTCTGAGAAGAACCTTTGGTAAATAGTCAAGATAATAGTCCACCATCACTGGTACAGTTATCTACCCTCTATGAAAGCCAGTGTACAGTTTGGCAAGATGTCGGTTACTGCGTCGATACTTTGTAAGAATCAACAAGCTTACAGTACAGAAAGCAGCCTTTGGAAGTTTCAGCCTGTGTGGTGATAATGAGAATATACAGTTCAAATGTATTCAGATCTCATCTCATGAAGTCAACAAATCCGTCAGGAAATCATTTTACTAATTTTACTAAAAATGGTAGCACCACGGACAGAAATATTTTAAGCAAGTTTGACGTAAAACTGTGATTAATTATGCTTTTTTGAGATTACCAATTGTGCATAGGAGCATTAAAGAGGTTTATTTTTGAAGACACATTTGATTATGGTTATGTACGATGGAGACATACTTCATTTGGTAACTACATGGAGTGTTGTGGCCGAGCGGTCTAGTTTACCGGACTCAAGTTCTGGTGTTAGCAGCAGAATGTGGGTTCAAATCCCGGCCGTGACACTTGTGTCCTTGAGCAAGACACTTAACCATAATTGCTTCTCTCCACCCAGGGGTTAAATGGGTACCTGTGAGGGCAGAGTTGGTTGATTAGCCCTATATGCGCTGTAATGGCAGCAATTGAGCTGTATACTCCCCAGGGAGCTGAGATGGTTTCAGGAATGATTTATGAGCAGGGGTAATAATATAATGCGCCTTGAGCACCACTCAGTTGATGGATACGTGCGCTATATAAGTCCACTTTATTATTATTATTATTATTATTATTATTATTATTATTATTATTATTATTATTATTATTATTATTATTATTATTATTATTATTATTATTATCATTATTATTATTATTATTATTATTATTATTATTATTATTATTATTATTATTATTATTATTATTATTATTATTATTATTATTATTATTATTATTATTATTATTATTATTATTATTATTATTATTATTATTATTATTATTATTATTATTATTATTATTATTATTATTATTATTATTATTATTATTATTATTATTATTATTATTATTAGTACATTTGTTTACATGTTGTTCCTTACAAATGTTCAAAACTTCAAGCTTTGCATGGTGAAGAGGATAAGTAAAGACTATTTGCAGTGACACCATGTGAAATTCTCAATTGAGTAATAAGTACAAATCGACGTTTCGATCAGTATGCTCTGATCGTCCTCAGGAGAATGCCAGAGTCTGGGAAGACGCTGCTGCTTAAGTAGGCTGTGGGAGGATCACACGATGTTTCTTCCTCATATGTGATGCGATCTGGGAAAACCCGTTGGATGTCGGCGAACTTGTTTTGAAGATAATGGCAAAATAGTCCCCCAATTTTTTGTTTGACAATTTGAGTTTTTGTTACCATTTTAATTGTTAATATCTAAATGATCATTCTTGAAAATATTAAATAAAAATTCCATCGTTTTATGTAAAAACATAGTGTTATGATGACAGATATTTAAAAAGCTGTCTTTTGTTTTTCGTTTCCGCCATTGTTTAAGGACAGCGATGGCTATAACTTCCCGAGAGCATAACTCAAGTTATAGACAACCTAGAATCATGAATAAAACAGTTTTGAAAACAACACAGTGTCCTCGTTAATTTGATGTATATAACACAACATGACAAATTTTACCATGTGAAGGGTTTTCCCAGATCACATCACATATCGTTCTTGAACAGCAAGGCCAAATCCCCATGATCTCAACTACTTATTAAGATTGTCGTTACAAACTCGGCTACTTCGTAACGTATGCATACTGAAGGCTAGTTCATACCTTACACGAATGCCCACAGGAAGCGAAATGTCTAAATGCGAAATTTATTTTGCCTTAGCATGAAGTATCAACTGGGCTTTATGCACAATTGTATGATTTATTTTTTTAATAAAGTTAGTGCACGCTTCAAGGCAAAATATTTGAATATTTCAGCGGAGTTAAACAAAGGCAAAAACTGATTAGTATAAAAAAGGTTTTAAATACTACAACTTTGATGTGTTATCTGTTAAAGAGATATTTAAAAAAAAAAAAAAACATCTCTTCAGTGAACAAAATCATTGACACTGAAAGCAGGATTTTTCCTGTTCCAGCAACCTCAAAGCAAAATGTTTCACCGAAGTGTCAAACTGCTGGGGGAAAAAAATGAAGACCCACAGACCTAGAGCAATTTCGGTATCTTGTACTCGAAGGGTTTATCCATTCATGACAATGGAACGATGTGCCAAAAATTATACCAAGAAAAAAACCTTAATGATTACACATAATCCCCCCCCACTGTCTTTGTAAAGCACAACTTTATGAAACATCATGTTGGTTCCTATAATTTATTAGCATATTAATGGGCGTACCAATGCAAAACCATCTGGTAAAAAAAAAAAAACCTCCCAAAAAAGCCCCCACGTTTGTAAACTGAGCATCAAAAGAAACTTATCAAATCTTTGGAAGGACACTTATTGCAGTACCCCTTGTGATGTTCATGCTTTTTTGCTTTTTTTTTTATTGAGGCAACCTGTTTATTGATGTGCTTAGTAAAGATTACTGAAGTTTACCTCTGTTCAAGTATTTTTTCATTTTTCCGTGGAGGATTTTAATGAGTGTCCTTCCAAAGATTTGATAAGTTTCTTTTGATGCTCAGTATATAATTAAACATGGACAAGAAGGACACATTGCTTATGAAGCTTGTCAGAGATAGTATTTTGCATGCGACAACCCAACAAATCAGATCGGCCAGTAAGGGATTTTGATCGACGCCTGTCATTTAGCCAACATTGTCTGTGTATATTTCTTTTACAGGAAATGACAATACACATTTGAATGCGCTATTATTCACGTACCACTGTACCATTCCGAGTACCATGCATGGTACGCTCTCAAACATTTCTTCAAATTACATGCACCATTGACATGCTTTACTGCATAGACAAGAAGAATGCCTGAAGCAGTTTCAAGTCAAATCCAGAGAGCTGCTATGCAAAGAATTTTGCTAAGCAAATATTTTATCTGCTAAGCAGCTCCATGAAAATGGCCCCCGATTGTCTGTAAACATGGCCTCTATTGAAAACTATTTGTATTTTAAATTTAAGGAGTTCCCATTAGCTCTATTCCCGTTATTCATCCAAAGCCGTCCTCAATTATTTCCCCTGCAGTGTTCCTCTCCAGGGTCATTGCACTGATGTTGTTGTTTTTAAGAGGTGCGCATCTTGTCGAGGATCGGCATGATCCTGTCAAATCGTGGTCTCTTGGTGGGGTCCTCATTCATACAGATCTTCATCAACTTCACCACGTGAGGGGATATTCCCGGCGACAGGTCAACACGCAGACCCTCACCGACAATCTGAAGATAAATGAAAAATGCTTTCTTCTTATTTGTTCAAGTAAACAAAAACAAAATATTTTTTTTTTTTTAAACAGGAAAGGTAACAAAACTTACTATCCCAGTAACCAATTTTTTTTTTACACAATGAGGATATTTTTATAAATAATTCCTTACAGAATTTTTCCTCACTACCTTCATGCCGATTTCCATAGGAGACAGACGGGAAACTGCACTATCCTAGTAACCTAATTCCCATACAATGAGGATGTTTCAATATACACTCCCATGCAGAAGTTTTCCTTGTTACCTTCATGCCGACTTCCATAGGAGACAGTCCAGCGAATGGTACTTCCCTGGTGACCAATTCCCACAGCAAGATGGCAAAGCTCCACATGTCTGCTGCCCTCACGTTCATATCTTCAGGATTCTTTTGAAGAGCTGGGGTCACAGAAGCAGGAAAAAAATGATAATAATTACATTGCTTATCCCATATTTTATATCGTTATATTTGTTGGCGGTTGTCATTGTGTTTTATACCATGATGCATTTTTCATCTCTGTACATCTTATTTCTATTAATAACCCAATACAAGTATACTTTTTGGAAAGCTCTGTTTTTTCTCTTTCATTTCATACCAAATTCATCTGAATATAGTTCAAGTTGACAGTAAGTCATGACCTAAATAATATGAAATCTACGAGAAAAAAATAAATTCAAATCCATTGCCATGGTAACAGAATTCAACAGCACACAAACATATTTTCAACCAAAAACATACCTGGAATTATTCTAAGAGGCATGAGGAGCATTTATTAATCAATTATACATGTATATACATCAAACATCATACATAAATTCAAGGTTTACTAAAAAAAAGTTCCTAAAATCTCTTATTTTGACCCAAAACTTTGACAAAATTGAGCACTAGTAACAGCTTCTATCAACACGAAAAAAAAAAACCGGAAGTGCTGAGCAGATCCTTCTAAATGATCAGGGTGCCCTCTATTGGTATGATCAGGTCAACCAATGGGTCATTATCAATGCAGGGTGTGAATGCATTCATTTCGTATGATTGACTTTTAAAGCGTTGAATGTTCATTCATGAACTTCATCATAGATCTTTTCCAAGCAGAAGGCAAAACCAAAACAGAAAAAAACCGAAGCTCAAAAAGAAAAGTGTTTTGGTAAGAAGTCCATGGAAATCAGGGTTACAGCCAGAACTTCACAA